>MJEU01000004.1:0-371421 GCA_001748505.1 Sporisorium iseilematis-ciliati | reverse complement strand
CCCCCTGCTCCCCCACCTCCTCCCCCTCATTCTCGCTCCCCGGCAACCCGCTGAACCGGCACAGCATGTCGTACGTCGTATCAAACGCCTTCTGCAGCTCCACGGCGTCGTTGTACACCCACGACCCCTCCTGGTTGTACGTCTTGGCGTTCCGCACCATGAGGTGGAATTCGTCACGACACGTATCGACGCGTCGGAAGGTGCGGTTGTCGATCCGACGTTTGATCTGACGCATCGCGATGGGTTTCTCGATGATGACGTGGTAGTCGGGGTAGTCGGACTTCTTGGGTACGTCCAGGAACAGAAGGCAGCGTTTGCGTCCCGTCTCGGGTTCCAAGCAGGTTTCGACGGCTCGGTAGCACTGGTTGAGAGCGTACTTGATGCGGTCGCGCGTCTCGTCTTCGCCACCGGTCTTGCGACGCTTCTGCTGTGCGACGCGGGCGGCAGAGGGGCTCTCCTCGTAGTCGGGCGAGCCGTCCATCGAAGCACCTCCGAAACGCTTGCGCTTGCGACCCGACGGTCCTGGAGACGGTTCCGGCGTCTCGCTCGCACCACCCAGGCCGCGGGCACGACCACCCTTCTTGCGCCTCCCACCCTCGACCTC
This sequence comes from Sporisorium iseilematis-ciliati, assembly GCA_001748505.1. Taxonomy (NCBI): domain Eukaryota; kingdom Fungi; phylum Basidiomycota; class Ustilaginomycetes; order Ustilaginales; family Ustilaginaceae; genus Sporisorium; species Sporisorium iseilematis-ciliati. Next base: position 370,817 of record MJEU01000004.1, on the reverse strand, counting down.
GGGTGTCCCTTCCGTTGAATCCATGTTCTGCATCATGGCCTTAGCCCGTCGCTTCTCGATACGCTCACGCTTGCGCTCGACGATATCGTTGAGATCCACATCATCGTCTTCAAGGGCTCGCAAGAACTGATCCTCGGTCAGACCGTCGTCGTAATGGACCACGTTTCGCTTACGCGTCGCGGGCTGCTCCTCTTCAGCTTCCTCGTTCAAGACGTTGTCGGCGTCAAAGTCCTGCTGGTAGACGGCGGGCAGCTCGCTCTCCTGCATGAGTCGCTCGGGCAGCTTGCCCTTGTAGCCCAACGACTTCCAGAACTCGGCGTCGGCCTGCTGGCGCTCAGCGTCGATCTGCTGGAAGATGGGAACTTCGTGTTCACCACGGGCCAACAGCTGGTTGAGCTCGTCGTCGTTGAACTCAGCATCCTCGTCATCTTCGTCATCGTTGTCGGCTTCCAGCATGGCTCGCAGAAGCAACTCTCGCTCGTCGGCAGTGGCTTGGTTGTCGAATTTACCGGCCTGAATGACCTTGCCTTCGATTTCGAGCTTATCCTGCGCTCTCGCGAGAATCGTCTCTTCCACCGACTTCTCGGTGACCAGACGCAAGATACGTACTTCCATCTTTTGACCGATACGATGCGCACGATCCTGAGCCTGCAAATCCTGGTGAGGGTTCCAGTCCGAATCGTAGATGATGACGGTATCAGCCGACTGCAAGTTGAGACCAAGACCACCGGCTCGCGTCGAAAGAATGAACACAAAGTAGTCGGATCCTGGCGCGTTGAAGAGCTTGAGCAGCTGCGATCGGTCGTCGGGCTTGGTCGAACCATCGAGACGCAGGTACTTGAAGCCTCGATACCTCAGGAAGTCCTCCATGATGTCCATGATGGCCGTCATCTGGAAGAAGATGAGGACACGATGCTTGGTGGCAAACAGCTTGGGCAGCAGCCTGTCGAGCAGCTCGAATTTACCGGCAACTCGGAACAGATCCGGACCGTTCTCCTTGGTCGGGTTGATAGCCAACTCGACTTGCTCGAAGACGTAAGGATGGTTGCAAATCTTTCGCAGCTGCATGATGGCGTTCTGCAGACCTCGGATACCTTGCGGCTTGGCCTTCTTGCCCGCCGTGCTGTTATCCTCGCCCGACAGGATCATCTTGTGCTTCTTCATCTGCTGGTAGAGCTTGAGCTGGAGCGCGCTCATCTTACACTTGATCACCTTCTCCACCTTGTCTGGAAGCTCGGAAGCCACATCCTTCTTGAGACGACGCAGCAAGAAAGGTCGCAACACCTTGTGGAGACGCTTGATGACGAGCAGAGCCTCTTCTTCGTTGAGCATCATACCGCCTTCGCTGCCCGTGTTGGTGAAGGGTGTGTTGAACCACTCGTCGAAGCTCTTGACCGAGTTGAAAATCCTGGGCAACACGAAATTGAGCAGCGCCCACAATTCCGGCAAGTTGTTCTGCAGCGGCGTACCCGTCAAGAGGAGACGGTATCGACTGGTGTAGAACTGCGTGAGCGTGATGGTGAGCTTGGACTGGGTGTTCTTCATACGATGACCTTCATCGATGATCATGTGCACCCATTTGATCTTGCCGAGCAGGTGCTTGTCCTTGATGATGTACTCGTAGGTCGTGAGCAGCACCTGGAAGTTCATGGACCGCAAGCGACCGGTGAGCTGCTTTCGCACGTTCGGCGTACCCTTGTAGACGAGCGTCGAGACGGTAGGAGCCCACTTGATGAATTCGTTGACCCAGTTGGTCAAGGTGGAGAGCGGTACAATGACGAGGAAAGGACCGTTCTGCTTCTTGAACTCCATAAGGTAGGTGATGAGCGAGATGGTCTGGATCGTTTTGCCGAGACCCATCTCGTCGGCCAAGATACCGTTGAGCCTGTTGTTGTAGAGCGAGATCATCCATTGCAGACCCTTCATCTGGTATTCCTTCAGAGTACCACCGGACAGGATCGTCGGCTGCTGCGTGATGCGTTCAGTGATGCGATGAGCCACCGAGTAATAGTCGACCTTGCCGCGGTCCTCTGCCGGGTCATCTTGACGAGTAGCACCGAACATGGTCTCGTCGACAGCGACGCCGACTTCCTGGCCCGAGGTGTCCTCAACGATGCGCTCAGCCGCAATAGCATCGGCGTGAACATCGTCGTTCTGCTGCGCCTGGACGGCCTGCGCCAAGCTGTCGAGGTAGGCGTCGGTCTGTCGCAAGAGATGCGTGATACGCGTGTCCTTGGCGGTGTCGATGAGCTTGAGATACGCTTCCTCGTCGTCGGCCTTGAGCGCATTGAGACGCTCCTTGGCGATCCTCTCGACTCGCTTCTGCTCTTCCCTCTCAGTGTCGGCGTGGAACTTGAGCATGGCTCGGCCGAACCTGCGAGCCTGATCGCTGACCTTGGAATGCGCTGCGACGAGATCGCGACCGTGGTTACAGATGGTGCTGAGGTAGTCGATGTGCTTCTGCCTGGCGCGCTTCTCTCGCTCCACACGTTGCTTGCGTTCGAGCTGCTCGGTCATGCGCGCATCACGCAGAGTCTGCTTCTTGACACGTCGGAAAGCGACACGATCGAGGCCAAGCGTAGTGGCAAGGTTGAGACTCTGGACAACCTGCTCACGCATCTGCTTTTGCTTTTCGAGGAGATGGAGCGACTTGAGCTCGATGAGAGCCTTGAGTTTGGCGTTGTCACCTTGCAGGTCGCTGCCATGCAATCGAGAAGTGAGATCGTGCGCGTTCTCCTTGCCCTTGAGGCTGGCCATGGTCGGGTTTTGAGACATGTCGGCGGGGAACGTCTCGAGTTCGCGGATGCGTTGACGAATGCGAGCCTGGACGAAACGGTCACGTTCCTCCAACAAGAGTCTGGGCTCGAGACCGGCAGGCATGAGGCTGGGTATCAAGAGGCGTTGCTGCTTGGTTGCTGTGTACTCGTCGTCCTCGAGCAGAGGCTTGGAGATATACGAGAAAGGATGCACATAGGCATTGTACGGATACACTGAGCTCGTCGGGTCGTCTTTGGGACTTGGCGGTCTTGGGATCTCGGCGATCTTTTCGGACGAGGCTGTTGCTGATGCTGAAGAAGCAGCTGCCCCTTCTTTGGAAAAGCTCGCCTTGGCTGCGTCATCGGAAGCTCCCTTTTCTGACGATGCCACGGCGGCAGCAGCGATCTGTGTTGCGGCTGCAAGGGAGTCGCCCTTTTTGAGGTCCTGCGCCTCGGACTCGCGGTCTGCGGCCAAGATAGCCTCTTGCAGATGCGATGGCAACGGCTGATTACGCGAGATGAGCTTGAACGCAATGATCTGAGTCTTGAGCGCATTCAGCTGGTCGGGCGTGAAATTGGCGGGGCTCAAGGAGCGTGAGATCTCTTCTTCGGTCTTGACTACGACCCCGTTGGCGGAGGAGGACGCATCGGCTGCGGGCGTTGAAGCGTTAGCAGGCTGCGACGGAGCCGGTGATGGTGCAGACGGAGCCGGTGTGGATTGAGAAGGAGGTGGTTGCTGTGCTGCTCTTGCTTGCATGGCGACTGCTTGTTGTTGACGCATGGCCTGGTACTGCTGAAACATCTTGAGCGTGTTGACGAGCGTTGCGTACTCCTGGCTGGTGGACTCGTTGACTCCGCTGGCTTTGAGCTGCTGCATGCGAGCGATCATGCCGTGTAGTCTTTCTTTGGTCATGCCAGTCAGCATCTGCTGTGCTTGAGCGCTCAGCGCTGGTGGCTGGCCGTTGGCAGGCGTGCCATTGCTGGCTCCGTTGGCGATGGCAGACATGGTGGGCAAAGACCAAGTTTGCACCGCTGTGGATGTGTGATTGAGGAAGCGTTGAGGGGTGTCGGTGCTGTGAGGGCCGATGGAGCGGAACGTGATCGATCACGAATCAGTCAGAGGTGGAGAGGGAGCGACACTGGACGGAATCGCGTCGGCGGGCGGGGACGGTATCGACAATGACCCGCTGCTGCTGTTTGCTGTGAGGACGTCGATTGACGGTGGGGATGCGACGCGACGATGTGACGGGCACGCGACGATAAGCGCTGGACAGGCCGAGGAATACGGATGAACGGGGCGCGATGAGGTGTCGAGATGTCGAATGAGGTGAAGTGGGATCGGCTGCGGCGATACGCGACGGCGGATGACGGCGAGGGGCGACAAAAGACCAACACGGATGAGAAGGAATGCGTGAATATCTGTCAAAGCGGTATCGGCGCTGGTTGGAGCTGGCGTTGAGAGAGGATATTGGATGCGGACAACTCGGTTTGCGGATGCAATCGACGAATATTGAGAGAGCGAAGAGCTGTGCGATTTTTGGGATGAGTTCGCTGAGATGAGAGAGAGAGAGGAGAGCGATATCGAGTCGCTTTTCGTTCAACGAGCTGAGTGTGGCCAGTCGAGTGGGAAAGACAGTCACAGTCGCTCACTCTCACACTGGCCTTCCGCTCAAAAAAATCCTCTGACCCACACGTCTCTGCTCGTTTGCCTGATTTGGTTCTAATCACGACACGTCGAGTGTGCTCTCAAATTCAGAAATTCAGCCCTTTCTGGCTGAGTGCGCGCTCAGTCGAGACTTGTCCCAAGCCCAATTCGCATTCTCGTCTGAATCGAAGTGCGCGTTTGGCCATTTTCATTCGATCGGTTCTCTTGCAAGGGAATCGGGACTGTCTCGCACGAATGAAGGACGACGCTTCAGCCGACCCTTTCTTTTTGGAAGAAAATATTTCGAGCCTTCTCCACGCACAGAATTTTTTTGGTCAAGCAACCTTTGCTTCTCTCCGTTGAATCTGTCCCTCTCACCTCTCGTCACCCCTCTCATCCCTCACAACACCGACAAGATGTCAAATCCAAACCTCGCAGAGGTCATGGGCGATGGCCCTGCTTCAATAGCCGACAAGCTGACGCTGCTTCCTGGGTACGAGCCTGACTTCTCCGCCGTCACATTCTGCCTCAAGGAGGAGGACCACACCTTGGGCAACTCGCTTCGATACATCATCATGAAAGAGTAAGTTCTATGCAATCGCCATATCACACATGCCGACGCCATCTGTCGATCTTGCACAAGCTGGTCGCCCGAGATGATACTTTTAACTATTGTGCTTTACACGAATTGACCGAGTCGCATCGGGACATAGTAGTGCTGGGGGAAATACAATAATGGAATTCTTCGTTGCTGAGGCACACCTTGTCGCAAGATGACGGTCGTGGTAGATGGCGAGCAAGTACACGCGGTCGAGCTGTTTTAGACGTGCTGACCTTGTTGCCTTGACACCTTCGACGTTACAGCCCTCGCGTCGAGTTCTGCGGTTACAGCAACCCACACCCTTCGGAGAACAAGATCCACCTTCGCATTCAGATGTATGGTAAGTTTTCAGCCACTTCAACACCATTGCAAAAGGCACGAGGAGCCTCGTCGGCGGCCGAGATGAGAAAAAGGGATCGTACGTGCCCACCAACCTGCCAGGTTGGCCGGAGCTTGACGAAGATTTTTATTTTAGATTCTTGTACAATCGTTCCTACTGAGCCAACACACATCAAGATGCTATCCTCGAAGGCTTTTGCAATGGTCGCTTCTCATTCTCGTGGTGACACGACGTTCTGACCCGCTTCCGTTCATTCTTGATTGCTACTCTTCAGACAACGCCTCGGCACTGGACGCACTGCGCGACGCCATCGAAAACCTGGACCAGCTCTTCGCCGCCATCGGCGAAGCATACGACCAGAGCCTCAGCGCCGGCAACTACGAGACACACGTCGAACCCAAGCTGGACCACGACAAGCTGGCTCAGATGGCCGAAGAAGGCAAGAAGCGACGAGCGGAGGAACAGGCCAAGGAAGCAGAGGCGCGCAAACAGGCGGCGCAGGCGGCGGCTGGTCGACCCATGTAAAGCGGCATACCTTTGGTCGGCGACGCTTCCGTTCATCTTGTTTCTCATCTTGCACTCTATACACCTGTATTTGTACCTATACCATCGCATTCACGTGTTTGACCCGCTAGGTCGGTCAATGTACTACTATCATTTTTTCAACTTCATGACGTGCTGTGCGTGCTAGACACCGGTTTCGAACTCGATCCCGCGCATCGCTTCTCCGACTTTTGGTTGTGCCCGCGCCTTGAACTCGCCTTCACCGCCGCCGCCGAGTGAAGCTTCGCCTGCTTCGCCGTATGTCTCCATGTCGCCTTCTTGCATGCGAGAGATGCCCTGTTCCGAGGTGACGATGGCGCCGCGATCGGGATCCAGGTCGTCTACGCCGACGGAGGCTTCCAGGTTCTGTTGACGCAGCTGTTGGTCTTGCTTGGCTTGTTCTTCTGTCTTGAGCTCCTGTTTCATTCCGAATAGGGGGGAAGTGTTAGTGAACGTTGCAGATCTAGGAATCGGAAGCGCGATCGCAACATACCTCGTGTGACATGTTGACCAGCTGTTCAGGTGCGATTTTTCCCTGTACCAGATCTGCCGCAAGCTGCGGGTTGTCCTTTTTGAGCGTCAGGCCGATGTTCCTGATATCGCCTCGATAGTCGTTGGATGTGGACTGGCCGAACTTGTCGTACACGGCTTGCTCGAGTTGTGCCGATGCTGAGCTTGCGTCTTGGCCGCCTGTAGCGGCGGAGATCGAGTCGCCAAGAAAGTTGGCGCTTTTGGTTCGGATGTCTGACATTATAGCTGTAGTCTTCTGCTTGTCAGGGGTGTGAGAAGTGGCGATTGATGGTAGTTGGATGGTCAAGAAGCTCTTCGGCAACATCTCGCAAGGTCGACTGAGGCAACGCTGCATGAGAAGGTGGAGGTTTCGGTTTTTGCGAAGGTGTGGCTTGATGGCGACCTCACACGCCTAAGAAAATCAATTTTTATCGGGATTTCTTGACCTCAATTTCCGTGCAAAGAAACCAGATCTTTAGCAGATCCAATCATCATCGGTGAACATGATGTTCGAGCACGCCGTCGCAATCAGGCACTCGCACCGACCAAGCGGCCACGAGGCATGCAATGAGATCAGCTGTGTTCGTAACGCAAGCTATAACCGCCAAATGCGCCCTCTTTTGCTGGTTTGAAGACTTGAGAAGCTCTGGGAAATCGCAACCGACGGTAACTAATTTTAGGCCCTGAGAAAGGTGGGCTGAGCAGATGTCTCGTGAATTCGCCGCGTGATGGCAGCTGAACAGCGCTCGCACAGCACCAGTTCTCGCGAAAGCTCTCTCTTCCCTCCCAGCGCAATTTTGGCGACAATCCACGCAAAGCCAGTTTGCGGGCGAGGCGCGGGGTCGAAGCTGTCATCGAATCAGCTGCGATTCTCAAACTGTCACATCACACACACTGCAACCATCACCGCTGCAACTATACACCAACACAGCTGCAAAACATCAACAACGCTCTCCACGTTCGACATCACGTTCCTTCGCGTCTAGATATATATACGTCGCTGGCGACTGACGGCTTGCACGCATCGAGGCGTTTATCGTTGCATCGCGCCCTACGTCGAGTTAGAGGCACACTCGTTCAAAGCCCAACGAAACCGATTCTTTTGGTCTCCCCCTCCTGTTCGCCCTACCAACATACATTGTGACTAAGCCATGGTACCGAAACCCTCCGGCTCGCTCCTCTCCGGCGCCCGCAAGTCCGGCATCTCGCTCGCCCTCAATGGCGGCTCTGGTCAACCTGGCAGCGGCGTCTCACTCCACGACCGACTCTCCGCCCGATCCAGAGTCACCAACCTCGGCATCGTCCTCCTGCTCGGCTTCGCCAGCTTCTCGGCTCTCCTCAATCTCCGATACATGCTCTTCCACCGATCCTCTGCATCGATACCTGTGGGGTACATCGAGTTCAACGGCCGCACCCCGGAGCTGCTCAGTGCAAGTGTTCCACCACCACGCACCGGTACGGATCATCTGAACCATCTGGTCATCGTCACTGGTCACGCTATCTGGGCGGGATGCGATGTCAAGGGTAAGGAGAACGATGAAAACTGGATTCTGGAGGAGTATCAGAAGGGCGGAAGTGTGAAGACGTTCTACAAGCATATCGAAAAAGGGTTGCAGTTGACCGTGGAAGATCCGAACGCGTTGCTGGTGTTTTCGGGGGGTCAGACCAGGCCGAACTCGCTGCAGACGGAGGGAGAGTCGTATTACTCGTTGGCCATGTCGGCGGGGTTGGAAGTGCCGATGATCGCGGGAAGTTTGGCCAATCTTTCGTCGACGGCGACGACCGCGGCTTCTTCGTCGTCCGCGTCGATCGGTAGTCTGGCACATGCCAACGCTGCGGTTGCGACTCGACACGGCCTGCAAGATGCAAGGATGACGACGGAGAATTATGCGCTCGATAGCTTTGAGAACCTGCTCTTCTCCATCGCCAGGTTCCGCGAGTATACAGGTCACTATCCGGCGCGCATCACCGTCGTCGGGTATGGGTTCAAGAAGGCACGTTTCGAAGATCTGCATGCCAAAGCGGTGCGCTGGAACACCAAAGGGTTCCTGCACAACGGCGAACGAACCTTCCAATACGTCGGGATCGACGACGAGCTGTCGGACAGCGACGCGACCGCCCAGTATCGGGGTGAAAAGCTCAAGGCGTACAACTTGTTCGACAAGGACATGTACGGCTGTCACGGGAGGTTGAGGGAGAAGCGCATCGAGAGGAACCCGACGCGCAGGTTCCATCCGTACATGAGCTCGGCGCCTGAGATCGCGGATCTGCTCAACTGGTGTCCCGCGCCGAATTCGGGGTTGCAGGGCTTGTACCCCGAGAACTTGCCGTGGGATGCGCGCGTGATCGGCACGGGTTGGGGGAGGGGTGCGTTGGCGGTCAAGGCGAATAGTAAGGGGAATATCATCCCGGACACGAGGTGGTTGCAGATTGGACGTGAGCATTGAGGGGAGGAGCAATGCTCGTTGTGTCTCGGTTCGAAGTCGGATGGGACTTTTCACTTATGTCAGTCGGTCTTTATACTTGAAAAAATGTCAGGCTCGAAGCACTCTACTGGACAGCGATGTCGTGTGTGAACGGTGTGGTATTGGCGAGACAAGACAGTACAGAGTACAAGATACACGGGGGATGGGTGCAATCTACTTGATCACAAGAACGGGAGCATTCGAGTGGCTGACGAGGTAACTCGAAACAGTCCCGGACGTAGTCAGACCCTTCTTCCAGTTCCTCTCCCTCTTACCGACCAGCACCAGGTCGACGTGATGGTAGTTAGCCACCCTCAACAGCGACGCTCTAGCATCACCGTGCAGCACGTGGATCGTAACGTTGAAGCCCTTCTGCTTCAACTGCGCCTTGTACGGTTCCAGCTTTTCGATCGCCTGAGCGCGAATGGTCTTGAGCAGCTCGTTGTGTTTCTCCGTGTCGATCGTGAGTGGTCCAGCTACCCAGGGAGTGCTGATCACGTTGGCCGGCAGAACGGTGCAGAGGAAGACATGGCTGTCCGTCTTGAGCAGCTTGTTCTCGAGGAGGTACTTGAAGGCTTTATCGCCTGCTTCGGTTCCGTCGAGGGCGATGAGGATCTTGGCGGTTTCCGATTCGAGTTTGGCACCGGGCACTCCGACGATCTGTTGCTCGCGGGCTTCGGTGGGGACGGCGGCTTTTTCGAGGGGGTTCGAGGATTCGAGGATGGGTGTTTGGGCGATGTTAGTGATGTGGCCGCCGGGGGTGGTTGCTCCGTCGGCGGAAGAAGGGGTGTGGTTCTTCTTGCCGAGACCGGGAAGGGAGAAGAGAGAGCGACGGGGAGAGGAGGGCACGGAGCCGGGTGGTGATGCTGCTGGCGAAGTCATGGTAGTGTTGTGATGTTGGGGTATAGATGCGAGTTGGAGGTCAGATGAAGAGGGTTGACGAGGATTTATATGCTCCTAGCTCGTTCCCGCACAGACAGATTTGGGCTGTACTGTACCACGAACGGACCACACCACATGCACCAGCCCTAAACTAGACCGGTCACCTGGACAGTGCTTGGATCGGCGGTCTGCGTTGAAGAAAGTTCTGCCAGAACCTCCCTTTATCGCCACATCGATATCGGCGTGGACACAATCCATAGAGTTCGAAATCGACCACTATGCCGCCAATCCACTGCCACTTCAAACCCCTTCGTCCTTCAAAAGTTGCCGCGGCCCCTTACGTTTCCAGAAAAGATGCCTTTGCCGCCTCGGCAAACTCCAGTCGAACCAAGCTTCGGAAACTTTTCACTGTATGCTTCCACATGGGACAGCAAAATACCGAAGCGACACTCGCACTTATACGGTCTCGCTGGTTCTCTCGCTTGCGATCAGAGCATTCCACTCTATGGCTCTTGCGAGACTTTTGTACCGGCGAAGAGCGAGAGCGCTAGAGCAAACGCCAGAATCACGATGGTTGGTTGATTGTTTCTATTCGGCGTTTTCTCCTCTGGTAAAGGCTAAGTGACGCCATTCGAATGCAGAAATCCGCCGAAAATTCGCCGGATTTTGATTGAGGTTTTGCCGATCCCGAACGGAACCGATCTCCCGATCTGCTTCTCCCTCACATCACGACCACCAGCAAGCACGACTTCCCACACAAGCTTCATAGAAGCGATCATCGTAACACAAGCATACATGAGGAGAACAGAATACAGCACACCGAGCAGGGAATGATAAAGGTATAGCGAGCCATCAACATCGAACCGAGCCGGTCAACGACGAACCTTCTTCGATCCCGAATTTTTACCCTTCTTGCCCTTCCCACCTCGACCGTTGGCAGCTCTACGCTCCAAACACGCCTCGCAGTACCACGTGCCCTGAGGAGGCTTGGTCAACCCTACACATCCCAGATGGAACCATTCGCGCTCGCAATCGTCGTCATCGCATCCAATCATGTCTCCGTACGACACATTGTTGCAGAAGCAGTAACGTGCTTCGTCTGCATCGTCGCCTGCACCGCCCGCGTTGGAGGCTGGGCTGTCGGCGCGACTGGCTGATGCTGAACCGGTGTGAGGAGAAGCAGCTGCTGCGGCGGCTCCGCGAGCGCGCGAGTTGGATGCGCCGGCACGACCACCTGCGCGGCCACGACTCTTGGTGCTCGATCGGACGTTCTCCTCCTCTTCTTCCAGGTCGGCGTCGTCCATATCTTCGTCTTCGTCGTCGCTGCGTTGAGCTGCGGCCGAAGCGCGAACAGCACGACTGTTGCGACTGCGACTCGAAGATTCGTCTGCATCGCCTGCTCCACGCCTCGAAGCGGCGTCCTTGCGCCCGCTGTGACCGTCCTCGTCGTCTTCCGTGTATCCGATGTGTGCGTGTGCAGCACGTGGTAGGCGCGTGTTGCTGTTGGATTGACTGGCTTTGGATCCGCCTGCAGCGCCGGCGTGCGAGCTGCCGTCGGTCTTCTTCTTGTGAGAACTCGATCCGTTGGCTGCTGACTTGACGTCTTCGTCTCCCCTGCCTGCGCCCGAAGTCTTTGCGACCTTTGCACTTCCCGCCGAGGAGCCAGCGATAGCAGCACCAGAGATGGTTTTGCGCTTCTTGCTGTTCGAGGATCCGCCAGCGGCTGCTGTTGATCCGATGGCAGACGCAGCATCGCCAGCCTTGTGTCCTTTGCCGCCTGCCACTGTCACAGCAGCAACGTGCGCCGCCACCTTCTTCTTCTTCGAGCCGCTGGCACCGTTGACATCGGCTGCACCTGCTGCTCCAGTATGAGCGTCGAGCGATGTGACGAGTCTGCGATCCTTGAGCGCGCCTGGCACGTAGTATTGGTCGAGCTTGAGGTGCTTGGTTGGGTTGAGCAGTGCCGAGATCTCGCCAAAGCGGTCGAGCTGGCTATCGAGCGCATCTATGTAGTCGGTGTGGCTGATGATGGTCTCGGCGGTGTTGAGGGCGACACGGATTTTGTCCTCACCGCCCATCTTGTAGGCGCGCGCTTCTTCGGCCACCTCTTTGAGAGCGAGCAGGCGCTGGCCCTGGTCGATGTCGGGGTCTTCGATGAGTGCGGTGAGATGGTTGAGACGCGCGGTGAGGCTGTTGAGGTGCGATCCGAGTACGGCGTCGAGCTCCCTGAGGTCAGAGAAGCTGCGTGTGAGATCGAGCGGCAGAGCATCGAGCGCGTCGGCATACGCGGCGAGCGTGACAAAGAAGTGTTCAGGACCGGATGGATCCAAGCCCGCGGCTTCTGGCCCGACGACACCGCCAGGAAGACCGCCGATGCCGGCGCTGGCGTTCTTTCCGCCGATCTTGAGGAGCGCGGAGGATGGCTGAGCACGCGACGGGCCGGCGGCGGCAGAGACGGCCACGGACTGCTGCTTCATGGTTGTGGCAGGGCGATGTGTGTGGCGTGGCGCTAGTGCGGATGCTATCGAAAGCTAGACTGGCGGGCCTGGAAATGTAAATGCAACGTGGACGATGGAGCGCGGTGATGTCGTGTGGTGAGCTGAGCTTGAGAAGATGCGGTCAAGCACTATCTTGCGATCGTTGCTGCTGGGAGGGAAGCAGGGGCGGCTATCAAAGCAAGGTATGGATGCGACAAAAAGTGGTGGAGCAAGAAGCAAAAGGAGACAGCCTGGCAGGCAGAAGCTTGTCGCTGTGCAGAGATGGAGGCAGAAGGATGAGGATGGAAGGATGGTCTTCGCTAGATTCAAGAAATCAAGAGGTTTGCCAGGACGGAGCGGCTTGCTCGCTCTCCCTGCATGCCGGATTGAAGCCGCTTCGCTTCTCGCGGTTGCTTGTGTTCTGCTGCCATGAGAGCCTCCTCAGCACGAACCCTTTCTTTTTCCTCTCGAATCTCCTCGTTGGCGACAGACCGGGAGTCGGGGGGCAAAAATCGACACTGTCAGATTCGTATGTCGAACAAAAGTCTGAAAATTGGCAATTTTCGCACGTGCCTCGTATCTGTGATCGGGCTTTCATTGGCTGAGGCTGGCACGAGAGAACTGTTGGAAATTCAATTTTCTCCTCGCTCTCTTCTCAAGTTCTAGAGCAACAGGAAGCACAGACCGCCGCCACCGCACACACACACAGCTCGAGCCAGGAAGAACATGGAAGGAAAAAGTCAAGCAGCACACCGTGACAGTGCGAGAAGGCCTGTCCGCCGCCTGCAAATTTACTTTTTTTTGAGACTTTTTTCTTCTTCTTCGCCTTCAGATTTTCTTCTCAACGCAGAGAGAGCAGGCTGGCAGTCAGTGTTGGCCTGCGCCTGTGCAGAGCAAAGGGGAGCAAAGAGCAAAAGATGGTATCAACATCATCTTTTTAGATCTCTTCCATCGTTTTGATCCACCACCACATATATACCATATCACAAAATGTCTCTCCCCGACTTCTCCCAGGCCGCTAACCTCACCAAGCTCGACGGCTTCCTTGCCGACAAGTCCTACGTCGACGGGTAAGCATCTTTCTTCAGCTCGTGTTTCTCGATCAGCTCCAATGCAACAGCGTCGTTAGGAGGAAAGGAAAGAAGGACGATATCGACCCTTACATCCTCCGGTATAGAAAGCATTGCAGCACACTCTTCAAGGCCCAGGATCTGAAGAAGTGTTGCGGATGTGGAGACGAAATAGGAAGAGGACGAATCCCTCGGTGATGGAAACCATTATGATGAACTTTTTGCTTTGGTCCGTGTTTCCGAGCCCAGCGGCTTAAGACCCCGCGACCTTTTCTGCGTTGACGAAACCCAACTTTTTCCAAGCTATCTGATCTTTGTTGTTTCCATGGATATTGCTGGCATTGGAGCTGATGGGACAGAAACTCGAGCTTCCACTTCACCTCGGTAGTGGCAGTGAAACTGACACCTTCTCCCTTTCCCATGTCTCTTGCGCATCTTTGCAGTCACTCCCCCTCGCAGGCCGATGTTGCCGTTTACGAGGCTATCGGCAAGGCTCCCGAGGCCGACAAGTACTCTCACGTCGCCCGCTGGTACGAGCACATCACCTCGTACGAGGCCGAGCACAAGGACTTGACCGGTGACAAGGCCAAGGCCGCCACCCTCCTTTCCTCCACCTTCGCCGCCCCCGCCGCCGCCGCCGCTGACGACGATGACGACGTCGACCTCTTCGGCTCCGACGACGAGGTTGACGAGGAGGCCGAGCGTATCAAGGCCGAGCGTGTCGCCGAGTACAACAAGAAGAAGGCTGCCAAGGGCCCCGGTCCCGCCGCCAAGTCGCTCGTCACCCTCGACATCAAGCCCTGGGACGACGAGACCGACATGAAGGAGCTCGAGGCTGCCGTCCGTGCCATCGAGATGGACGGCCTCGTCTGGGGTAGCTCCAAGCTCGTCGCTATCGGCTACGGTGTCAGCAAGCTTCAGTGCTCGCTCGTCGTCGAGGACGCCAAGGTCTCGCTCGACGAGCTCCAGGAGCGCATCGCCGACGAGTGCGAGGACTACGTCCAGTCCACCGACGTCGCCGCCATGGCCAAGATCTAAAGGTTGCTCTTTGTCTCGCTCTCGTTTGTCCATTCGAATAAATCAATGTTTGGATCGGGTCAGCTGTATACCGCCAAGTGTTTGTCGATCTGTGTGTGCGTGTGATCAGTCGCGGGCATGAACGGAGTAGAATCGGACTTCGTTGCCTGGTTGTATGTTCGTTGATTGCCTTGCGAAGGAAGAATAATCCAAAAGTTGCATGTTCCATCAAATGAGTTGGTCAGATATCACGTTTCTCGCCCCAAATCTGCTTGATACGAGGAAAGCGTAGACTATACACCTCCCTACTCGTCTCGCCATCAGGATCCTGCTCTTCTCCACCACTCTCTCCAGATGCATTGCGTCCGGCAATCGTCACAGACTCGTCAAAGTACTCTACCGTCACCACCTTCCCAACGATCCTCTCCGGATCTTTTGCAAACTCGACCCTCTGCTCCGGCGTGAAGCCCGACCCAACCGAAACACGTGTCCCCCTATGCTCAATCTGAATACTCGCCATCGCCTCGCGCTCTTCAAACTTGCCTCCGATCGGCAAGCGCATAGTAGCTACGGTGATAGCCTGCACGGTATACTCTGCGTCCTTCCACTCTTTAAACTTGCGAATGGCTGAAGTGCGTTTGCCCTCGTACGCCGTGTCTTGGCGCAACACGAGACCTTCCCATCCGCGCTGACTGGCGGTCGCGAGCATCTGCTCGACTTGGTCGGTTGAAGAGACAACGTGCTGCGAGAGCTTACGGACGAGGCTTTGCTTGCCTTGCCCTCGAGCGTCGGATTCAAAGAACGAAACGAGCGACTCGAGCGTCTCAAGTCGCTGCGAAAAAGTTCGCTTTGGCTGTTCACCTGCAGCTGACGATCGCCAGTTGGTAAACTCGTCCAAAGTGAGCAGATCGAAAGGGAAAAATGCAGGTTCTCGAAGGGTGTAGTTCTTGCGCTTGATGAGGCCGACGACTGCAGCGAAATCTTCGACCATGCTTCGCTCTGTCGTTTCTTGTACCGCATTGGAGAGAGCCGCGTCGAACTGCTTGGCTGCAGACGGTGAGGCTTGCTCCGGTGATCGGAGGATGCAGACTTCTCCGTCGAGGATGAGCGTCGCCGTCGTTTCTTCATGACCATTGTGTGCCGATACGGTTTTTGCCGACTCGAGGAGATCCTGCAAGCCTGGGAACTGCGTCAGCTTCTGTGCCAGCTCCTTCTCCAACACCGCTAGTGTTGTAAATGGCCGACCGTTGCGCGACAGTGTGACGATGGAGCCAACTTTCCATTTTGCCCGAGCATCATCGCTCTGCTCCTGATGCAGGCGTACGATGAACAGACATCGAACACCATCGAGCTTTCTGCTGGCGTACCATTTCGGGGCGCCAGAGTTGGCGAAAAGCGAGGGAAGCTCTTCTCTTGTGATGGTTCTCCCGAGCGCTACTTGAAACGATTCTCGAAGTAACGCAGACGGATCAGAGGCACGGCTCTTTTGCTGTTTGTCCGCTTTGCCTGTTGCGTTATGACGAGGAGGAGAGCTCGCAGCAAAAGCTTGATGCAAAATGCGCTCGCCAAACCCAGCTTTGAGGTTTCGATCTAAGCATCGATAGAAGATTTCCAACGATGTAGGACGCAGTAGACCGCGACGAAACAGCTCCGTGGTTGACAAGTCCGGATCGTCGTATCCGCTCAACGCGTACTCGTGCTGTTCGACGATACCATGTTGCTCCAGAAAATTTCGAATGACAGCTAGCGCTTCATGACCAGTAATACGCCGAGATGCTAGCAACTGAAAAAGCTCGAGCAAAGTGTCAGGTGTTTGCTCTCGTACATCCTCTTCCTGTTTTGCTCGAAGGGCAGCGGCTTTGGTCTTGTCCCGCGATCTGTTCGATGGCACGCTGACGAGGGGAGCTTGGTTGTTTTGCCAGTCGGAGTCCTTTTGTCTTTGACGAAGATAGGTGTGGACTGTGGCTGAGGTGACGTGCAGGCGAGTATAGGGGTCGTAGAGAAAGGCAAGGAGCGGGATGAGGTCGTCAAATTCGGCGACGATGCGTTCCTTGGAGAGTTTGGAATTGGTGGCGTTGGCTCGGTTGATGAGTTCTCGAAGCCTGGTGATATCGTCCAAAGGTGTTGCTTTGCGAGCTTGGAAACGGCTTGGGCCTGCTTGCTTTGCGTGGTCGGTGCCGAAGTGCAGGTGCCGTCGCTGCAGGCTGGAATGAGAAAGCTGCTGGGACCAAGTGGTTTGGCACGATAGGCAGGCTGGTCTCGCAGGACTCGACAAGCTCGATATGCCCCTGCTGCATTGCATCGGTGTGCTTGCAGTCCTGTGAGGAGGGAGCGACGCTGAGGTGCTCGTCAGAGCGGCCGTCCTCAACGAACGCCGAGCTCGCTGTTGGAACCGGTCGAGCATTATGTGCTTATGATGATGTTGGGTCGTATATATGCATCTTGCTGTTGTACTTGCTCTCCGTCAGCAGACGGATCGTAGATGGTGGGCTGAATGAGCAAAAGGAGCAAACACTGTAAGGGTCCAAGCTCGTGGCTCAAATCGCTTTCGAGAAGAAAATTTCGGAGCAACACCTCCACACCATCACACGCGCCAATCAACGTCGCTCAGCTGTCAACCGCGATACCATCACATCCACACCATCTTCCCACTCTCTCCTAGTATCACACAAGGGGCTGTCGCTGACATCGCCTTGCTGACCATTCGACATGGCTGACGCATCTCCCTCAAGCTACGCGGGCAGATCCGACCAAATCACTGCTCTAAGCAATCTACTCAGCCGATCCTCCCAACCTCTTCCACCCTCGCTCCTCCTACAAGACGCTTGCAGCCCCAACACCACCGCTCGACTCGTCACCGATCTTCTCACTAGCCTGACCCAAGACTCTCACCAATCCGACAGCCCGCTATGCTGCACCAGCGTCTCTCCACTAACCTCGATCAACCCGACCACGCTCTTTCGCAACATCCTCGCCAGCCTCGAAGACCAGGCTCTACAGCTTCAGTCCTCCTCATCCAATGCCGTCGCAGGATCGTCCTCCGGCAAATACCGCCGACCGGAAGCATCAATCGACTACTTTCTCTGGAAGCTCGCTAGCATCCTCGACACCGTCAACAGCCGCATCGTGATTGTCATCAAAGATGCAGAGCGCATCCGCGATCTCTGGCCGGAGCATATCTGGACTGCTTTTTGCCGACTCGCGCTTCTAGCTGGCAAACCGGGACGGGTCTGTACGGTGTTTATCTCGACGCTTCCTTGGTCGCAGTATCGGACGCCTAGCGGGTTGACGGTGTCTCATCAGCCCATCACCATTCGGTTCCCGCGTCTCACTCGCGAAGACATGATTGAGATTCTCGCTCTCGACTTCCCCCTGCTGTGGAAGTCTTACTCGTCCTCGGTCCAGTCTGCTCAGATGCATGCGCGTACGTCACCTGCGCTGTGCAAACCTGCCGTCGCATCCAAGCTCAAAACAGTGCGTTCCGGGCAAGATGTCGAGATGGACGCTCTTCGTACGCTGTATGAGCAATTCGTCGGCGTGTTTTACGACTCGGTGAGGTCCAACGTTCGCGACGTGGAAGAGCTTCGAATGATGAGCGCGGCAGTCTGGCATTCATTTGTGGTCCCCATCCAGACGAGGGAGTGTTCGACTTCCGACCTGCAAACGTTGCTGCTTGCTTCGTCGCATCTATTCAAAGACGTGATACTGCGGTTGCAGACACGAGAGGTGGGGCCCAGAGAGTGGACGCAAGAGGCGAGGATCAAGAGTGTTCAAGCTAGTGCGGCGCGGCTGGCTGCTGCAGCCAAGAGTGCAGACGCAGTCGTGCTGGATGACGATGATGTCGATATGATCGACGAAGAGCGTAGATTTGACGAAGAGGAGTGGTTGGAACGGGAGACTGCTGCACTTGCCAAATTGCGATCTGCCTCATCGCAAGCTACCATCTCGCTACTCCCTTCCCTCGCACTCATTCCGACGTTCTTGGTCATCGCTTCGTTCTTGGCCTCGTACAACCCATCCCGTCTCGACGTGCGCTATTTCCTCCGTGACGATTCGCTACTCAGCCTGTCCTCCGGCTCTTCCAAAGGTAAATCCCTCAAAGGCGGTCGAAAACTCGGCCCCGGTCGTGGCCGTAAAGGAGGCGCTGCTCGTGGACGTCCCTCCAAAACCTCTCTTCGAGTAACCAACGAAGATGGCCAAACCGAAAACCTCAACCGACAGCAACTGCTAGGTCCCAAACCGTTCCCGATCGACCGTCTGCTGTCCATCTTCCAAGCGCTGATTACGGAAGCTGCTCCGGAAATGTCGATGGTCTACTCGTCGCTGGTGCCGGATCATGATCTGTCGGCCAACGGTGTCAATGCTGAAAATGACAGATCGACACTGTGGGAGTTCAGGAGCAAGTCGTTGTCGGTTTACTCGCAGATCAACGGGTTGGTGGCGAGGAGGATGTTGGTGAGGACGTCGGCTCAGGATAAGCTTGGAACGAGTATCAACTTCAGGACAAACGTCAGCTACAATGTGGTAGCGGTTTTGGCGAAGAGGGTCAAGTTTGAGTTGGATGAGTGGCTATGGGATTGGGGTGCCGGTGGAAGTGGTGGAATGTGAGGGTTGAATGGTAGACAGCCTTCAGTGCTTGTTCCTCAATCAGAAGCAGTCGCAGCACAGACGAGCAGGTGAAAGGTCACGAAACAAATCCATTTTCGAGCCATGAAAACGAATCCCAGCGTACAAGCGTCTCAGAACGCCTCCCACTTCTGCTTACCCAACGCAATCAACCTGTTAAACACCTCGTCCCTCCTGCCCATCGCGGTCAGCTTGTACACCTTATCCTGCTTATCCACCATTTCAATCCCATCCGCAACTTCGCCACCCAACGCCCATCCCACCACCAGCTTACCCTTCCAGCCCAACCCACCAACCTTGTGAATCTCCTTGATCTCGTCGATCGCAATGCTGAAACTAGCGCCTTTCTGCTGGACCAACCTCTGCGCTTGCTCTGCCGCCGCCGCTCCCGAACTTCCCTTGCTAGCTGCGGCCGCCGCGTGCAGAGGACTGGCATTGCCTTTGCGCTCAAAAGCAACCGAAGGCGTCGCAGCAGTGGTCAAGATATACACATGCCCCTTCTTACCCTTGTAACGAGCTTGGAACTTGACCGGTCCGTCCGAAGCGTACTTCTTCGACGCCTCTGCCGACTGTACCACCCCGAGCTTGGTTTTGGCATGCATCGACTGGATCGTCGTCGCTTTCACCCTATTCACTCCCAACGCCGTCTCAACACCTGCTTTGGTGACGCCTTTCAGAATGCCCAGCACTTTACTCGACTTCTTACCCGTCTTGGGATCCGTCGCCGACTCATCCTCGCCCTCAGGCCGACTAGCCACGTCTTCAGCCTGAGCCGAAGCTAGCTGCTCCGCATACTCGGGCGGCAAGTTGGGATCCTGAGCCATATCCGATCCATGCAGGGCGGTAGGAGGCGGTGCAACAACCGTAGGCGGAGGAGGGGGCAGGGGAGACTTGTTGGCTTCTCCGATTCGCAACAGCGTAAGCGTAAGTTGCGCATTGGTCGGGACACCACGAAGCAAATAGTATCGGAGCTCGAGATACTTTTTCCAGTCGGGAATGTTGCGATCCAACCACGCAATGACTGCGGGGAACTTGACCCGGTCAATCAGCGGCTGGCCGAAAAGCGCGAAACCCATACCGAACGTCGAGCCCTTGTAGATCATGGTCTCGTTGATGTAGAACGAAGCCAAAAACAGAGGAACCAGTACACCTGCCAATCGAGCACGTGGCAGCCATCGCGAAAAGGGAGGTGTCGGCGAAAGCGCATTCCCAAACCTCTCGTAGTCATCACAGATGTTGTTGAGAACGTGCATGAACGGCGCAAGGCTCGCAAAGATCGCTGCCTCCATCGGCTGCTTGGTGTGGTCTCCCTTGTCGGGATGGCCTGCTTTCTCGCCCGCCGCTTTGCTCTGCGCGGCTTGGGAGAGCGCAGCGACGTTGGTCGGGTCGGGAATCTTGTCCTCTGCATCCTTCTTGGACTTTTTGGTCGTCGAGCTGCTCTTCTTGACCGAAGCGGTGGTGGAAGCTTCGTCGCTACTGTCGTCCTCCTCTTCATCGCTGTCCGCTTGCGTACCAGCTCCGACACCCTGAGTCGACGATTTGCCAGCAGCAGTGCTGAGCGCAACAGATCCGAGCGCACCGACAAAGTTGGACGCCTCCTGTTCGACTGCTTCACCTTCGAAAGTTTCGGCGGCACCGGTCAAGCTGTTCTTGCTACCGAGATGTCCAGCCTTGGGCACTTTGGCTTGACCGGTCTTGGGGTCGATAGCAGCAAGCGGGGCGGAAGGGAAGAGAATCAGCCTAGCACGTGGCGAGAGGACAAGCACGAGCAGCAAGAGAAGCGTAGTGGGGACCAGCAGATCAAAGATCCAGGCGGCAACGTAGACCACCATGAATCCGGCGGTGCGTCTGGGCTCGGACCAGGAACGAAGACGCGCAATATGCTGAATGAAGGCAACGATACCGACAACGATGTTGACGTAAACACGCTCAAAGGTGGCCTTGAGCTTGTCGGGCTGGAACTCCTCCTTGTTGCTGATGTACATGTCAAAGTCGCGGTTGGTCTTGTCCGGGAGTGCCTTGACGCGGTACGTCTGCTTGTTGAAACGGCGGACGAGAAGCCAGAGCGATTCGTTCTTCATTCCGTGCAGGACAGGGATGGGTACGGTGGGCTCCTCGCTCCAGCCCAAGTCGTCGAGCTCGGGCTCGATGGCGCGATCAGGGTCGCCAGGCGCAGGAGCAGGCACTTCGTTCTGAGTTCCAGGAAGCTCGGTGACTCGTTCCGGAGCCACCTCGGCCTTGGGAACCTTGTGGAGATGGGCCTCATGGTCGAGGGCAGCGCTGACAGGAGAAACTTCTTTCTTGTTTGCAAACCGACCCGCTTCCTCGGTCTGATCCTCGGTAGACTTGAGCTTGGTAGGGTCGACGGCGGCCGGTTCGGATGGATCAGCAGGCTGCATGGCGGCAGAAGCAGCGGGTGCGGTACCGACTGCGGCTACCTGATCCGGATCGAGTACTGGAGCGGGTTTGGGATCGGATGGCGAAGAAGGAGACATCTTGCCAGTGCGTTGAGACAAGGTAGTCTCTTCGAATTGAAATAAGCTTCACCAGATGCGCTGAGAAAGTGTGTGTGTTGGCGCGCGTGTGTGTAGGTGGTGTGATGGTGGTGAGGGTGGAAGGCGATGATGATGATGGAGAAGGAAGAGAGATGAAATCAAGCAGTCGGACTCATCTGGTAGAGCAGGGAAGTAAGCGAGGACTTCTCCTCCTCATTGATAAGAAGAGAGGACACACACCGAAGACGCCGAATGATTCATCACACCGCCACGTTGTAATCACGCTGAGAAGGAGCGAGCAACCGATTCCAAGTGACCGAAGCGGACTCGAGACTGGAGCACAGTCACGACTCGAAGCACCAGGGTTCTTGTGCTGAAGGGGACCCTTTCTGTCCCATCAAAGAACTCTGCTGGATGTGAAGATCGTCAGCTTGGGTGCCTTTCATCGATGGCTGAGTTTGACAGGCGCAAAGAGCGTCATGCTGCATACAGTAGGATTCCGCATGGCTTTTTTTTTTCCCTTTTCGATCCGATTTCTCCACTTTGGAAATTTTAGCCTGACGACATTTGAAGCGGCGTAACAATTCTGAAAAAATCAGTCAGTTAGCCGCCCAAATGCGGGGAAAGCATCAAGTGACAAGTGTGATTGCAGAGTGCAACACATCGTGCATGCCATGTCCAACTTAACCTTAACTCTGCTCGTGTCACCGTGTCACCGAGCTCGTCAAGCTGCGATGGACGGACAGAGTCTGAGTGGGACACTGTCACAAAAGCGCAGGTGCCACCGAAAGAAAAACACACATCAAAAGTGTCACTTGACTGATCAGCGGTGTGACTGTGTTTTGTGTGTGCTCTCGGTTCAAGCACCGGCTATGGCGGCAACCTCGGTTGCGTCTGTCTTTGTCTCGACTGAGCTGCTGAATGTGAAGGAGAGCTGTCAAACACTCTTTCTCGCTTTCTCGCCTTTGTGCGTGGTCGTTGTCCGTGGTCCGTGGTCTGTGCATCCCGCACTCGCTTGTTCTGATTCCGCATTCCACTCTTCCTGCATTGAATATATGATCGCCATCCGTTTCTCCCCCCACTCTTTTCATCTTCCCCTCCACCATCACTTCATCCGCCCGCAATCTCTGATCGAGAATGCCGAGCCTCATCACTTACCTGGGCGTACCCATCGCTCTCGCCGCTCTGGCCTATCAATTCCTCTCGGGACCCGGCACCAAGGTCCACGATGTATTCGGACTCGGTCGTCCGCTCAACTTCACCTCGCACACCTGCACCGCCATCCCCGAGCTGGAGGCGTGCGAGGACATGTGGCTGCATCGCGAGTCTGGTCTCCTCTATCTGGCGTGCTCCGACATCAAAGGTCGTCTCGCTTGGACTCCCGCGATTGACAACCTCGACGTGACTGGCAGACCCAACAACGACCACATTGCGATCCTCGACACTAAAGGTTCGGGTCCTATCGCCAGCAGGATCACCAAAGTCAAACCCGTTTCCTTCACCGATACACTCAACCTGCATGGAATCTCGGTGTACGAAGTACCTGCCAAGTCGGCTGAGCTCAAACCCACGCTCAGGATCTTCCTCAACAACCACCGACCTCCCATCGACCCCATTACGAAAACGGTCATGGATGCTACCAAAGTAGGCGCCAACTCCACCTTCGAACTCTTCGAAACCACCCTCGGCGAATCCAGGATGCGCCACATCCGAACCTACGTCAGCGACGCCATCCGCACCCCTAACCGTCCCGCCGCCGTCGGCCCGGACAGCTTCGTCTTCACCAACGACCACGCTACCAAAGTCGGACCTTCGCGCCTGCTTGACTTTATCATGCCCCGATCCGACTTGGGCTTCTGTGACGCAACCGGCTGCAAGATCGCCGCCCCGGGCCCCTACCCTTTCCCCAATGGAGTCGTACGCTCCGCCAAGTACCCCACCCGCTACTACGTGCCTTCGACCTCCGACCCCAACATCCGCGTCTTCGAGCTGCAAGCTGACAACACGCTGACGCTGATCGATGTGATCCACATCGGGTACCCGGCTGACAACTTGACGGTGGACGAAGAGGATAACATCTACGCTGCTTCGTTCCCGAATGTCCCGAAGCTGCTGGCCAAGTTCAAAGATCCGTACACGAAAGTCTCGCCGACAACCGTGTTGAAGATCAACAAGAACCAGGGACAGGATAAGTTCTTTGGGAAAAAGTGGAACGTCGAAAAGATCCTCGAGGACGATGGAAATCAGATGAGCGGGGCTACTACTGCGCTTTGGGATTCGGAGAAGGGTGGGCTTTGGTTGGGTGGTAAGTGCAGACACGACGCTGAGACAGTATCAAGATGTGACCATCGCTGACATCATTCTATCCTCTCCCGTCCAACACAGGCGTATCAAGCATCACAGCCTTCTGCAAGCCCTAATTGCTCGCTTTCACCTCTCACACCTTCATCACCTTCACCCTCTCATACCACTTTCCCAAAAGTGAAATCAAAATGCAATTGAAACACCATCTCCTCTACGTCCTGCTGTGCGCTAATTCTTCCTGCCCAACCCCGGCAACGCAAAAAACTCAAAGACCTTCTCCGCCGGCACCGCATCGCCCCTCCTCCCCTCCAACGCGCTCATCTTATGCCCCCTCACCACACCCACCACGCTGCCCGTCTCAACATCCACCACCGGCCCCCCGCTCGACCCGGGCGGCGGGAAGTTGGGCAGTGGCCTCCTCGTCTGACCATGCATAACCTTTGCCTCTGAACTCGTCGCCGCCGTCGATCCCAACCCACCGCTTGCTTCCGAAACAGTGCTCGACAACCGCAGCGCATAGTCCCCCTGCAGCGCCGGCGGGTTCGCCGGACTGCTCACCAACAGCTTGTAATCCAACTGCGCCAGCTCGTCGTACGTCCCCACCATCGCACTTGCTCCACAGGGATCTTTGTACTCGACCAGCCTCGCCCTCCCCCACCTACTCCTCCCAGCGTCGTCCCGCTCCAACTTGACCTTCTCCCTCTCCCTGCCCTGCGGGGCGCTGCTCGACGAAGCCACACCCAGCTGCTGCTGCTCCTTGTCAAACGTGTAGTTCGGCAGTATCGCACCCGAATCGTCCTCCCAGCCCCAAAACGAGGAGACGCTCAACTCGCTGTTGACATGCGCTGGATACGGCGAGACCGGCAACGTCCTCACCTTCCGACTCGCCCCTGACCCATTCAACAAAAGCGCCGTCTCCCCAAGCTGCAACAAAATCACATCCGAAGCCGCCAAACTACTAATCAGACTCCTTACCGGATAGATCGCTCCCGTCCTCGTGATAGCCAACGCGATACTATCCGCTTCACCACCCTCCGCCTCCCCTTTAACCAGCGACGAAGCCCTCAACGTATGCGCACACGAAACCACAAGCGCCCCCGTCCCATCCCCATCCTCCCCTGAAATCTTATCTCCGCCTTCCACAGCAAACCCCGAACACACACTGATGCGCTCCGTCCCCCTTGCACCCGTCAAATTCGAAACATACGCTAGCAACAACACCCCGTCATCGTTCGCATTCTGGAGCTCCGCCTCCGAACTGTGCGCCGACGTAAGCGGCACTTTCCTCTCCTCGCCCGGCGTCGGTTCGTACGGCAGCTCGATCGACAGCTGATACCCTGCCCTCGACTCGAACCTTTCTAGCAGGTGAGCAATCGGCGCTGCCTTGTACGTATCCGCCGACCCCTTCGAAGCGCACGAAGCAGCATGCAGCGCCCTCGCAGCCGCCAAGACGCGTTCGTCCAGCTCGTTCCTCCCATACAGCGCATCGATCGGATGCGGATGCTCTCGATCCACCGTACCCCGCCTCTCCTCCAACTCTCGCATCGGCCGCTTGAACATCTCTTCCAGCATCTCGTCCCGTGACGGGATGGGTATGCCTTTGCGCTCAGCGCCGATAGCCGTTCCCTTGATGCGTTGCAGATCGGCATGACTGGCGCCCGAAGTGTTGCTGGAGCTGCCACTGCCGCCCTTGGACCGTGTGGGATCCCATGAACGGTGGCCGCGAAGGAGGTCGGAAAGGTCGTTGGGGTTCTTGCTGCCGAATCGGGAGGGTGTGCTGTAGGTGCCGGGTGGGGAGCCGTATTCTTGGCCTTCTCGTGGGGGTGGTGGGACAGAAGTACCGAGCAGAGCGTCGACTGAAGAGGAGGGGTTGACCGGGGTGGCATAGTGTCGGATGGCGGGCAAGGGGGTTGGAGGGGGCCGCTTGAGTAGTCGTAGCCGGGTCGTTCGGGAGAGCATCGTGAAATTGATACCTTGCGAAGTAGAGGGGTTGGACGGGGTCGGTACTTGAAGCTTGAAATGCAGATGCTTTGCAACGAAGATGAGGACGATCCTTGAATGAAAGCAACTGAAGTGGTAGAGATGATGGTTGCTGAGCGAAAGAGTACAAAAGAAAGCCTGCACACTCTGCTATCACGCTGACTCTCTCACGCACAAGTCACAGTGTGACTTTCAAAAAGGCGCTTATGCATGGCTGTGTGGAGGCGCGGCACCTTATCAGTCTCACCTTGGCCATCAACGATGGCGCGTCAAGTTTGGTGAGTCTGAGCTAAAAAAGGGTCCTATGTAAGAGAACAACTCTCTTGCGTGCTCTCGCACTCGTCCGCACTCGTCCGACCTTACCTTTGAACACCGCGAAATGCACGTTTATCAGATCAGATCAGGACACCACTTGTTCGCATCAAGCATGCAGGTAAGGTTTCGCACTGCATGTTGCCGTTGAGAGCTTTGGTTCACTGAGCCTACCACATTGGTGTTTGACGAGTCACTTTTCAGTCAACAGGGAGGTGAAACTGCCAGCGGTAACTTAGCCAAGTATTTCCCTGCGCAGGAACTTGGCTTTCTGCTCTCGCTCGTACAATTTTTCGGTCTCCTATTGCTCATCCTCAATGAAGAGAGGCCCAAGCGTTCATCACCCGCACGTCCCCCTTCGCCACCCACCTCACACCACCATCTCAGCAAAATTTCAATCGACCATTACACCTGCATCCCACTAGTCAACTTTCCCCAAAAAGAGTCGCATTCTGTCCGTACGACCCTGAGGAGTTGAAAAAAGGCAAATTTTTTTTTTTTTTTTTATAACAGGCCGTCCACGGCCTATTTGATTGCAAACACCGCAGCAAAAGAGAAGTATAATACAAGGCAGCGAAGCCAAAAGGCCTCTAGGCCAGGCTCGTCCTCCTCTTCCAACCTTTGTCAACTAACTCTGGATCCTCCGAGGAGGTGACGTCCCGGTCACTAATGCAAGCGGGATAGTCGCAATCCAAAGTCGTTCTACAGAAGTCGGATGATTCGCAGAGACCGGGTCAGAGGCCAAGGTGAGAAGAAAAAAGCGATTGTGAGACATCGGAGCAAGGGAGAGGGTCAAACAGGAACATTGGAAGCGCAAAAGAATCTGGCAGAGTCGTAAAGTCTTGATGAAGGCCTTGAGAGATCGTTATACTTATCATCTAGTTCGTGGTGCGAGCGGAAGACGGAGCCGTTGCATTCATTGGGTGGAACGCAAGAGTACCATGTTGTTCTTTGAGGAACGCACCACGATCTATCCATCGTTGAACAAAAGCCGGGCGTTGAGTGGCCGAGCATCGATGGTACGCATCTGTAATCGTTTTCGCCACCAGAGCCGCATGTTCGCTGGCGAAGTTGTCCAAAACCAAGCGTGGTAGATGATCGTTCTGGAGACCGTTCGTAATTGCCTCATGTCGGCGGCGTGAGAGCAAGTGGATCAGCAAGTCGCGCCATAAGAGAAGTCGGTGTTGGAGTGCTTCTGGCATGCGGAGTTCCTGCCACCCTGTGACGATACTTTTGGCGTCAAGGGGTACGCCTCTTCCTCCGTCAACAAGCTTGCGAAGCGTAGGAAAACTGAGAGTCCATGTTTTGCTTCGAACTTCTGGACATTCGATAAAACCATGTACTGCCGAGTCCTTAGGTCCGCCACAAAGCATGCATGCCGCCACACCAATAACGTGATCTTGTTCGTAGGCATCGTTGGGCGGCGGCGGATCTTCTGCTGCCGCTTCCACATCACGATCATGTAGATGTATACGAGGCCCGAGTTCGTGATTGTTGAGGTCATTATAGTTAGCCAGACGTCGCTCACCTCGAGGTTTTTGGGCCAACCAGGGTCTTCGATGCAGGAAGAGAAAGACGTCGGATGTCGCCTCCGATGTCAAAAGACTGTGCTGTGTGTGGCGCTGCCAGACTGTGCGCCATTGGTCAGGCGTCGATTCGAAAGGCCAGTCGGGCACAATTGGGTCCGAAGTAGCTGAAAATGAGCGGGCATGTCGCACTGTATAGTCCGCGATGGGTTTGTCTGCCAGAGTCGCGAACCTCCAGGGAAACGGCAGACCAACTGTGTCAATGTCGAAGGGGCGGTCGTGTGGCAGCGGGTTCTTCTTGCTCTTGGAATTGTCGGGATGAATGCGGTAGTGCTTACTTATATCGAGAAGCTTGCGGGCCACCAGTGGGTTAAGGTGAGCCCAGAGTTCCCGCCACAACGTTGGCAAAAGGCGACCCGCTGCGTCGCTAAACAGAGCGCGATTCTCGGGGTGTCCGCGCGTCCAGACGTAGTTGTTCTTGATGCCTGAGGCGGAGGGTGGAACCAAAGGATATGCTGCAACGACGGCGTTGGTATGAGCGATCTTACCCTTTTCGTTGGGGTTGTACCACAAATAGTCGCCCCAGACACGGAGCCCGTTTCGCTCCCAGCTCTGCGTGTTCGCGACGTGAATCGTCGGCCACGTGTAGCCGTACATATTGTCGTGGAAGGGGAGCGAAAGGAGTTCTGGGACTGTGATGGTGGTCCAATCCGGCTGTAACGTGAGGCGAAGCTGAGTCAACGTGTATACCACGCGACACATAAAGGACTTCTGAGCCGTGACAATGCTAACCATCCGCATCCACGGTTGACCTCGGCGGAGCATGAAATGTGCTGGGATCGCGCCGTATTTGTCCCACAGATGGCGTTGTAAAGCCTGTCGAAACTGCGCACCAATGGGTTCGGTGCTGGAAAGCAAACCCGCCACCATCTGGCCGAGGAGGGCGATGCTCATCTGCGTGGTATCGATGACTCCCAAACCCCCTAAATGTCGGGGGGCAACCACGTAGTCGTGTTTGATCCAGTTTCGGCGTCCGAGAAAAAGGAACGGGTTGATGATTGCGTTGACACGGCGTTGGAGATGTTGAGGGGTGGGGCAGAGACGAAGCGAATGCCAAAGTTTGGACAGCAAGAAAGAGTTGCAGATTCGTGCGCGGCCAGCGAGAGTGGTGGTCGTCGTGCTGAGGATGTTGACCTTGGATTGTATGGTTGCAAAACGCTTGTCGAGCGTATCCCATGGGACGCTCCCGTCGAGGCGAAATGGGTATCCCAGATGCACAATCTCAGCATCGCCGTCTCCTATGACCGGGAAGGGGATGTCGTCGGGAAGCAATTCGCCGTCAATGTCGGTGTGCGACCGTGCAAAGAAAAAGGCTTGCGATTTGTCTTCGTTGATCCTGGCGTTGCTGGCCATCTCGTACAAGTCCAGCGCATCTAAAAACTTTGCCAAGTCTCGCTTGTTGTTGACAATTAGGAGAACATCGTCTGCAAAAGCGAGAGATGATACCACCATGGGCGTCTGCGGGTCCCATCTGATTTGGGTACCAGCATGATGGTGATATTGGGCGAAGTCGAGCATCGGCTGGAGACTGAAGTTGTAGAGGAGGCACGACATGGGATCTCCTTGCAGAATACCGCACTGAAGCTTGATGGGGTCGGTGAAGAAACCTTCTACACAATGTCGCAGTGAGGGGTGTCGATAGATTTCGCGTACATACGTGATAAAGCGTGGTCCGAAGCCGTACGCTTCAAGGCAATCCAGGAGCCATTCATGCCGTACTCGATCATACGCCTTTTGTTGGTCAAGGTTGAGCACCCAGATGGGATGGTCAATTAGGCCCGTCGTTACCGCGTGTTGTAGGAGATACAGCGTGATGACATTGCGAGCTGAGTGTCGTCCCAAGATGAAGCCTGTTTGCGAGACGCTGATCACCTCTTGGGCCGCTACCTGTAGGCGATTTGCCACGACGGCTCCAAGGATGCGAAAGGTAGCGGCTGCGATCGAGAGTGGCCGATAATTGCGGAGCTCGGACGTATCGCCCTTCTTCGGGAGCAGAACTCCTCGCAGGGAAGGCTGATCAGTCGGGAGCTGGTGGCCCCGCATGAGGGCATTGGCCAGGTCGCATAGGCGTTGAAGGGACGCCGCACTGGTGCACTGAATGAGCGGGTAGGTTACGCCGTCCATTCCTGGGGCGGACATCTCTTTGGCGCGGTTGAGAGCGGTTCGGAGTTCGTCGACTTTGAAAGGCGCTTCTAGCGCGAACCTCGTCGCAGGAGAGAGGCGCCTCTGGATGGACGCCAAAAGAATGGCCGACGCCTCTTCCGAGTAACGATCCTGCGGCTTCGGCGTGAACAGGGTGGTGTAAAATCGGTGCACCGCTCGGAGCTTTGCCTGGATCGTCGTGTGTTGGCCTTGTTCGTCTCTGAGCGGGGGCATGGTGGCGAAAGCACGACTCTCCAATCGGGGTATGATCCACGATGTCGGTTGGAGCATGTTGCGTTCGAAGAGACCCTTGCTGGTCGACGAGGCCTCTGCCGTCTCCAGATGTTCCATCTGGCGAAGGCGAGCCAGAAGTGTGAGGAAAAGGGCGCGCGTGTCGTCGCCATGTCGAATGTCGAGACCGTTGAGCTGTGCCAAGATGCGATTGCGTGCTGCTTCTTTCTTCGTCGCCTGTTGGCTCAAAGACGTCGAGATGTCGGAGGCTTTGGTGCGTAGCCGTTCGACGTAAGCAAACCAAGATTGTACGGCATTTAAGTGGACCTGACGGTCCAACTGATTGGTGTACCCTTGCATCCGGATCTGGAACCCCGGCTGAAGGTGGGCGTGGCGATGCAGGCGCCACACACCTGGTCCATGTTCCGTGTTAGAGGCTGCCGAGTGAAGGTGCATCGAGACAACACTATGGTCAGAAGCGCTGGGCCTCGTCGTGACCGAGTGTAAGAAGGGAACAAGGCTGTGCGTCGTCCAAATGCTGTCAATTCGCCTCGCACCTGTCATTTCGCCTCTGACGACGTTATGACGGGTGTATACCACACTTGTGGGGTAGAGAGTGCGAAAGACATCAATCATTCCCGCGTGTGCTAGTTGGCCTAGCGGGAGGTAATGTCGATTGGGTCGGACCGGGAACTCGTCTAAAGTGGCAGCAGCAATCGCATTCCAATCGGCGCCAATGATGGCTGCTGTGTCGGGACGGGTAGCAGCCGCGTCAAGGCGGGCTAAGCCCGGCACATCCGTATTCCAAAAGGTGGAACGGTCGGAATCGCCAGGAGGAGCGTGGATACTCCATAGATGGAGAGTGCGAATGTCCTTTCCAATTGGCGATTCGGAATCGGGAATGCGAACGCGGGCATAAGTGACGTACCTGTGGAGATCTGTCGCTTCGATCTGCCAGGTAGTGTTGCGAATAAGAATGCCGGTGTCGGCTCCCAAAACCGCCTGGTGCGCTTGAGTTGCGAAAGGATGATGAAGTCGGAGAAAAGGGTTGACGAGAGGCAGTGACGAGGGCGCGGCGAGGCGCATCTCCTGGAGGAAGACGATTTGCGCCTTACCCAGATCTGTGGACGGGTTGTGTAGAGCGGCAATTCGATCTTGATTGTTGAGAGAAGCGCAGTTCCATGTAGACACGATGAGGGTGTTGGAGAGAAGAGGGCGACCGTGCCTAGGCTTGGCCATAGTCGAGGTCCAGTGCACCTCGGCTTTCTTCGGCAGCTTGTTCAGTAGCCATCGCATCGTCCCCTCCACGGTCGGAGTGTTCAGTCGTGCACGCAGACGCACTGTGGCCGATTTCGCCACAGCGGAAGCAGCGGCGACGGGGACAATTGTCGAAGTCATGCCAGAGTTGAGAGCTGCTACGGCAGGTGGTGCACCAGTCCAAACGGCCGACATAAGACAGTTCGCAATCTTTACCATTAATCTTGATGAAGCCGGGGATGGCATGGACATTGGCGGGGTTGACGCCACCGTCAGGACCAACAGCAGCCGTGGTAACCAGAGCGGCGAGGCGGTTGAAGTCTTGCGGTTCAGGGTCGCCCTGGAAAGAGATCTGCTGCATCCAAATGTCGTGGACTTGGGCGAAGGGTCGGAGGCTGTGGGCAATGAGGCGAGCGGTCGTGACCAGGTCCACTGCAGTGGAGAAGCCGGTGATTTCGACCACCATTGCAGTTTTGGGAAGGATGGACCCAACAAGGTGGCGTTGCAGGGGCGTGCCATTGAAGACCAAAGTGACCTCGCTAAGGGTAGGCATGTGCTCGGCATCAGTCTTGATGTCGACAAAACGGCCTCGACCGATGCCACGCGGGAAGGTGACAACGATCGTAGCGTTGGTGATGCTTTTCTGGGCGAGGTATCGGCGAACCTGGATGCGGAAGGAACCACAGGCAATCTGTTCCTCTCGGTTGAGGCTGAAACGGCCCATGAACTGCCATCGGATCGTGCAGGGGGGAAGCTGGGCACGATCCGACTTTGGGAAAGGCAGATCCTCATATGGAACCAGCGGAGGGATGGCGCTGCCAGGGGGTCCCGAGTTGGAACGGCGCGCAGCCCACACGTGGCGACCAGTGATGATTGGGGTGATCTCATCCTGATCAGGCTCGAAAAGGGGATCGGGGGCATCGCCAGCGGGGCGGTCGGCACGGCCAGCGGCGCGGTTGCCTCCGGCGGTCGAGGGCTGATTGTCAATAGGAAGAGCATTGAGATTGTTGTTAGACATGGGTGGGTTGCTGAGGGCGGTTGATTATAAGGCTGAAGGAGCGGAACAGTGAGAAACGAAAGTTGATGGATGCGGAATGGTGGTAGTGGAATTGACATTGCTCTGGCGGCACAGATCCGTAGGCGTGGAGTCCCCCTTGGGCTGGGTGGCCGTGAAGGCCACGATGGATGCCACAGTGCACGACTCCGTTGGCCAGAGTCCAAGAGTCGAGAGAGGAGAGGCAGCAGAAGAGCAGTGTGCTTTGGCCCCTCCCCTACATCGGTTTCCAAATGGACCTGCGTGGGGCGATGACGTGGCGCTTGTGCGTCGTCGATCCGGCGGTGAAGGGTGGATATGGTGTAGCCGCCTGAGCTGGTTGATGGTTTGGCTCGATCAAAAGGCCTGAATTGGAGTCGGTTGTGCCCAAACGGTTTGGCTGGGCTCCCCAACATCGCTCTAAAGGCGCGGGTTGCTGAAAAAACGGTTCGTTTTCGTGAAGATTTCGCTGGGTTCTGGAGGTGAAGCCGTGACGGAGTCGTTGGTGGCTAAATCGGTATTGAGAGGCGCTACGACGCTGGGAACTGTGTGTTGGCGTGCGGCTGGGTGTGCTGAGACGTTTGTATTAGTCGAAGTTGCAGAGGGAGCTGGGGGATTTCGGCGTTATCGTCGGCGAAGCTTGACAGATGTCAAATCCACCATCTCGAAAAACTTGAAATCACCATTACTCGTCCATCTTCTGATCGATCTTGCTCCAAATTTGATGAGGGGATTTCCCTCGCCGTTCCGCGTTCGTGGGTGCCAAAAAAATGGCGTCTGCGAAAAAAATAGGGCCGCTACGAGGATCGAACTCGTGACCTCTTGCATATGCGAAAACCAGCTGCTGGAATCCCAAAGCAAGCGCGATACCACTACGCCAAGCGGCCAGCCGTAGCTATTCACGTGCTAAGCAGGGTTGTTGGTGCATATATATAACATTAATTGAACTCTGATGGCTTTACTAGATATTTGCTTCGCTTCGACTCTGCTCACGACGCTCAACTCGGCCTTGCTTCACTCACGTCACTCGAAGCAACTCGGACAGGACAGAAGTTACAAATAAATCAATCTTATCCCGACAAGCAATTACAAAAGCAGCTCTCCGTCTACCACAGCAACCTCCTCTCCTCGCGCTCAGCCCGAGCCACGCGCTTGTTCAGTCCCCAACTCTGCTTCTTCAGCTCGTCCTGCTTCGCCTTTGCCTGCCTGACATCCTTTGGCAGGGGCGCGACGATAGAAATGAAAAGCGGGCTGCAGTTGAACTGTTTAGCCAGTTTGGTTTTGGTGTACGTGATTGGGTCTTCTTGACGCAATCGCTGGATGGTGGCGATCTGGTCGGGGGTGATGGCGGAGTCGATCGAAGCGCCGTGTTGCTGGGTGAAGCGGGAGCGGGGGCGGAGGGCGGGTGGGAGAGGCGAGGTGGCGGAAGAGGAGGGTTCAGCGTTGAGCAGAGGTTGGGGTTGGTAGATCGTCGAGCGCGCGGGTGTGGCGGTGGGAGGGGGGCGGACGATGAATGTTTCACCGGTTGGCAGAGTGTGACGGGTTGCATCGGGTGATGCGTCGAGCGGGTCGCGCGGTCGTCGAGCTGGTGAGTTGCGCAGACCGACGCTGGATGTTGCAAAGCCTCTCCTCGAGCCTGGTACAGCACGCTGCTGGTGTGCGCTCAACGAAGAGAAGCTACGCTTACCCGCTACAGCCTCTGGGCTGATAGGTGCCGCTGAGAACGAGAACCCTTTGGGACCACCCCATGTACCCTTGACGTACGAGTTGTAGTAAACCCATGGGAAGAAATCCTTCTTCAGGTGGTAGAACGCAGTCCTGGGCACACCCTGGTCAATACCCAACAAGTTGCCGAAAGTCTCCTTGGGCTTACCGCCGTACTTAAACTCGGCGAGCATCACCTTTCCGTACTCGGTCAGCAAGGGGCACGAAGTGTATCCGTCGTAAGCCGCGTCGGGCTCCTTTCCTTGCAATGCCTGACCAAGGTTGCGCACCAGAACGGGCGCCTCAGCCGTGATGGCAGCGGCCGTCTTGGATGTGGGCAGAGACGAGGCATCACCGATACTCCAGACATTGTCGAATCGCTTGTGTCGTGTAGTCTCCTGGTCAACATCTACGAATCCAGCTCCGTCAGCGAGTGGGCTGTTCTTGATGACGGCAAGAGGTCCCATCTTGGGTGTGACGTGGAGCAGGTCGAACTGCTTTCGGACCTGCTCGGCGCCGCTGGGACGAGCGAAGATGGCCTCGTTGCCTTCGATGGCAACAAGGTCGTGCTCGAACAGACCATCGACACCACGCTCCTTTCGCAGCTCGTTGAGGCGCTCGCTGTACTTGGGCACACCGAACATGACAGGGAGGCCCGTAGCAAAGTCGATCTTGATGGGCGAGTTGGCGACATCAGCAGGGTTGTACAGACCCTCCTTCTTCCAGTGGTCGAGCGCCAGCCACATGGCTTTCTGAGGTGCACCGGCACACTTGATGACACCGGCAGGCTGGGTGAAGATGGCTTTGCCCGACTTGAGCTTGGAGATAGTGTCGAAGACCTTGTCGCACGTGTTGTAGCCGTAGATGGTCGAAACGAGCGAGGAAGAGTCGGCAAGTGCTTCAGACAGACCTTTGATGGCGTCGTAGTTGATGCTGAGACCGGGGACGACAACCAGCTGGTCGTATGCGATCTTGTTGCCATTTGCCAAAGTGATCTGGTTCTGTTCGGGTGCAAAAGTATCGACGGCAGATGCATAGTGCTTCAGCTTGGAGTCGAGAAGCGATGTGAGAGGTCGTCGAAGGTCGCGCTTGTCCTTGAGACCGCCACCAACAAGAGTCCAGCCAGGCTGATAGTGGTGCCACTCGGAAGGATCGACGATTGCAATTTCGTCCTGAGCAAAGCCGCCAGATCGGACGAGCTGATGGCTGACAGCCATACCGGCAGATCCGCCGCCAATGACGACGACCTTGTGGCTGCTTGAACCGGAAGCACCATGCTGAACGGGCGAGTCAGAAACGGTAGCCAGAGTTCGAGTTGCGTTGGCAGCGCTGGTGAAGCGAGAGCGAGATGCCCTGGCGGACACTCGGAGGGTTGTGCTGCTGAGCATTGCGTGCATCTTTGCAAAGCCTGCTGCTGTCGATGAGAAGAGAGGTGCAGAGGCGATCAGTGGTGTATGATGTCGGGAGAGAAGAAGAAAGCAAGAGGGTCCACGAGTGATGCTTGTCGGCTCCGGAACTGCTTTGAGAAGAAAGCAGCAGACTGAGTGAGTGACTGAGGCTGCAGGCCAATTTTCCAAAATCCCGATACGCAGCCAGGACAAGAATTTTTTATGTGCTTGAAGCACGCCATCTCGCTCAGACTCCGCTTCCCGATTTCTTCAGCACGGCAACTCCAACAATTTTGATAAAAATCACAGCTGCTCATCATTACTCTGGGCTTGTACCAAAGAACCTCAACAATCATGAATGCACGATCAACAGGCAAGCACACAGACCATACTTCTTTCCATCGTGCGAAGAATGTCCATTGAACACGAAGGAGCGACAGGACGAGCACTTCTCCGCGTCATCACCACTGATACTCGCCAGGCAGTCGATCCCCTCTTGAACTCTGCCGATCCTGCCCGCCGTCTGCTCTCGGTGTTGCAAACGGCGAAGAGACATAAGAAGTGGGAGACGATGTCGCTGCCAGATCAAGACCCTGCATGCTGCTTGCCAGTCCACCGGCACTGTTGCCTCCTGTAGCTGCCATCGGCGGCAATTGTAAAGCGGGCGCTTGGCCAGCACGTTGCTGCTGAGAGGTGTAAGGGTCGTAGCTCGCAGAGCGGTGACTTGACGCGCTGGCAGTTCTGGCAGGGCGCAACAGAGGTCGAACCATTTCCACGAACAAAGGCAGCATCTCCGGGAGCACCTTGAGTTCTGGTGCTTTCGGCGTTGGGATCTTGCGGCGCTTGCGGGTCTTTCCTCCGGCGGCATCGTCTGCTGCTCCATCCTTGGGCAGCGAAGGAAGCTCCTTCTCCACTTGCTTCATGTTCCCCGGCGTAAGGGTCGCCTGTCGCGAAGGTGTTGGTCGCCATCGCGGAGCCGACTCTTCATCCTCCGCGTCTGCCTCGCTATCGCTTGACGAAACCTTGCGCAGCTTCAGCCTGCCGCTTCCATCCTCATGGTGTGCTGCTCCGTGCTCGTCATCCGATTCATCCTCGTCCGAAGTCTCAATCTCGTCCTCTTCTGCTTCAGCATCCGCCACCTCTCCAGTAAAAATATCACCAACTCCCAAATTCTCGACCATGGCACCGACGAAAGCCGAATCGTCTTCCTCCGTCAGGCCATCAGCTCTGCGCTTCTTTTCCGCTCCGATCAGCTTGCCTGCCACACCAGCAACTTCGCGTTCCGCCAGCTTGCGTCGTAGCTTCAATTCGCGCAAGAACTTGAGTCGGTATGCATACAGCACCAAAGAGTCGATCTCGTCGAGAGCCTTCTTGCGCTCCTCGCCTCCCGCAGGCAAGCAGATCTCCAAATCGATCTCTCCGATGCCTCCCAGTTTGCCCACTGCCTGATCGCCTGTCCGCGCTCCCTGCTGTGAGACTGCTTCGGCAGATCGTTCGTTGCCACGAACAAAATTGATAAAGAGCTCAATCCAGTGCATGAGGCCGTCGAAAAGACCCGAGCCCTTGGAGTGCACCTGATGCACAAAGTTGTAGAACCGGCCCTCGTGCCTCTCGACCAGGTCAACAAATACTTGGACCGTGCAAGTGGGATCGGTATAGCTGAGCTCTTCATTGGCCTCGACCGTCTTGATGAGATCCGTTATGAAGGCTTGAAGGTCCGACAAGCTGTCTGCGATGTTAGCGAGTTTGTACACCTGGGCGAGCGGCGAGTAAAAGATGGTGACCATATCCTTGAGCAGCTCCGCAGTAACACCTTCAAAGATGAGCGAGATCATTTGCTCTTTATCACGCTTGCGCGTCAGCATCTTGATGAGCACATGCAGGTCCTCGTACAACCAGGCGTCGTCATCCTGTGGACCCTCGTCCTCCAGGTCAGGATTCTTGAGACCTCGGCGATACTCTTTGTACACTTCGTATGCCTGACTCGCCTTGACGACACGATGGATCTGTGACCTGTCAAGCATCGGTGCTTCGGGCGACCGAAGAATAGTCGTGAGCAGGTCCAGGCGCTCTTCCTCGGCATCCTTACGGTACATGGCCTGAATCTCGGCTGGCGCATAGACGAACTTGCGCACCTTTTCGCAGATGGCAGCGTCGTCGACCTTCGCCGAAATGGCTGCGCAGACCTCGTCCAACTCGCGCACTTCGTCCTGCAAGCTGCTCGAGAACATGCGCTGCAGCAGACTGCGTTGACCAAAAGGCTGAGCAAGGAAGATGTCGAGCACACCTCGCACCATGGCCATGGGGTTGGAGATGCGCAAGATTCCACGAAGCATGAAGTATGGCATCATGCCGTGCATGCGCTTCATCTGCGAAAAGATCTCGGACGAGTTGTCGCTGCCCATGAAGATCTGGAAGATGGTGGAGGCAAGGCTGATACGTGACCACTTGAGCAGCGCCTTGTACTTTTCGGGCAGATCCTCAATGCGAGGCGTCGACTTGATGGTGGCAAAGATGCGGGTGAGGCCGTCGTGCTGCACCAAGTCCTGTTTGAATTCCTTGAGATGCTGTTGCAGCTCCTGAGCACGTTTAGCCGCCTCGTCCGAGAAGCGCTTGTGTTCCTCTTCTCGGACGTGATCGAGACCTTCTCGGATGGCTGCGTCTTCTTCTTCACCACGGGTGAGCGTGGTGGGCTCTGCAGTGAGGAAATCCATGAGCAGTGCGCTTTCAGCGACAGATGGGCTGGCGAGTAGCGAGCGTAGATACGCTCGCAAAGTAAGCCTATTCTTCTCTCTGGCCAGTGGACCTGTGGGCATGGGTATGCGTGTTTGAGAGCTGGTAGAGTCTGTGGAAGATCGTGGATAGCCAGGTGCGCCGTCAGCCTCGGCCTGAGATGGATCGGAGGGCGGCTTGCGATATGGATCGGAGACGTCTGTGTTGCTTCGATCCTTGGGTGGTGGCGGTCGGATGTCCTCCTCGGGGTACTCGACTCGCAGTGTCTCTGCAAGCTTCTCGAAATCGCCGTAGCGGCGCGAAACATAGATGTCTGGCTGACCGTAGCCTCTCCGTGTGCGGATGATGAATTCTTCATGTGCTCGACTGCGGATCCTGCCCTTGGTGACGACGTTGCGGACGGAGACGACGTTGATATCGAAGGCAGACGACGAAGCTTCGTCATCGTCGCCTCTTGGAGATGCGGCAGCGGCTCTGCCAAGCGCAGCCTTGCGACGTGATTCGACGGCGCTCATCTTGAGTCGGTCGCTTTCCGAGATGCGGACGACATCTTCGCCGATGCCTTTGACTTTGATTGCCGAGCCCATGAGAAGGACAAAGTATTTTTCGAGCTTGTTGGTGAGTTTGCGACGCTTCGTTGATTCGTCTCTGTCGTCGGTCCCACTGATATTCCGCTCGAGGAATTTATCGAAGAAAACCTGCACCTTATCTGCAAAGAAGTTGGGTGGCGCTGATCGGAGGAATGGGAAAGTGAGGACAAAGTGCTGGAACATGAAGCGGAGCAACGGCAGATCTGTTCTTCGAGCTTCTGGTGAAGCGCGGAATGGTGGACCAAAAGTGGATAGTGCATCTTTGGTGCTGAGCTGAGCGACTTCCCTTTCCATCTGTAGACGGATGAGCGTCTTCTTGAGATAGTGGGCTCGTAGTGGAGTGAGCGCGGCTGGGTCGGCCTTGTTTTCGAGGTTAGGTATGCTGGCGCGAGCAGCTTTGCCCGAGATGATGGCATCGCCGTCGCCATCTTGGAGAGGAGCCAGCGAGGTGCCTGCCGAAGCAAAGGCGGGATCGTACGCCGCGCTCATGGTGAGAAGGGTGAAGGGATGACACCCAGCTGCTCAGTGCAGCCTTTTGGAGCGAGTTGGACCTTGCAGATAGCTTGTCGACGTGCGACCGTAGCGAATGGAGAAGCTACTGATGATGATGGATGGAGATCAAGCAAGCGATGTGGATCATGGCAAAGGCTAAGCTGTGGATAGGAGGAGCAGCGCCTTTCATTTTGGTTCCCCGCGCAGCTCTCGACTCGGCCTTCTATTGTGACGTCGCGACCCTGCGCTTCCAGCCAAAAGTGACTGATGCTGAACCACGAAAAAGTCGCAAGTGTGGAGGATCTTTGGTGCTTTTGTGCGCTCAGGGCAACAGCAAACAGCGATCTAAAGGAAGCGAGCTCTCTCGTGTCTGTCCAGCTTCGGCCAATTCTCGTGCTTCTCTTGTGCCTGAACTGAGCCTTCTCCCATGCCACGTCCAGGGCAACGTGCTCAAGGGTCCTCTAACCTAACAAACCAAAATCGACCAAAAAATCACAATCCGGCGAGACGCCGCTCCGGATCAAAAGCCGGCTTTTTTGTCCGATTTCTTCCCAAAACTCGTTTCGATGAGCAGCAGCGCAACACAAAGATCATCGATCCCAACAAGTAGATACTTACCTTGCCCCTCCCCCCTCTTCCATCTATAGACGTTCACGACGACATAGACACCATCGCTGGTTCCCTTACACCACCAGCAAGGATACGGCCCGCAGTCACGCAACGATGCTCGACGACGAGCTTCAATCGGCTCTCGACAAGCGCGCTGCCAAAGGTACACTACGACAGCTCACCGTGTACCCGACCATTCCGTCGTCATCATCTTCAACACCTCTCACTGGCTCTCAACAGCATTTGGTAGACTTCTCGAGCAACGATTACCTCAGTCTCGCCACTTCTTCACGTGTCCGGTCCGACTTTGCTTCGATTGTCACTTCCAGCCCATCCCTCTCCTCTCAACTCGGCAGCGCAGGGTCCAGGTTGCTCGATGGCAACTCTTCCATCCATGAAGCGATTGAGGACGAGCTCACGGAGCACTTTGGATCATCAAAAGCCGGTCTGCTCTTCAACTCGGGCTACGAGGCTAACGTCTCCCTGCTAAGCACGCTACCTCAACCCAAAGATGTGGTCATCTATGACGAGCTCGTTCACGCTTCGGTACACGATGGATTGAGGCGATCTCGTGTCCCCGCGCATCTTCGAATTCCATTCAGACACAACTCTGTCGAACATCTGGAAGACATTCTGACTGGATTGACGCAAGATGAGACGTTGACGGCGGGCAGCAGCAGCGGGTCGAGTGGGAGAAACGTCTGGTTGGCCGTGGAGAGCGTTTATTCGATGGACGGTGATGTGTGTCCTCTGCAGGCGTTGCTGGATACCATGTCGCGATATGTAGACGAGGGTCGCATCTGCGCTGTGATCGACGAAGCACACTCTACAGCGCTGTATGGGTCGCGAGGGCGAGGTCTCGTCAACGCCCTAGGCCTGCAGTCTGACCCAAGGATCGCAGCACGCCTGATGACATTCGGCAAAGCATGGGGGGCTTCTGGAGCTATTGTACTCTGCAGCAAAACGGCAAGGCACTACCTGATCAATTACGCTCGCCCTCTCATCTTCAGCACTGCTCTGGGCTATCCACAGCTTGCGTCCATCCTCGCCTCTTTCAACTCGATCAAGGACGGAACTGCTCAGCTTGCGGCGCGCAGGACATTCAGCAACGCCAAGAGACTTGTAGACGGTTTCGAGGTTGTCATTCAATCGCAAAAAACAGGCGCGAAAAGAAGCGTCGCCCTGCCACCACACCTCAGACCGCAAGCTTCAACTCACAACGGAAAGCAGCGCGAAGAAGAAGATTTTGTGAGCTGGTCGATGCAGCAGCCATCGCCCATCATTCCGCTGTTGACGGCAGAAGCTAGAGACCTCGCAGCGCATCTCAGGTCCAATGGGCTACTGGCAAGACCTATCTGCTATCCAACGGTGCCCAAGGGGGAAGACAGAGTGAGAATCTGCGTTCATGCGGATAACACGGAGGAGGATATAGATCGACTTATAGAGTGTGTTAGACGATGGGTCGACCCAGATGGACGGCAGCAGATCGGAGGTGGAAGCAGAGCGAATGATGCTAGACGGACGGCTCAACTGCTCGCTTCGAAGCTGTGATAGACGGTTGTGTGACGCAATACACATCATAATGCGGTCTGGATTGTGATGACATTCCTTTTGCCGAATCGAAACGTGATGTGGTTAGGTCTGTTCGTGACTGTATGGTGAGCAATAATGACACGTTATTGGGATCACGACCTTTGACTGACTGCTTGGCCTCACTGCTCTCGCTTGTTCACTCAGGCCGGACCATACCTGTGTCTGCCATGTCATCCCAAAAAAGCATTAGGTCACAAAGCCGAAAAGGAGAGTCCCGTTCGACTTGCAGTGGGTCACGGTCTCATTCGCTGAAAGGAATATGTGACGAGTGAAGACACTTACTTATACACATCAACTCGTGTGATCCCGCTAATAGTTCGAACCACCCACAGGCGCCGCAGCAGCACCACTCCTAATCTGTTCAACAATCGCCCGTGTACCACTAGCGCCGACCCTCGTAGCCCCATTCTTGACCATCACATGCACTGTTTCCAGACTTCGAATCCCTCCACTCGCTTTCACCTCCTTCTCCTCACCCTTCCACCCCAAATCGTTCCTCTTCGCAACCTCGTACATCAGCCTCACATCCTCCTTGGTCGCTCCAGCACCACCGTATCCCGTGCTGGTCTTGACAAAGTCTGCACCCGCCAAGCAGGCCAAGTAGCTCGCCGCTACAATCTCTTGCTTGGTCAGCATGGCGGTTTCCAAGATGACTTTGAGCTTGGCGTTATTCGCCTTGCATTCGTCGGCGACGGCGAGGATGTCGTTGTACACCTCGAGGTGTTTGCAAGAGCGAAGGAGACCGATGTTGTTGACCATGTCGATTTCACGTGCTCCTTGCTGGCATGCGATGCGCGCTTCAAGCACCTTGGAGGGGGTGTTGGACGAGCCAAAGGGGAAACCGATGACTGAGATGGGCTTGACAGTGCTGCCAGCCAGGTGTTGTGAGACGTAAGGGATCATGGATGAGTTGACGCACACGGTGGCTGTGATGTACTGCTTGGCTTCTTCGCAGATGGCAGCGATTTGCTCGAGCGTCGCGTTGGGTGCGAGAAGAGTGTGGTCGATGAGAGCGGATACTTCGGCTTCGGTCATGGGAACCTTGGGCGTGGGCTCGATTGGTGGAAGTGCGTCCAGCGATGATGGCAGCGAGGCCAGCAACGACTCGATGGCCGATGCGAGCGATTCCTGGGTGACGGTGACGCCGGACATGTTTGCAAGGCTGGATATGGTGTTGAAAATAGAAGAAGGAGAAAGTGTCGAAGATTGTTCAGATGGACAGATAAAGTTAGAGCTGTCGGATGCTCGGCTGCTGTCAGGAAGAAATATGTGCACTGTGTTCGGGTATATCCGACCGTTCCTCTCATCGGCGATTTCTGTCAAATCGGCAGATTTTGCTGATGTCAAGAAGTGGAGAAATCGAGAAGAAAGCTTTGACATGAGCCACCCTCTACTCACACTCACCGATGCTGCCTTCTCATCCACCAACTCATCAGCCTCTCTCATACCAAAGATGGCTTCACTCCGACCAGTCACAGCGGCAAGCCGCGTCATTGTTTCAGCATCTCTGCTCCCGAGACCGCAGCCCCTCGCCGCTGCACGAGCTGTCCAACGGAACTTTTCATCAACTCGCCTCACCTCAAACGCACCCTCCTCCAAACCCAGCACTTCGACCAACGCAGTAGGCAACGTCGAAACACCAGGCTTTCGTCCCCGTCCCTCCGTATCCGGCCCAGGCGCCGTCCGAGTCGGCACCCTCTTCACCTCGCTCATCGCCCTCGCTATCGCCGTCACCGGCTACGGCCTCTACGAGTACTACACCTCCTTCTCCGCCTGGCCCGTCTCCATTCGCGATGATCTACGAGCAGCGCTCAA
Source organism: Sporisorium iseilematis-ciliati (assembly GCA_001748505.1). Taxonomy (NCBI): domain Eukaryota; kingdom Fungi; phylum Basidiomycota; class Ustilaginomycetes; order Ustilaginales; family Ustilaginaceae; genus Sporisorium; species Sporisorium iseilematis-ciliati. The sequence goes on along the minus strand of MJEU01000004.1, from coordinate 327,621 downwards.
AGCGCGGAACCGTGGAGACGCTCGTCGAGCCGAATCGTACTTCCGCAAAGCGCTTGCTACGGCACGTAGCATCAAGGCAGAGCTGAATAAGCCTACACCGACACCGAAAGGTGCGCCGCCGGGTCAAGCTGGTGAAGCGATGTTGAAGATCTCTGGTATCGCTATCGCGCTGGCTGCATTGTTGGAGAACGAAGGGAGGGTAGATGAGAGCTACGAAGTGCTCGAGGACGTATTCGATGAAGTTATGCAGCGGGGGAAATACGAACACGTCGCCGGGGAAAAGGGTGAAGTTAAGAGGACCGATAGGGACAGAATGAGGGCGGTGCAGATTGCTCAGAAGTTGGGTACGCTTGGTCAGCTACCCGAAGTACGAGTTCCGTTGTTGAACAAAGAGAGACTCGCTAGAGCAGGCGAAGCGCAGGATGCAGGAGATGCAAACAAGTACATCTTCAGCCTGACAGGAACCGCCGATTCGCAAGACCCGGCAGAACGTTGGTTGGTGTGGAGCGTCGAAGAGCTTTTCCGATTGGTACTGCCTTCGGATGTGCGTGATTCCGCGCTCGCCGCTGCTGCTGCTGGTGCCGAAACGTCCTCAAAGCAGTCTCCGGCTTCTAACGCAACATTGACAGCGGTGAAACCACCAACCTCGATCTCACTCGCAGACCTCGACCTTCCTGCGTGGGTGACAAAACTCGACCTTCTCTCTTCCATCGAATCCCTCGGCACTTTCTACGCCGGCAAGAACCTGCCCGAATACGCTGTGCCTCTGTACCTCCAGACGCTATCCATCCTTCTCCCACCCAAAGGCTCCCCGACAGCAAGCGAGCGCTGTAAAGCAGGTCTGGTGATGAACAACCTCTCCCAACTCCTATCGGGTTCGAACATCAAAGACGCCTCCAAGTGGGCGCTCAAAGGTCTCGAGGTCACCGACAAGACTGTTCAGATGGCGGGTTTCGAATCGCCAAACCCCAAGGCGGAGGTGGAGCACTCGTCAGATGAGCGAACGCAAGAAGTCCGAACCGAATGTTTGGGTGTCAAGTTGACCCTGTTGTACAACTTGGGCGTGTTGAGCGATGTAAGTTCAAGGCCACTCATTTCTTCACCTTTTCTCTGTGGACGGTACACTGACTTTCTCACTTCTTCCTTCCCCGCCTTTTCTCGCAACAGATGGCAGGAGACAAATGCCAAGCACGTCTCTACTTCCAAAAAGCCTACGCTCTAGCCGACAAGATCGGAGGCCCCACTTTCAGCATCGCCAAGACCAAAGCTGCTGAAAGCTTGGCTCGTCTTGAACGACGTGGCTCAAAGTAAATCACAGCACACATTGCAACTAAGTAGATGTGAACATTGCGTGCATAGACTGTGTCAAATGAGCACATAACTCTCGTCAAGCACCGCGGGACGAATGTTGAAACGTGTGATCGCTTCACGGATGGCGTCGCGCGTGAGCAGGAGCGCGAGTTGAGGTTTGCCGTTGGTGTCAATGTCGCCAGCGGCAGTTATGGCTTCGTCTGTGGTAGCTAGAAACGGCGTATTCGCAGCGTCGACGAGACCCGCTTCGGACAGCGCGAGCACGATGTCATCCGGCCGCAGATGCGTCAACCTCGACAGCGATTCGACAGTGACCGCCATCGTACAGTCCTCCGACAGCGTCGAGATGTTTAGCGCTGGATGAATGGGCTTCTCCGCTGCTACTCGGGTAGATCTTCTTGCTTGACTCTCCACGTCTGCTGTAGCCGTGCCTCCGTTCTGCTTCCTCGTAGGCATGCTTCCAGCCCACCCTTTCAGCCTCAACCTGCGCTTATGACTCGGGTTGACTACCGCATCCGAAGATTCTCCACTCGCCATCCGCTGCAGCTCTTCGAACCCCTCCTGATGAGACACGTCCTCTAATTCCAAACCCAACAACCTACACCTCTGTCTCAACACGTACCACTTTCTCACCGCTTCCTCCACCTCACTCTCCCCCGCTTCATCCGCCACCTTACTCGGCGACCCCTTCCTCAACCTCGCTTCCACCCTCATCGGGCCATCCCAACACCCCATCACCGCCCTGCACACCACCGCCAACCAAAACGACAAATACCCCTTCAACCCTAGATCCGACAACGGCCTTTCTGGCGTTCCCAACATCGCCCCCCTCCCCGACAGATAGTAGCTAAACTCGATCATCAGCGTACCAAAGCTCTTCCTCTGAAACGGCGGGAACGTAACAATACACGCCAGGTTATAATCGTCATACGACACCTTTTCCTTCGAAAAGAAACCCAACGCATGGTCAAACGTCGCCGTCGCTGCATCCGTCAACACGTAGAACGTGAACGGTTCCACGTCAAAGTAGATCGTCTTGTGATCGATGAACAGCTTGCCGAAGAGCGAGAGGTTTTGACAGTAGAGTTTTTGAGCGGCGCCGTCGACCTCCCAGATGATGTGCGCTCCTCGTTGGTAGACTTTGCGACCGGGCGGGTGGGTGTAGCGGCAGAATTTGCGATGCGACGAGAACCCGTTGTAGGTTTTCATGTATTTGAAGCATCCGTCGCAGATCCAGAGTTGCGGTGTGGGGATGAGCAGGTCCTTTTTGTTTCGGAAGGTGGTGGTCGAAGGTGAGGCGGGAGAGTGTCGTGCTGTGGGCGATGAGGCTGTGTCTGCGCTACCAGATGCCAAGGCTTTGAGCGCCGGTGCGTCGCGCGATGAGGTCGATAGAGCCCCGCCCAAGCTGTTTCCGCTATCCTTGCGAGCGATTCGCTTGTTCGCCCCAGACACGGCTCCCGCTCGCAATCCCAGCGGCGACTGGTTCCGCTTGCCACTCGACAGCCCCGCCGACGCCACCGAGAGCACCCCCGAACCTTCCTGCGCTTCATCATCGTGATCGAGCGGATACGGGCTGTGGTACCACGTCTTAATGTCAAAGTTGCCGTACAGCACACGATCAATGTTCCGCAACGCTGGGGTATCCGTCGGCGAAGCTGCTGATGTCTTTTGCCTGCCTCCCCCTCCACGATGGTTTGCAGATCGGTCGAGAAGCGCTGGTGACTGCTGTCGGCTGACAGAGGGTGTACGACTTCCATCGCTACCTTCTAGATCGTCGGCTTTGCGCTTTCCTTTTTCAACCGGGTGCGGAGCTGTCGACCCGTTTGCAGCCTTGATCGGTGTTGACGGATCACCCAGAGTCGATGAAAGCTTCGCATCTACGCTCGACAATGCAGAGGTTGCTCGGATGGAGGTGTGGTCGACCCATCCGTCCATTCGTTTATCCTGATCATGACGGTGGATATAGTATTGGACCGCGTCAGAGTCGGCGGCAGCGGATGATGGAGGGTTGGAGGAGCTGCCCCATCGGCGTGAGAGGATGGTGGCGGGGTATGCGACACCGATTCTGCTGTCGATGACTTCGCAGACAGAGCCTACGGGTAGGAGTGTCGATTGTGGGGCTCGCTGGCTGGACGCGGCTAGCGTTGCGGAAGGCATCTTTGCTGAAGTTGGTAGGGGAAGCAAGTTGAATGCTCGCTGTGGCGATGCGATTACTCTGCTGAGTACGGAGTGAGCTGGAGATGCATCGTTCGTTGTCGCTTGCCGCTGCTGAGTGTGATTTGCTGTGTTGAGCTGAGCTGGATGACGGAAGAGAGGACGTGAAAGACTGATCCGAAGAGGGGGTTCAAGCGCACTGCAGCGGTGATTGCCGTTGAACTCGCAGAATGGGCCGCCTGACTGGTTGGCTCGATGCTGAGGTTGCTGTGATGCTCTCAGCGCCTTCCCGCTTCGACTGAGCTCGTCGTTTGTAGAAGCAAAACAAGGAATGCGATGATTGACGGGATGACAAGCCTCCTCCAGAATTGATGCAGCCTAAAATCCCGAGTTGAAAGCTTCTCAAAAATTGACAGCCTCGCGAACGAGTTTCGCGTCTTCGCGTCCTCCAACCTCCTCCTCGATCCACACACTCTCTTCAAACCGCTCTCCCTGTGATATTTGCTTTCGCTGAATCACAAAGCGATGTGGGAAGGTCTGTTTGTGACTGAACCGTGAGCAATGATGACATGTAATCGGGATCACATTCTGTGACTGTGCTACTGCTTGGCCTTGCTGCTGTCACTCGTTTACTCAAACGGGTCCATACCCGTGTCAAGCGGTCTTGCATCTGACTCGAGTCGATTTCGCTGTGACCAAAACAGTCGTAATGATGACACAAAAAATTCCAACGTGACAAGTGCATCGCTGCGGAACTGCTGATGCCATCACGGCTATCTCTTTGTCCGTCTGTAGTCTGTGCTGGTCGTAGAAGCATCGTCATCCCGAAAGAAGCACAGCAGTCACGATGACATGGAATTGAAGGGCACGAAGAAAGAAACACATCGAAATCCGTCGATGAGTGTGCCGTTGACCCTTGTTCAAGACCACATCTGGTGCTGATTGGGGGTCGCTTCTTTGAGCCTAGAGCGCGATCAAGGGTACTGCAACTACCGCAAGACATTGAGGTGTAGGCCTCTGGTTGCACGAGAAGCGTTGCGCACGTCGACAGATGCGCTTGCGCATGTTTCGTCGAAGCCCCTCCAGCATTTCGCCATCATCAGGGCAGCCAACCTAAGCCACCTGTGCTTCCTTGCAAAAACACAGTTGTTGTTCGATATAAGCGGATAAAGGTCGCGCTCGTTGGGGAGATCGGACTCTTCCTGAGCCTGATTGACGCATTCGAGGGTCTTGTTGAAGCACGTCATCGCAGAACCTCTCCAGTCTCGCAGAATCTCTTTGAGTTTTCTGGACAGCTTGATTCGACATTTCCTTGTGCGCACGTTGGAGAAAGGCGGCTTCTGGATGCTCGATTGGGTATTGTTTGATGGCCGAGCAGGAACGTCAGCGACAGCGATGGCTGCTTCAACCTCAGTGTCGATATCCGCAGCATCGAGACGACCACGATCCGAATGGAAGGATGTAGCATTCCTGTCGATGAGCGTCGTGGTGATGAAAGGCCAGGACAAGGAAACCTCAAGGTCTTGGTGTTGACCCAACAGTGCTGCAGAGCGATCCCAGCAGGAGGATGCCAATCGACTGAGGTAAGGCGTCTGCGGTCGGGTGGCGGTAGGCATGAGTATTCGTCTGCGAAGCGCCAGCTCCGAGCACATGAGGACGTGCAAAGAGTTTCAGATCAGCTGAACTGCCCTGTGTTCATGAAATCTGTAGTATGTGACGAATGCGATTAGATTAGAAAGACAATGATAGTGCAGTACATATATACAAGGCAGTGTGCGAATGCGGAACATGAAAGATTAAACACAACTTGCTGCTGTTTCTGGTCAGCAGACTTTTCGACAGTAACAACCCTCTCTCTCTCCTTCCGTCTAGAACTCCTTCTCAGAACGACGAATACACAACACCGCACCCGAATGATGACACTCGATCTCCTCATCGAACCCGATCCCAATCTGATCGCAGACTTTCCGCAGCTCCACCGCTGCAAAGTCGTCGTCCTGTAGGCTCAACTTGCGCTGTTCCGGTTCATCCTGCAGGAACTTGAGATAGCCCGAAGTGGACCTGACCCAATCCGCCATCTTGCGTGGGGTCGTCATGGAGACTACCAGATCTCCACCCGAATCATCGCATTTGGCAGCTCGACGGACGCTGTCCCGGATCCAATCGGGTAGGTTGTTGAGGGTGCGCGCGAACTGTTCGGGATCGTCGATCTTGGCTAGATCGGCAGAGGTAGCGGCGTCTCCGAGGACGGTGCAGTCGTCGATCGGGATCCAGCAGTACGAGGTGCGGTCCCACAGCGATTCGAGCTCGGCGCTGTGTTGCCAAGGCATGGGAAGCTTACGGTACAGCCCACCGGTACGCAGCTCCTCCACCATCCGAGATCCACCGCCGTAGTACCGTTCGATCTCGTCGTAGCCGCGCGGGAAGTCGAGAAGCCAGTCTCGAAGCGGTCGAATTTGGTTCCCCCTCTCGCCCAGATAGGGACCGATCACGGGTCGACCACCCAACACGACCAGACTCCCACCTGGTTTCAACAGCGACGCCCATTTGGTCCAGTTCGCTCTGCTCGACTCGGCCGTCTCCCAATCCATCCAGTGGATGCAGGCGGCCATCATGATCAGATCTACTTTCTCCCCCGGTGGCAGCACCGGATCCTCTCCCTTTGCTTGAAGATACTCGATCCTCGTCGGATCCTGCACCGGAGGTAGCCTCACATCGGCCAGCTCTTCCGGCGACATATGCTTTACCGTATTCGCGAGCTTCAGCATGTTCGGTGACGGATCTTGACCGTACACTTTCGCAAAACGCGTAGCAAGGTGCACCGACATCTGGCCGGGACCACATCCGATCTCGAGCGCAGACTGCCAGCGGTCATCAGCATTTCCCTCCTTGTCTCTCTGCGCATGGTAGTCGAAGGTGGTCTGCGTCATCGTCGGCGGGTAGGGCGTACGAGCACGCAGGTACTGCATGGCGTTGTACGAGTCGTGCGACCACGCCGTGCCGAGTTCGTGCGGTGCCATTTCGAGTGCGATTTCGAGTTCGAGCTCGTATTCGGGATGCAAGGGAAAGACGAGGGACGAGCTTGAGGATGCGATGGATCGTGCTGGCGACCAAGCGACGCTGAGTTGGGAGGTTGAGGGTGTTAAGAAGTAGCTGTTCGACCAAGTGGATGGGCTGGATGAGGACGAGGAGGCGGAGGTATAGCTGCTGGTACTGGCGGTGCTGGTCGTTGCGAAGTTGGGATCGTAGTATATGCAGGGCACTGGTGGCACCTCTGACGCTTTCGACTTTGAGCTGAAAAGTCGACGAAGACTTTGAGAGAAAGAACGACGACGTCCTCTCAAGCTTTTATCTTGCGTCTCCTCTGCCTGTCGTCGCAACGAAGCGTGTGATTTGGAAGCGAGAAGCGGCCTGTGCGGCACACCCTCTGACTCGACTTTGCGCTCTTGCTGCTGCGATTGCTGTGCTACAAGTAGCGCAGGCGGCATGGACAAGTGTGGTGGTGGTGGGTTTCCAACGGGATTGGAAGCCGGAGTCACAGTGGCATGAAATCCCTCCATGTCCGACCCTCCTAAGCGAGGTTGCCGATTGAGCTTTTTGGCGCGGGGACAAGAGGCGGGTTGGAAGATTTAGGGCTCAGAGCTGTCCTTTTTCAACCTTTTCCGCGCGGAGTCGCAAGTTGAAAGAAGTGTGCGAGAGCGTGATATCCGGTGCTTCTCCGCGGCGGGCTGAAATTCGAGCTGAGTGGGGGGAGATATATATGGCGAGGCTGAATGCTAGCAGCGACGTGTATGCCTTCTGCACGCCTCAGCAAGCAGTATGAGATGTGCCTTGCTAATTGAGCAGCTGCGAGAGCCTTTGTCTTTCGATCGAGCGTCGGTGTAAAAGAGAGGTGTGAGAAAAGCGGGTCTAGAAAGGCTAAAGGGGTGGGGAAAGCTGTGGGGACCAAAAGATGGGGACGGAAGTTGACTAGCTGCTTTTATACAGACTCGAACTGCTCTTCGGGAGCGATCGAATCCGGCCAAACTTCATTTCAAGGTGCCCCACAATGTGAATCGAGCTCGGAGGGGGGAATGAGCAAGATCGATCATGCTGATCTCATGCAATCCGGGAGGTTTGTGCGTACGGTGGATCTGCAGACTCGTGAGCCCGTGTCCAGTGGCATCACGCAGTGGAGTCAGTGCGGTGGCGCTTAACCCTATTCATGTATGACATGGGAAAGTATTTTGGTTAGGAGGAAGCATTCGCCGGCTTCTTTGAACAAAGGTGGCGAGGTTCTCAGATCTCTTGGTCCCACAGCTCGCTTGTACCCTTTGTTCAACGGATGCCGAAAGTGTGGGCAAGCAAGTCTCTTCTGAAAGGCGGCTCTCATCAAAGGGAAACACAGACAGCAGAAGACATTCCGTGTAATACAGGCTGACAATGCGATGCTCGACATGCGAATCCTTTACGTATCGAACCAGCGACACGCAGCCATTCCATTTCCGGTGTCTGAGTCCAAACGAGAACGAAGTATTCCGTGATACACGAGCAGACCCACTAGAGACCGTGCCAGCAATAGGCTTTCCAGAACTACCCTTTACACTTGTACAACGACCTATTCACCTCCGGCCTCCTTTGGGCCACCTCTTCCTTGATCCTTTCCTCTGATGACCCTCGATACCCTTTCGCTTCAGTTCGGCAACACGTTCGCCTGGAACTGACCCTGATAGTTTCCCGGGGGATCGTAGTTGCAAACCACAAACTGCGCATTACCGCTGCTTCCCAGTCCCATCTGTTGTGCTGTACACTCCTGCAACGCACATCCCAACTTGGTGCTGCTCTTCCAGACCATCTGAGTGAAGTGGCCCGTAGCATCGCTGTAGCCGGGCTTGTTGTAGTCGTAGAGCTTGTACTCGTCGTACCACATGTTGGCGCTGTCGGTGGCGCCGAAGGTGGGCGAGGTGCCAGCGGCGATGTTTTGGCCGTAGGGGTTGTTGGGCGTGTGTTGCCATTTGCAGCCGGCGGCCCAGGAGGCGGCGGCGGAGGCGAGCGTGTTGGACCAGGTGAGAGGGGAGGCGGAGTGGGCGGCTCGGTCGCTGTTGTGGATGTTGAGGATGGTCTGTTCGAACGAGGTGAGTGTGCTACCGGTGGAGGAGGACGAGGTGGTGGTGGATGCGGGCGCCGCGGTGGTGCTAGTGGTGCTGGCAGCAGCACGAGTAGAGGTAGCAGCTTTGGTAGACGACTGAGCCGCTCGCCTAGTGGTGTGATAGTAGCGAGCAGGTCGGGCAGCGCTCTTTTTCTTCTGGGGTACGTCGAGAGTGCCAACCTGCGCTTTCACCTGCTGGTTGGCCTTGCTGTTCTTCTTCTTGCCCTTTTTGTGGTGCTTGCGGCTGCTGGAGGCGCCGCAGGAGCCGGTGTCTCTGGCGTCCAGCTCTGCATCGTAGAGAGCGACAATGTCTCGTTCAGCAACAGGTTCGACAGCGGAAGAGAGCGGAGCGAGCACAGCTAGCGTGCCTAAGATGGCTGCGAGCGTGGTTGACACTTTCATGGTGCTGTGCCTTTTGGGTCGGTATAGTTGCTGGAGATGATGGGATGCTGAAGTGGTCGATAGGAGATGCAAGTCGTCGACAGGGATGGTTCAAGATGAGGAGGATACACTCGAATCACACCGAACGGCGTCAAGGAGGAAGCGATAGAGACGACAACGGAAGAGGGCATCAGCATACCCCGTTCCATACCGGACACTTATATCTACAGCGCTCTCTCGCCTGCAAAGGGGACACTCAACGATCGCCGGCGCCGCCCCTCAACACAGGACCGAATGTCTCCTCCGAGACACGTTCTTGCCATCCTGCCGAACACTTCACCTGCCCTCTGCGGAAAGTTTAAACGTTCGATCTCTCGAATCACCACCTCATCCACGTCGGTCCAAATGCATGCAATCTCGAGTTGTCACGACACCCTTTAGAGCTGCAACACCTTTCGATTTCATGTCAACCATTTCGACTCTGCTATGCGTCGGCTGCAGAACCTTAATCGAACGACCGATCTCTGTCGCATCCCCATGGCTCGCCGCCAGGAGGGGTTCAAGAACAACACAAGCGAGCGAGCGAGAGAGAACAACATCTTTCGCTCCCACATTTCACACTCCGACTTGCCTCTTTCGGACTTGTCACTCGGTGACGGCACCTCCTTGGCACAACCTTCTTCCTCCTCCCTCCTTTCGACGACATGCTCGCGTTGGTGGCTGCTGCGCTGCTCTTTTTCCCAGCCCAGAACACTTCTCTGCAGACACATCTGTACAGCATCCGCTGATCCGCTACAGCTATGCTTGCAGAAAAAACTTCAAAGGGTCGCCGTTTGTGATACTGTAATTACCGGCGTGTGGACTAAAAGTTCATTGCCGGGCTCGCGTGGCAATTTTTATCAGCACCTGCCGGAAAGGAAAGAAAATATTTAAAAAAAAATTCCCGTCTGAACTTGCTGGCACTCCATGACAGCTGCTGCCCCTCTCGCTTCTTGGCGCCTAATTTCTTCTCAATTCATGCCAGCGAGACACACACACACACCTCTCACATGATCGCTCGGCTTTGCCTTCACTCGGATGCACACTGGGTGAGAAGAGGACAGGGAGACGAAAGACGTCATTCGATCCCCCTTCCTTTAACTGGAAGCTCGCTTAGATTGTGTAAAGAAAGGCGAAGCAACGGCGTACTGTACGCTGTACGCCCGATGGCAGTTTGTTGGTGGCTGGGTTACGGTTGGTTTGAAGCCCGCTGTCTGGGCAAAGTGAGGCTTAAAAAGATACGGCGTCTTCGGTGGACAACCAAAGACGAGGCGGAGCGGTGTTATTGAGCGAGCTCTCGATCGCTACGGCGTCCTTTGGATGAGGCGCCCGAGGGTGTTTCGAAGCCACGAAGCGCTTCGATCGCTACCACGGCAACTTTGCCGGTACCGAAAGGGCAAGTCACCGCCCTCGTCGTTGAGCGGCGTATACAGCTCTTCGAAGCCAGCATTACCCAGGCGGGAAATGAGACGCTGCTATGCTTCGAACCAACGATGACGAATGCGGCGTGTGCCGTGCTCCTCGCTTTTGATCGCCGCAAGCGGCGTCCTCAGAGAGCTTTATACTACTCAAAAGCCCACACATTATGCGCCAGACCCCGTTCTTTCGGTTCAAAGACAGACCTCGCCGTCCAATCTCATGTCTCACCCATCACACCTTGGCGCTGTAACACCGACGCTGTGGCGAGACCAGCAATTCAGACGGGCTTTCAGCTAGGCATCATCACCAGGTCGCTCACACCGATCCACATCAGTCAGCACAACCGCTTTTGAAACCGAGAACGATTCATTCTAGAACGTAGACCGAGAAGATGAGAGAGACATTTGCGAGAGAGAAATAAAGGGAAATAATGCTAGAGTAAAGGGGGCGTTGGAGTGAGTTAGTGAGAGTGAATTAGGTTCGTGTGCGAGCAAAAGCACTGCTTTTACTGAGTCTTGGAAAGACGTCGCGAGGCCTCCTGGGCCTGGATGCTTCCCAAGCGCTGGAGTTCGTTGCTCGACATGTGCACCTTCTTCTCGCCACCGAAACCGGCCTTGCGCTGGGCGCGCTTGAGGAACGAGGTACGGTTCGAGTACATGCTGTCGGCGCGCGAGGTGGTGCGGCTGAGGCTCTCGTGGGCAGCAGCGGGCGACTTCTTGGAGCGGATGTTGCGCAGCAAGAACTTGGCAAAGAACTTGACAAAGTCCATGGGGAAGTACCAGATGATGTTCCAGACCCAGACGATTCCGATCCAACCACCCTCGATCGAGTGAACGTTGGTGAAGCCCCAGTCACCGAAGGCGGCGATGATCGACGAGATGAGCTGAGCAAGACAGAAGGCACCCATAAGAGCGAACGAGGGGCGCTCCATCCACGAGAAGCCGTGCGAACGGGTGACGAAGATGAGGGCCTGGGCAAGAATGGCGACCTGCAGGTACATGATCATGTGCAGGCGAGGGTCGTTGGGGTTGCCGTGCAGAGGAGTAACACCGAACTTGTCCTCGAAGAAGGTGGTGTTGTAGATGACGGCGTAGAGCGACAGGGTCGAGGCAACCTGGTAGAGACCGTAGAGCGAACCGCAGAAGAAGAGCTCGGTCAAGTCCCAGTGCTGGGGCTCGAGGGCGGGCTTGACAGTGTCGAGCGAGAGCGTCATGATGGAACCGTCGTTGAGGAAAGCAATGATAAGGACCATGAAGGGAGGGAAGTCGGACTTCCAGATGAAGGCAAGCAGAGCGAAACCGACGACGATACGGATGGTGATGGCAGCGGCGTAGGCAGCGTAGTTCTTCATACGACCGAAAATGATACGCGACTGACGGATAGCCTCGACGATGGTGGAAAGACCGGGCTCGGTAAGCACAATGTCGGCAGCACCACGAGCAGCGTCGGTAGCACCCTCAACGGCAACACCGACGTTGGCACGGGCAAGAGCAGGAGCATCGTTAGCACCGTCACCAGTCATGGCAGTCAAGTGGCCGAGACCCTGGAGACGCTTGACAATCTCGTACTTGTGCTCGGGGAAGACACCGGCGAAACCATCGACATCCAGAATCATGTCGTCAAGCGACTTGTAAGGGCTGCCAGCGGGGAGGACACCATCAACGAGAACCTTGGAGTTGAACATGCGGTCACCAAGACCAAGACGACGACCGGTCTCCTTGGCGATAGCAAGCTGGTCACCAGTGACCATCTTGACGCGAACACCGAGGGCCTGGGCGTTGTCGAGAGTCTCCTTGGTGTCGTGACGGGGAGGGTCGAAGATGGCAAGCAAACCAAGAAGCTCGAAACCGTTGCCCTCGGCCTCAACCTCACCAGAGGGGACCTCTTCGAAAGCGACGGCGAGACCACGAAGACCACGGTTGGCGAACTCCTCAACGTCGGCCTCGAGAGCGTTCTCCTGAGCCTCGGTCTTGTTGCGCTTGCAGAGGTCGATGATGATGGAAGTCATACCCTTGGTGACACGCTTCATCTTGCCGGTAGCCTCCTCGAGGTAGGTGATCTCGGTACGCTTGTCGACGGGGTTGAAGGGCTTGAAGTCGAGCAGCTTGATTCCGTTACGAGCCTCAGCAGGGTCCTTGAGGGTGCCAACGATGGTGGCGTCGATGGCGTCCTGGTTCTCGGTACGGGAAGCGTAGGCGGCGAAACGGATGACATCCTCGACGTTGGCCCAGTCCGAGTAGAGCTTGACGAGCTCGGTGTCGATGGTGAGCTTGTTGGTGGTGAGGGTACCGGTCTTGTCGGAGCAGAGAATGTCGACACCGGCAAGCTCCTCGATGGCAGTGATACGGGTAACGATGGCCTTGTGCTTGGCGAGCTGCTGAGCACCGACGGCGAGGGTAACGGACAACACACAGGGCATGGCAATGGGGATACCACCGATCAAGAGCACAAGGATGTTGTCGATACCACGACGGTAGCGGTAACGGAAGCCGGCGTAGAGGATGAGGATCTCGAGGACGATGAAGAGACCGATGGTGACCATGCAGAAAAGACCGATGCGGGAAAGAACCTGCTGCAAGTGACCGGTGGTGTCGTCGTCGGAGCCAATGAGGGTAGCGGCACGACCGAAGAAGGTGTTGGGACCGGTGGAGATGACGACACCCTCGGCCTCACCCTGCTTGCAGATGGAACCGGAGAAACACTGGTCGCCGACCTTCTTGTTGACGGGGAGCGATTCACCAGTGAGCGAGGCCTGATCACACGAAACGTTGATGGCATCGAAGAGACGGCAATCACCGGGAACAATGTCACCGATCTTGAAGGCAATGACATCACCGGGGACGAGGTCGGAGGATTCGATCTCGATCCACTTTCCGTCACGCTTGCAGCGAGCCTTGGGGGCGAGCGAGTCCATGAGAGCCTTTACGGCGTTACCGGCGTTGCGCTCCTCGATGAAACCGATGGTGGAGTTGATGAGCAAGAGAAGGACGATACCAACAAAGTCTGGCCAATCGGGGGCCTTGCCCTCACCGTTGGAAAGGGCGATGGCGACAATGGCGGCACCCTCCATGACCCAGGAGAGAGGGTTCCACATGAAGGAAAGGAACTGGAGGATGGGGTTGGGCTCCTCGGTCTCGATCTTGTTGGGACCGAAGATTTCACGACGACGGGTGCACTCTTCTTCGGTGAGACCGCCTTCGTTGCACTGGAGGAGGGTCCAGACATCCTCGAGCTCGACGGCCTCGATGTCGACCTTGGCCTTGTCGTAGAGGTCCTCGGCCTTGAGCTCGATGGTGCTCATGTCAACGAGAGCATGCTTGGGGCCGCTGTTGGCGTGCTCCTCATCGATGTCTCGGTGCTTGGTGACCTTCTTTTCCTGCTGCTGCTCGACGTCAGACATGATGGGCAACTAAAAAGTTAGGTGGGATAGGGGAGAAGGGGGAATGGAAAGAAAGCAGGAGGTTGTTGAATCTGGAGTTGAGGGAAGGAGAGGGGTTTTATAGGTCGAGAGAGAGAGAGGGAGGGAGAAGGAGGCAAGGCGATAAAGAGTCAGCAGCTGAGCGGTGCAGTGAATTTGCGGTGGGCTCGGAGCCAAAGGTGGGAAGTTGCGAGGATACGATAGGGGAAAGCCAAAAGCCAAGCCGAATTTCATATGAGCACAAGAGAGGCGAAAGTGGGAAGTAGCCCCGTAGAATCGGCTTCCAAGCTGCTTGGCGGAGGCACCACAAAAAGCTCCTTTATCTGCAAGCACATCATATGCGGCCGAATCCCACTTTTTCCTCTCCCTGCCTCGACGTGGATGACTGGCTTAGCCAGAGGAGACGTGGAAAAAGGGGAGGGGGAAACGGAACGCAAAGCCGTGCAGTGCAGTGCGGTGCGGTGCAATGTGACCGGTGAGGAATCGAACTTACCCTGTGGCTGACTTTTTTGAGTTGAGTCGATTTCGATCAAGACAAGGAACGAAGGCAAACACAAAACGGTTGCTGCTTGATCCAAGTGAGATTGAACGAAAGAAAAGGGGTGAACTGAGACGGCGCTTGTGCCTGATCTCTCTTTTCCGTGCGAAGAACGAAAAAGGGCGGGATGGAGGAGGGAGGTGATGGAAGGTGAAGAAGAAGAAGGTGAGGAAGATCCGACCGGGCTGAAAAGGGACGAGGAGAAGATCAAGTGACTATATACTCGTTCGAGGACCAACAGGGGACGAGGCGAGGGCGAGCAAGCAGATGCGGCCAGACGGCGAGCGGCGGGCGGCGGAGCGGACCAAGCAGAGAAAATCACAACACGCAACACAGTCTTCTTGGGCAAGCGAAAAGCAAAAAGCGCTCTTTTCGAGCCACATGCAGACATCGTCCTGCTTTGCATGAGCACACAAGATTGGGCCCCAAACTCACCAGCTCAGGGGAGAGTCAAGGCAAGGCAAGGCAAGGCAAGGGTACAGGGCGGTCCGCTTCTTCCTTTTTTTTCGTCGGCTCAACCGAAAAAAGGCGACGAGGACAGTCAAACTGGCTGACCGACGACGGAAGCCACTCCCACACAGCTTGCTTGCTCATATCTCGAAGACTCTTGGCCAATCGGCTGGCATTTGAGTTGCTGCCGAACCAAAGATTTCCTGTCTCCCTCCTGGCTGCTGCTGTGCTAGGGCAACTGCTAAAGGCCGGTCAACGGCTCGAGATTGCAGCAGGTCAAAGTGTTGGTCCAACACAGGCAAGAAAACGGTGACCTGCACCAAGAAAAAGAAAAGCAAACTGGAACTTGATGCATGAACCTTGGCACACACGGGTCCGGTGCCTAAATTGGGCGTCGAGACATTTATTGCAACGAAAAGATCGACGCTCTGCCTGTCACAATAATCTGCTCTGCAATCTGTGCTGGTTTCCTTGGCGTTTTGGCCTAATTTGACATTTCTGTCAGTCTCGCGTGGGGATTAGCAAAAAGTTTTACCTCTCTGGTTTTGCCACTATCACAGTGACAGGCTAAACTTAGTCTTTGTGACACTCAATCGACGCACAAAACAAAAGCGGAAATCAATCAAAAAGATAGCAAAGTTCGTTGCACCCTTCAGCGGCTGCTCGCTCTTTTTCGAACAGTTTGTCGGCATCTCTTTGAGCAGAGAGGAGCTCCTTCGGCTCTAATCGCTTCCCATCTGGACTCTGCGGCGTTCGCAGGTGAAGGCGCCCTCCTTTTTGGTGGGCAAGCGACATCGGACCGCATCGACTCGCACTCTTGCGACAAGAGCAGCCAAGACTGGGCGCTGGAATGATGATTCACTGAATCATGAGCTCTGTGCTCCTCTCGGCTTCATCTGTCTGCATTTGAACGTCGACGTCGAATGCAACCCGCCTTGTTCTGTCGGGTCTGAGTGTGGTGCTGGCTTTGGAAGCTTTCCATTTTTTGCCTCCGATGGCTGATCCTCAACGACTTGCAGATGACAGTCGACCAGCACCCAATCAGAAGGCAGACAATCATGTTGTTTGCTGCAGTGATCGACCGACGTTGCTGCGGTCCGCAGGCGACAACAAGCAAATGTCGGGCAGTCAAAAAGCGCTGAGCACAATTGGAAAAAAGGCGAAAAAAGAATGCAGATTTGATCCTTCTCTAGCAGCAGATGGCAGCTGGTTCTGGCTCGATTATCTTCCACCTCGCATCTGCAGGCTTCTTTTTTTCAAATTTGGCCGGTCTATAGAAACCTCCCTTGCTCGACAATTGTACACTGCAGCAGCAGCAGCCCGCTCCGATGCAGATGCACTAGTAAGGAGGAGAGTCGGCCGACTCGTTGCTCTTTCACTCTGGAGTGGAATACAGACGAGCGTCGATCAGACTTGATCTGTATGCACCATCAGGCACCTAGGCGTACGCAAATGACACGCCGACAGGCACCAACTTTCTTTTTCTTTTTTTGTTTTTTTTTTAGCTCAGGGGCTAGCGACAGGCCCAATTTCGGCTCTTTCCATTTCACTCAAACACATGCCATCGGGTCTCTCTTGGCAGGGTCCGTGCTGCCAAGAGAGCGCTAGGAATGTCTTGGCCTCGCATTCGCCCCCACCAGCATATATTGTCCATTCGGTGGGGCTTTGCTTTTGTCCATTCCTCTTCAATGGACGCATGCAACACTCGCAAGCAATGCTTGGGACCAAGTTTGGAGGCGTTCAATGAGGAACCCGTACAGGTTCTGCCGCGGTGTATCTTGCGAGATGCGGCGGGGAGAGCCCATCTTGAATTGCAAATCGGTTCACCGGTGAATCTTGTTCAAGAAGAAAAATTTCCAAGCTTCGCGGCGACGTGTCTCGCTGATCTCGACCTTGCACCTTTTTGCGTCGACTTTCCGCATTATTTTTGACGAATAGAAATTTAGATTTTTGTCGTCGACGCAAGTGGCGGCGTGGTGGCTCATGCATCAGTGCAGCAGGGTTTTCGTGGGTCGAGGGTTGCGCGAATTTTCGTCTCGCTCGCTTTCTCTCGCTCAAGCTCGGAGAATTTTTCCTAGGCTCGTGGACGTTGCCCTCGATTTCTTCGCGTGGCTTGCTCTTGTCCCTCGCTCTTCGCAACTAACGAGGCATCACCGACGTTTGTCCTTTTTCCGCTCGTTCGAACAGCGGTAAAAGCTAAGACTGTTCTTCAACTTGCAAGTCAGCCCGCAAAGACCGTGTTTCTTCTCGACCTTTAGGCCTAGCCTTTCTCTCCTTGTGTCGGCGCCGATTGGGCAAGACAAGCCGTTCCTTATCTTGCCAATTTGCTTTCAAAGCGGGAAGCGGATTCTGCGGTCTTTGTATCGGGAATCAATGCGGTACATACAGCATGAATAACAGTATGAAACAGTTCCGCGGCATGCCTTCACTAGTTATGCCAAGGCGGATTGTGTCAAGATGCAAGCGTGCCGAAACCGACAGCGATCAGTGGTGTCGAGATGCCGAGATTGGGCCAAGGAAAAACAAGGGGGCCATGCGGTCTTTGCCCTTCTGCGCCCTGCCGCCAATCACGAGCCCGATCTTGCAAAGAAGGGTGCAACACATGCGAAACGACCATGAGGGTGGCTATCTGACAAGCGTCTCCGTTGGGTCGGTCATTAGCCGTGACAAGTCGGGTCCATAGCGCCGAGAGAACTGTATCGTCGTCAGACCTCATCACGCGAGCCCTAAGCCGGCCATTGTTTCCGATAAGTTCACCCGATCTTTCATGCCATCTTCGTGAGCACGACATGGCCAATGCTATCGCCGTCATTGGCATCCTTCTGAAGGTCTTCGGAACCGGCTGAGCATCAGATGAGACCTCCACCGTCCCGTTGCAGCACCACGTCCCACCAGCGCCCATTCTTGATCGATTACGTCGCGGTCGCGGAAAGATCCTCTCTCCACCATCGTCTATCATCCCACACCTCATTCTTGGCTTCGAGCTTGACAAAAGCTTTTTTTGGCGGGGTCTGCTCTACACAAGCGGGGAAACGGAGCTCCCACCCAACCCCCCATCATTCCGATTGCGATGGGATGAACACTGTAGTCTTGGCCAAGATCGCGCGACCATACAAAAAATTGTGATTTCTGAAATCGGACTTTGCTCGGTCTTTAGAAGAAACGGCTTCTGAGATCTCGTGGTTGTCGAAAAAATTCCATTCCGGTCCCCACTCCAAGGAAGAGTTCTTGGCAACAAGGTTTCCCGTAGGGAGAGGCTCTGGCAACTGATGCCGAGGTCTAACCTTCATTCCGAGAACTCAACCCTTGACCCTCGTCCGTCCAATCGCAAAGTGATGATGTGGTGTGGCATTGGCGAGCGTTGCGCGAATTCAGCCTGCTCGATCGATCTAGAGCGATCAAGCGGTGAGTAAAAAAACTTTCTTTACCCCACTCTTTCCCAACACTGGATGCGGGTCCCCACCAATACTGTGACTTTGATACTCGGTAGCTCTCCGCTTGTCAACCTCCGCAGCGAAGCTTTTTCCATCTGACTTCGCCGAGTCTCCTAAGCTCTACGTGTGGTGAGAGAGGGACGTCCTTTCGATCGTCTGTTCTAGATGGGGAAGCATTTCTGATTTGCCAAAGATCGGTCAATTTCCGACGCCGTTCCGCACCCGAAGAATTCGCACTGTGAGGTCTTGCAAGCCAACACACGCTCCGAAAAAGCCCGCAAAGCGGCAGCATGTCCCCTTGCCAAGACCTGCCAGACCAACCACGTCAAGCACGAAAGCCGCATGATGACAGCAGCCGTAGGCTTCTTACACGCCTTCCCCTGCGGTGTCGCTCTTTCCCCCCTCACGCAGGCTTCCTTTCATGCTGCGCGCTGCACTGTTCGAGCTTCGACCCCCCCATACCCTTTCTCGAAGCGAAGGCAGAGCCAAGACTTGCTAAACAGTCTTTCTCCTCGCGCGTGGCGCGTCGAAGCGTTCGGATAGCACCTGCCGGACTCTTATCGGAAACATCCCCCTCGACATCTGCTCGCCAATGCTGCATACGCGATCCTGCCAAGAGCCCCTCGAGCCACTCTCTTCATCCTCCCAAACCTGACGCAAAACCACCCCACTCGCTACCGAAGCACCTCAATGCCACAACGTTCGAGCCGAATGCTTGGCAGCTACTCCACGCCAAGACACAGCCTAAAACCACAGATCCGAGAAGGCATGTCGTTGCATGAAAATCGCTATCATTCGCATCTATATCGTGGGGACTACTCATGAATAGCCTCCCACCGCAGCGCGCTCAGCCTAGCCGCTTCGGACGGCGGCCCCATGCTGTCCGGTCTGCTCCTTCTGCGCACATCCTTCATCCCCGATCGCACACCCTTCGACGAGCCTTTCGCCCCAGCTCCTTCCCTCGCAACCTCGTGTGAGCCTTCGCGAACCTCTGCTTCGGGTACAACGCTATCATCGCGCGAAACTCCTCCTCCTCCCAACTGAAACGTCCGCCTCCGCCTCGCAGGCACCCCCCAAGCCAACCCCGAGTCCTGCTTCGGCTCCGACGAAGCCGAAACCACCTCGTGCTGCTTGGTCTTCACCCTCCCCTTGGCATCCGAACTCCCACTCGCCGTCCCACTCGCGCTGCTACCCACCGCACTCCCCCCGCTCCCCGACACCGTCTGCCAACCGGGCGTCACCGGCGCACTGCGCACCGTAAAATGCTCCATATTCCTCGTAAACGGGCTCAACGTGTGGTTGGATTTCACCAGATCCAAAAAGTGCGCAGATGCATCGATCGAGAGACGCGTAGCTGCAACGCCGCTCTGTGATGCCCCTCTGCCGTGGGCGATGGTTTGCGGGCTGTTGCTGGCTGTCGCAATGTGCGAGGGACCGCGAGGACTGCCGTGGTGCAAGCTCGAGTCGCGGAAGGGCGAAGTGGACAGCATATCTGTACCGGGAGACGTGGAGAATGCGGCGTTGGAACGGAGCGGTGGACTGCGCTGCCATGCAGACGAATCGCCGGGTGGTGAAGTGGCGTACGTGATGAACCCAGGTCGCGATACCGATTCTCGATTTCGCGCCGGTGTAGCAGATAAACCAGGACCCTCGCCACGACGTTGTGGCAATCCACTGGCTCCACCCATCGTCTGTGAGCGCTGATGGTTGGCACTCTTGTTCCTCCTGAATGTTATCCCCGAGTTGGACTGAGCATCCGAGCCCTTCGCAGCAGCATCGTACCGACTGTGCCCGTCCCACTGCTGCGACTGAGACGAAGTAGGAGCCGTACTTGTCGCGCTCTGATCCCAATGCAGGTCCTGGCTCATCAGATCGCGGTACGACGACTCTCGACTCGTCATCGCCGGTCGACCATTCGCCGGGCCTCTTCTCGAACTCGAACCCGATACCGACGAGCGATCTGCCTCTCTAACATGCTGGAGCGACGCATCGCTGCTATGGTACGACTCGGGCGGCAGATCGAGCAGACTGTCTTCACTGCTATCGCGTGAGACAAACGCAGCGTCGAGCTGCGGCGAATCGTGCATGCCTCGGACCGTATTTGTGCGTGAACTCTGTGCGCCCATCGTAGCGCTGCCGTAATCAGATCCGAACCGCGTCGCACCTGTCCTCGTGGACGGCGTACCACCGTACTGAGAAGGCCTCGCCGTGTCTTCTTCATCCCAGTCCACCTCGGGCGGCTGCACCTTGCTAGCGATATGGTAGACACGCGGCCTCGTCACCGTACCGCCCCCTACTGCAGGGATGGTCTCGTACACCACCTCTGGCTCTGGCTTCCTCCGTGGCGCGGACGTCCCTGCTGATCTCACAGATCGGCTCGACGACGGTCTTCGAGCGCCTGCAGTGGACCGTCCAGACACCGAGCCTCGCTTGCTGCGCCTCAAAGAGAGCTGAGGCTCGTCGTCAAAGATGATGGAAGAGGCACGGTTGAGCTCCTGCGTGTCCGAAAAGGCGGCCGACGCAGGTGGATAGCCAAAACGAGTGTAATCTATGGAAGTGTCGACAAGACCGCCTCGCTCATGCACGTCAAGATCCGAAACATCATCGCCGACGTCATCCGAGCTCGCATCGAGATCCGAATCGGTAATCACATCGTCCTGGGTACGGTCCCCATCTTGCAAGTCGCTGTGCCCGTCCTGCTCCAGATCGTCGACTGAGCCGCCTTCGTCGGACTGCTTTTCAAAGTTTTCGAATACGGCCGCTCCATCCAGATCGATATCCGGCTTCTCTTGCGTGTTGACAGCATCGACAGTCGGGGGTGCCGCGAGATCTTTGAGACCGCCAAGACCACGTTGAGCCAGACGGCCGAGACCGGAGAAACCACTGTGCATCGGTAAATCGTCCGGACGCAAACCATAGGTGGGGTCGTAGTTTTCAATGTCGGGGAAAGCAGCATCGAACGGCGATGTGTGCGTAGCCGGAAGTTCGTTGTGAAGCAACACGGCTGATGTAGACGCAGCCTTGGCGACATGACGTGGTCGGCGCACGCCCGTCCGTGGCTTCTGTGGTGAGCGACTTGGGGAGACAGCCGATCCAGCAACGCTGCCACCTGTCTTGCCATGCTTCTTGCTCTTGGATTGGCTCCGCCGCGGCGTGCCTCCTGGTGCAGATGCAGTTTCGAGGACAGTCAGCGGCTCGCTGGAGGACCGAGTGAGCGTGGGAGTCTCCTTCGATCTTGCAGCCGGCTCTTCCGCTTCCGCCTTTTGCTTAGCCTTGTCCTTCTCCGACTTGACCTCGCCACTCAGCCACTTTTGACTGAGCCTGTGAATGATCCCCGGCAGATCCTCCCTGAACATCTCGCGAAGCTGACCCTCAATCTCCTGCTGCAGGTACTTTTGAATGACGGCAACACTGTCGAAAGTGGAGCTGACCTCGACGCTCTCCAGCGGATCGTTTTTGAAGACGAGCGTGATGCCTTTTGCTTTCGAGACGACGAGCACCACAATAGCACGAAGCTTGACCGAAGACAATCGCAAGTGCATAGGCACGACAAGCGGCGCCGCAGCAAACAGAATTCCTCGTGAAGCGTTGGAAGAGGGAAATAGACCAATGTCCGGGCGGTTGGGTTTGGACAGTGGGTTGGCCTGCACCTTTGTCTTGAGGACGAGATGGGCATCGCCAGCGTAAGTGAGTCGGAAGATGCCGCGAAAGCGATCGGATCCGAGGTCGCCGATCTCGAGGATTTCGAGCTCTGGTGGGATGGTGCCCATGCCGAGTTCCTCGACTAGGATGTCGTCGGCGATGACTTTGGGTTTGGGTCCACGATTGAGTGCGCTGTTGAGCATCTGAGCGGCGCTCGTGTGGAACTCTTCCGAGAAGGTGGGCCACTTGAAGTTGAACGACATGTTGGCGTGATATAGGTGACGATGTTGGATTACGTGTGTTGAGGACGTTTCAGTCCGGGTATCAAAGTTTGCTGGGTAAAGATAAGGTTGAGGCCGACAGGGCACGGGACTACGAGTTATGGGTCGACATGAGAACGTATTGGAACGGCGCCAGCGCTCGGTCCTTGTGATGGAATGAGTAGAGAGTCCAGTCGCGACGTTGGCCGACTCAACAGAATTGCTGCAAGACGAGCACGGATCGTGGATGAGGATGGTGATGTTCGAGTGAGTGTTGGTGATGGTGGAGGAGGCGAGTGCAACATGCACTTTCAACCCGGCCTTACGCGACCTCAATCTGGAACTTTTTTTCGGCTGGAATTCGGGAATGCAGGAGCGCGTCCAAAAAATTCCAAATTGTTGGATCTTCACTTCTGGTGGGAATGAGAAAATTGAACGGCAAACGACACGTTACCCTTTCGAAAGCGGAAAGTTGGCCGTGCAACCGAAGAAAGCAGATCCGAGCGCTCTCGTCGTTCCATGATATCAACTGCGACGAACCTTCTTCAGAGGTGGTCAGCCATCAGCAGCCACTCGGCCTTCAACACACAGCTCTCGAGTCGTCCACAGGCGCCATCGGCACGCATCTCGACCTACCCTCGGCCTGCGAGAACTCGCTCTAGCTGGCTTACTGTTGCTCCGTCTACTGCACTCGCTTTTCCACTCTCCACCACACGACGGCCACACCACAATGGAAGCAGAAGACGCACAAAAAGCGCTACGGCTAGCGTTCAAGCACGACGCAAACGGCGACACAGCAGCAGCCATCAAATGGGCCAAGAAGAGCATCGCCATCTTCAAAACACCCTCGGCAGAAGCGCTGCTTGTGCGACTCGAGAAGAGCGGTGCTTCTGGTAGTGGAGCTTCGGCCTCCGCCTCCGCCGCCGCCTCAACGTCGTCGACCGCTGCAGGTGCCTCCTCTTCCGCCGAAGGACTTCCATCCCGCGCCGCTGCCTCGACGAACGGACGCTCAGCAGCAGAGACCAAACATGAAGCTCCCAAGAGAGCCTACACGCAAGCGCAGATGGAAGTGGTGACCCGAGTCAAAAAGGCAGGAGGCGATTTCTACAAGGTGCTCGGCGTAGAAAAGACGGTCGACGAGAACGGCATCAAGAAGTCGTACAAGAAGTTGGCGCTGCAATTGCATCCAGACAAGAACGGCGCTCCGGGAGCAGATGAAGCGTTCAAGCTTGTCTCGAAGGCGTTTAGCATCTTGACCGATGCAGACAAGCGGGCGGCGTACGATCGGTACGGTGGAGATCCGGACAATGCGAGGTCTGCAGCGGGGGCTGCTGCTGCCGGGCACGGGTTTGGAGGCATGCGCGGAGGAGCACCGTTCCGAGGAGGAGGGATGTACGCGGACGAGATGGATCCCAACGATCTGTTCAACATGTTCTTCGGTGGAGGGATGGGGATGGGCGGAGCGCAGTTCGGAGGGACCACTTTTACCTTTGGCGGTCCAGGGATGCGTACACATCAGTTCCGACAGCAGCGACCGGGGGCCCAGCGTCGAGCGAACGCTGAACCGCAGAACGCCAACATCCTTTTGCAGTTGCTTCCGTTGCTCGTACTCGGTCTATTCAGTCTGCTCGCGTACGCGCCATCGCTTTTCTCCACACCCGATCCGAGCTTCACATGGTCTCCATCGAGCGTTTACAAAACGCAACGGATGACGTCGACCTACAACGTCCCATACTATGTCAACGACCAGCAGTTCAACAACCATCCTTTCGTCACGGGGGACAGCAGCAAGAAGGATATGGCTGGGTTCGAGAGACGGGTGGAGAACGCGTACAAGCAAGCCATGTATTCCAGCTGCGAACGGCAGAAAGAGTATCAGGAGCGCAGGTTGGCTGCCACAAGAGGGTTTTTGGGCATCGGGGGGGATGAGGCGGCGGCGAAAAAGATCTTGGCTGAGGTGTATCCCGAGTGTCAGAAGTTGGAGCAGTTTGGGATCTACATCTGATTCTTTGTTGGTAGTATAGATAGCAATTCGCACGGTCATACTGTGCCTTGATCCCTTGGGATTGGTCTGAGGTGAAAGATAGTAAGGCTCGAGCACGGTATTGAGAAGGTCGTAAGATCCCGTTGATCCGGCTTTTCGTACGGAATTTTGGGCAGCTGCAAGGGTCGCAGACACAGTAGTGTGGAGTGAAATTGAGAGCAGCAAAATCGCGCCTGAAAATCACGGAATTCACAATTCCAGTCGTCTGAGCTGCGCTGAAAGCTGACGAGCGAGAGCCCAACTCAGCGCAAAGAGCGGTTGGACCAACACCTTTCATTTTCCGCCAAAGTCTCACTTGACCACAATCATCATCGAAGCCCCATCGCCACCACAACTTCCAACTGCATTCTTTTTGATCGATTCTCGTTTCACTCACAAGCGCACACATACTCAGTCAAAGCTACTTAGCAAGCAAAGCGGAAGCCAGCCACAGAGCGAGCATTGCAAAGCATCGAGGAGTTCAACTTCAAGGCAAGATCTAGCGTTCTCGAGCACATATAGCCCAGCACATAATTCAGAATGGTAAGTTGTTGGACGGCGATAGATCGGCCGTTCTCGTCTTTAGCTTCAAGACCTCTTCAAAGGTCCACTGGGAGAGGAATGCGACGACGACGACGACGCTCGGGTCGCTGGCGTCTGTTTCGAGCACCGTCAGCACCAAGGACGAGCCCTGTCACAATGCCGTATTCACCGTGCTGACCTCCCTCTCCCTCTCCTCTCTTCTCGCACACAGTCAACACCATCCAAAAAGCGTCTGATCCGAGACTTTAAGCGACTCTCCACCGACCCACCCGGCGGGATCTCCGGCGCGCCGTGTGCCGACAACCTCATGATCTGGAACGCCGTCATCTTCGGACCCGCAGACACGCCCTTTGAAGATGGAACCTTCAAACTCGTCCTCACCTTTGACGAGTCGTACCCGAACAAGCCACCCACCGTCAAGTTCCTTTCCAAGATGTTCCATCCGAACGTCTACGCCAACGGCGAACTCTGTCTCGACATTCTGCAGAACCGGTGGTCTCCCACCTACGACGTCGCCGCGATACTCACGAGCATCCAGAGCCTGCTGCACGATCCGAATCCGAACAGCCCGGCCAACGCCGAAGCCGCCAGCCTGTACCGGGAGAACATGAAGGAGTACGTCCGGCGCGTCAAGGCGACCGTCGAGGCGAGCTGGTTGGATGATGGAGAGGACGCGATCGCCGAAGAGGATGAAGAGGGAGGGGGAGGAGCGAATGGGGAGCAGGCGGCTTCGACATGACAGAGTCTTCGTTTAGGTTTCAAGGTGTTTTCTTTCACGTCAAAATCCTCCTTCGCATCGTCAATCTTTCCCCCCCGACACCATCGTACGTTTGCCAGTCTCCTTGCACAGCCGTCTTCCCTGCCTCGTCGTATTCCACACGTGTACATCATCCGTTCTTGCCTTGTTTCGAGCTTCCTTGTTCTTGTTGCAAACATCACATTTTACCACTGCAACGCTCTGTGCCCTCGAATGATCCTGCCTTCAACCTTTCGTGAGCCACAACGCAGCAACACAATCACAGGCGTTTGATAAGTTACACGAAAGACTTTGATTTCAAGAAAACAAGATAAGCGGTGGTGGTGTGTTGTAGTGTATGCGTAAAGAGATGCGAGTCAAAAAAAGGTCGACCGAGCGGAGTCTGACCTCAAGAGTGTTTTTGGGAGATCATCCTTCCACTACACGTGAAAAGGACGAAGGGGGACTGTTGTTACAAGTGGAAGAAAATGGTATGCAGAGAAGGGGCCGGGGAAAACGCTTAGTTCTTCTTCTCACCCTCGCCCTCCGACTTTGCCTCTGCGTTCTCGTTGGGCTGAGCCGAAGCACCCTTCTTCTCGTAGACCAGCTTGAAGAGCTGCAACGAGGCCTGCTGGGTAGCGTCGATCTTCTCGCGGATGGTCTGGGCTTCGACGTCAGCGTCACCGTTAAGACCCTTGGAAGCGAGCTCCTCGGTCTCCTTGATGAGGACGTTGAGCTTCTCCTTCTCCTCGGCGGGGAGCTGCTCGCTGAACTCCTGCATAGCCTTGGTGGTCTCGGAGCAGACAGAGTGGGCACGGTTAGCCTCCTCAATGACAGCCTTGCGAGCCTTGTCGGCCTCGGCGTACTGCTCAGCGTCGGCAACCATCTTCTCGATCTCGTTGTCGCTAAGACCCGAACCGGCAGAGATGGTCATGGACTGGTCCTTGTTGGTAGCCTTGTCGAGGGCCGAGACGTGCATGATACCGTCGGCGTCAATGTCGAAGGTGACCTCGACCTGGGGAACACCCTTGGGCGCAGGGGGGATACCGGTGAGCTGGAAGTTGCCGAGCAGCTTGTTGTCACGGACGAGCTCACGCTCACCCTGGTAGACCTGGATGTCGACGGCAGTCTGGCCATCGGCAGCGGTGGAGAACACCTGCGACTTCTTGGTGGGGATGGTGGTGTTACGGTTGATCAGACGGGTGAAGACACCACCGAGGGTCTGGATACCGAGCGAAAGAGGGGTGACATCGAGCAGGAGAACGTCGGTAACCTGACCGGAAAGAACACCACCCTGGATGGAAGCACCGATGGCAACGGCCTCGTCGGGGTTGACACCCTTGCTTGGGTCACGCTTGAAGATGTTCTTTACGGTCTCGAGGACCTTGGGCATACGGCTCATACCACCGACCATGATGACCTCCTGGATGTCCGAGGGCTTGCAGCCAGCGTCGGAGAGCGCCTTCTTGCATGGCTCGACGGTGCGGTCGACGAGCTTGCCGACGAGCGACTCGAGCTGCGAACGGGTGATCTTGGAGTTGATGTGCTTGGGACCCGAGGCGTCAGCAGTGATGTAGGGCAAGCTGATGTCGGTCTGCTGGGTGCTGGAAAGCTCGATCTTGGCCTTCTCGGCGGCCTCACGGATACGCTGGATGGCCATGCGGTCCTTGGAGAGGTCGAGACCGGACTCCTTCTTGAACTCGTTGACGAGGTGCTCGACGAGGACAATGTCGAAGTCCTCACCACCAAGGTGGGTGTCACCGTTGGTGGACTTGACCTCGAACACACCCTTCTGCATCTCGAGAATCGAGATATCGAAGGTACCTCCACCCAAGTCGAAGACGGCAATCACCGACGAGTCGTCACGGTCGAGACCGTAGGCAAGGGCAGCAGCGGTGGGCTCGTTGATGACACGGAGAACGTCGAGACCAGCGATGGCACCGGCGTCCTTGGTAGCCTGACGCTGCGAGTCGTTGAAGTAAGCGGGGACAGTAATGACGGCGTGCTTGACAGTCTTGCCGAGGTAGCCGGAGGCGGTCTCCTTCATCTTGCCGACAACAAAGGCACCAATTTGCGAGGGAGAGTACTTCTCGCCACGGACCTCGAGCCAGGCATCACCGTTGGAGTGGGGAACAATCTTGAAGGGGACGTTGTTCAAGTCCTTCTGGACCTCCTTGTCCTGGAACTTGCGGCCAATGAGACGCTTGGTAGCGAAAAGGGTAGCCTCGGGGTTGACGACGGCCTGACGCTTGGCGGGGAGACCAACGAGACGCTCGCCGTCCTTGGTGAAAGCAACGACGGAAGGGGTGGTACGACCACCTTCCGAGTTTTCAATGACACGGGCCTGCTGGCCCTCCATGACGGAGACACATGAGTTGGTGGCTGTGCGAGTGGAAAAGGAAGAAAGGAGAAGTTGTCAGTGATTTCAGCCCTTGGTCATGGATCCTACTGGGCTTCAGCGTCGCTAGGAAGAGCTCGCCACCTGAATTTTCAGAGCAAAACTGCGGCTCTTTCGCTCGCCAGCCATTTGCTGAGTCGTCCGAGCCAGCAGTTGCTCCGAAAGAGCTGAAATACTCACTTCCCAAGTCGATACCGATGACAGGGCCAGAGACCTTGCCAGAGTTGAAACGGGCGCCAACAGGTGCGAGACGCTAGATTCGTAGAAAGGAAAGAAAGACAAGAAAGATAGAAGTTGTCAGTCACACGAGCTCGCCACCAACTGACACTGTGCGAATCGATTTTTCATCCTGCTTCTGCTTTTGAATGCATGCAGTCGAAGGCTGATCGTGAATGCTACTTACGGCAACACCAGGGGCAGCAGATCGGAGAGGCTGGTTCAAGAGCCTCGTCGCCGGAGCGGCGGCGCGAAGACCACGAGAGAACATGGCTGTGTGTGTGATGTGTGCGGGATGAAGGAACGGGACGAGATGGAAGAGAAAGTGTGCAAGGAGTCCTCGATTCGTTTACGAAAAGGGTATGTGGACTCTGATGAGGTAGAGGATGGTGGTGACGAAGAAGTGAAATCTGAAAGTGACGAATGAGAAGGAAGAAAAATTGCGGGTGGAGAAGAGGTGAATCTTGGCTTGGAGTGCGCTGGACACAGAGTCGAGAGAGGAATTGATCGGGTTAGTGAAGCACCATTCGCCCGTTCTGATTTGGCCGTGTGAGTGGCACACACAGAATCGAGAAGAAGATCCGGAAGGTCCAGGAAGGCCAAGGCCAAGCTTGCTCAGCCATGAAAAAATCAAGCACAGCAGACGGCTCTCTGGCGAGTTCTTCCAAAATTTCCAATTTCTTCTTGACTCAGCTCAGCAAAGACGTCAATTTTTGCTCCACTCGACTGTCTCTCCCTTTGTGCTGCTGACACTCGCTGTCAGCTAGCCCGAAAGATTGCTGAGCCTCAACCTCCTGCCTCTCACGACTGAGCCTCTTCCTCTACGTAACGGTTACATTTCGCATCTCAGAGTCACAGTGAAAGCTGAGTTGTGAGCCCTTTGAACAATAGGCCAGAGCGGTCGAGATGAACCGGATGTGGCCTCTCCTCAGCATGTGCTGTGCTAAGCCTGCACCAAGAGCTCGTCGATTTTCCGGTCCCTTTTTTCAGCCTGCAATTTTCCGTCACTGCCGAGCGATTAAAAAAAAAGAGCACTTCGAGATCCTTCCTCAACCTTCGCTGACATGCACTTGCTCAATCGTGTCGATCCCCGATCCAGATCGAAAATCTCCCGATTTCAAAAAAGTGCTCCGGGTGGGACTCGAACCCACGATCTCGCGGTTTGATAGAAATTCGGCCACACACTGTGCGGCCCTTCTGCGATAAAACTATGATCTCGAGTTGAACAGATTTTTCACTGAGAACCATAAGCCACATGCCTTAATCCAACTTGGCCACCGGAGCAAGTAACATTTTCGGGCGAGAAATGAGAGTTGCGTATGTATACCCTTGCCTTGTCAGGCAGATTCCGGCTTATGATCCGGAGCAGCTTCTTGGTTTTGAACTTGTGTTGAGTCGAGGTTGATGGGGACATACCGACGAGCTGAAGACGGGCAAGCTCTGCCTAGATGTTCACAAGGAAGGATGTATCACTAGGTCATGGCATAAGAGCAACGAGCTGTACATTAGGCAAGAGTGGGGGGATGCTACAACAGTATCAAAGCAAAAGTGTGTGTGTGCGTGTGTGTGCGTGTGTGCGCGTGTGTGTGATGCGGATCCACACGTCGCTTGCGAGTGCGACGATCCGCTTTTGTGAGTCCATTCCAGCTACCAAACGACGCAGCTCTCACTTGGACTCTTCAGTCGGCTCCTCGAGCGTCACCTTCTTCTCGGCGCGCGGGCTGGCACCACCAAACACGGGGGCGGGGCTCCATCCGGAAGTGAAGTTTTGCTTGGATGGTGAATCTGCACCGGCGGAAGCAGGAGCAGCAGCGGGTGCTGTGGTGGCGGCGGCGGAAGTGTCGATGCTGGTCGGCTTGGGTTCTTCGGATTCAGATTTGGATGGTTCGGCGGCGGTGGAGGCGTTGGGGGTGACGATGACGCCGGTGTCGTTGAGGCTGGTTGCCGAGAGAGTGTCCCATTCCTGGCTCGAGGTGGTTCCGCTGTCGGTTCCCTGTTGGGCTGTTGCTGGGTGAGCTGTGGCGGTAGAGGATGTTGAAGCTCCCTTGCCCGCGCTCTTGTCTTCAGCTTCGTCTTCCTCCTCGTCCTCGTCCTCCTCGGCATCGGCCTTCTTAGCAGCGGCAGGAGACGGACCATCGTCATCGACCTCATCCAAACTAGCAGCCGACATACCTTCCGCACCCTCGGCTCCACCACCACCAGCAGCAATATCCTTACTGACGATGCGCATGATCGTGTCAAACACCTCCTTCGGCACCGCCTTCTGGTAGATCATGATCAACTCCACCGGCTGAGGGTACACCTTCAACGCCTTGAAGAACGCAGCTGCAGCCTCCAAGTACTTGTCTGCGCCCATAGCGAACAGCTGTTCACCCAACGAAACGTACTTCAAGAAATACTGCTCTCGCTCCTCAACTCCAGCGGGGAACGTGCCCGGCTCACGGATCTCCTTGAGCAGATCTTGGATGAAACCATCTTCCTGCTGTGCACGCTTAGCAGCCGCCTTCTTGTCGGCCTTGGACGATTTCTTACTCTCCTTGCGAAGGCTCTTGCGGAAAGCGGGATCGTTGCGACGACGGTGATCAAAGTAGACGGCGTATCCAATACCTGCTACTCCGAGGACGGAGAGCGATGTGAGCACGATCTGCGAGGTCTTCATGTTGAGGTGATGAGGGCCAGATGATGGATGGTTGGTGGTCTGGAAGAATGAGATATGATTTCTCTTTTGACAGCTTTGTGCCACTCCACTGCGACAAAGCGCAAGAGCGAACCGATTTGTGATTTCCGCTAAATTGCGCTTCCTTTGTCCTCTGCTCCCACACTCTGGCGCACGAGAAGACGTTGAGAAGATCGAGCAGCAAACTCTGTACTCTGCTGCCCTTCGCATCTCGGTGACTTCACATACACAAATGTGGAGCTCAACCGCCGTGCAAAAAAGCGATTTAATTTTTCAGCCCTCTTCTTCCAAAAATTCGAAGTTTGAGCCATCAAGGAAGGGCTTTGAGCTCAACGTCCAAGCTGGACCCTTGCTTTCGTCTTCACTTGAAAGCTCACCCACCACAAGGCTTTCGATCACACCTCCAACTCTTCGCATACAACATGTCACGAACAAAGAAGAGCAAACCAGGAGCCCAGCAGCGAGCAGCCAAAGCTGCAGCCGCAGCCGCATCCGAGTCGAGCGCATCCGCTACTCCTGCTGCTCCTGCCGCTGCTGCTCCTGCCTCCTCCTCCTCCGCCGCCGCTCCTGCTCCCTCCGAGCCAACTTCCACCACCACCACCACCGCCAAGACCAAACCATCCGAAAACTCCAAGCGACCCAAGCTCATCCGTCCCCGCGGTAAACGAGGCGGCGTCAAGAACCAAAAACACCCCTCCAAACAAGACTCTATCAAGAAAGCAGCCTCCAAAGAGGCCCGCAAGGCCAAAACCACCAACCACAACGCCGTCGCACCGGTTCCCCCCGCTGAACACGCCGAGAAGATCGCCAAGTTCCATACCCTCTTGAAGCAGCTTGAACAGGCCAAGACCGCTGAAGAGAAGGACCTCATCCAAGAGGGGTTGGACTCGCTCGGCGGACTTGCGCAGTATCAAGCCTGGTCGCTCACCGGTTCGGCCAAAGCGGGCCAGACCCCGACGTCGAAGTGGTGCATCGAAGCGCTGAACAGCGTGTACAAGCACGAGCGCGATCAGCCCAAGTTCCGCGTGCTCGATGTCGGAGCGATCACGGGCACGGCGTACGACAAGTACCGTTGGATCGACGCTACCTCGATCGACCTCCATCCGCAGGGCGAGAGCGTTCAGAAGTACAGCTTCTTCGACTTCCCCATCCCGCAGGAGGAAGCGCACAAGTTCAACATGGTCGCCCTCAGCCTGGTGATCAACTTCGTAGGCGACGTGCGCAAGAGGGGCGAGATGCTGAGACACGTCCACAAGTACCTGCCCGCCGACGACAAGACCGGCTTCCTGTTCTTGGTCCTGCCCCTCCACTGCCTGACCAACTCGAGGTACATGAACCAGACCCATCTCAGGAGCATGCTCGACTCGCTGGGCTTCAAAGTGCTCAAGCAGTCCGATTCGGCCAAGCTCTCGAGGTGGTTGTTGCAGAGGAAGAGCTTGGACGAGAGGAAGCAAGCGGCCGCCAAGTCGGGCGCTCCCGGTGCCGACGACGAGTGGGACGGGACCGTGTTCAAGAAGCGCGATGTGAACCCGGGTGTGGATAGGAATAACTTTGCCATCGTGGTCGATCCTCAGGTCGAGTGATATTGGGGTCCAAGCAAGATCACGTCTGTTCTGTCATACCGTCTTAACGCCTCACCTGTACTTTTAGCCTCAACTCCTGTTCTCAGCAATCACATCGTTTCAAGCATACAACTGCTGTTTCGTGGATTCATTGCGTTTTTGATCATGCTGGAAAGACATTGCGAGCCCCTCCCCTAAGTCAACGAGTACTTCGGTCCTCCACCACCCTCAGGCACGTCCCACCTAATGCTCTGATCCGGCGTCTTGATCGAGCACGTATAGCAGTGGATACAGTTCTGACTGTTGATCACCAGCTTCTTACCCAACGCATCCTCCTGAACCGGGCTATCAGCCTCGACATACTCGTACACGCCTGCCGGGCAGCATCGACCCAGCGGGCCCTCAAACGTCCCCACGTTCCTCTCGACGTGGCCCTTGTAGTCTCCCTCTTTGACGACCAGGTGGACCGGCTGGTCCTCCGCATGGTTCGTACCGGTCCTCGAAACCGAGGTGAGGATGTCGAACGAAAGCTTACCGTCCGGCTTGGGGTATTGGATGGGCTCGCACTGCGCTGCGGGCTTGGTCTGCGCGTGGTCCTCACCAGGGTGGTGGAACGTCCAAGGCACACGTCCTTTCAGGATCATCGAGTCGAGACCAGAGTAGGCGAGACCACCCCAGAACCCAAGAGGGCCGTGGAACGAAGGTCGCAGGTTCCGCACCTCGTAGAGCTCCTTCATGACGTACGTGTCGTCCAGGCGCGTCTTGTAGTCGGCCAAGTCGATGGACTCTTCAGAACCAGCCTCGGCTCGCTTGGCCAGCGCCTCAACAACAGCTTCGGCAGCGACCATCCCGGACTTCATGGCGTTGTGCGTTCCTTTGATCTTGGGCACGTTGAGGAACCCAGCAGCGCATCCGACCAGAGCACCACCTGGGAAGTGAAGCTTGGGGATCGACTGGTAACCACCTTCGTTGAGCGTCCTAGCGCCGTAAGCGAGACATTCGCCATCTTCCAGCAGATCCTTGAAGAAGGGATGGTGCTTCATACGCTGGAACTCGCGGAAGGGACTGAGATACGGGTTCTGGTAGTCCAAACCCACCACCAACCCGATCGAGACCATGTTATCCTCCATGTGGTACGTCCAGCTGCCTCCGTAGGTGCTCGTATCGAGCGGCCATCCCATGGTGTGCGTCACCAGACCAGCCTGGTGCTTCTCGGGCTTGACTCGCCACACCTCCTTGACACCCAGACCGTACGTCTGCGGGTCGGCATCGACGGCTTCGCGGAGACCCAGCTGCTTGATCATCTTCTGCGTCATCGAGCCGTGGGCGCCTTCGGCAAAGAGCGTGATGGGAGCGTGAAACTCCATACCCGGTTCGAACGAGTCCTTGGGCTTGCGCGACTTGTCGAGACCGATCTCGTTGGTGATGACACCTTTGATGCCGATGGGCTTGCCACTGTCGTCCAGCTGCCACAGGGGTTGCGCAGCAGCGAAGCCAGGGTAGATCTCTACACCTGCAGCCTCAGCCTGCTCGCCCAACCACGCGACGACACGGGAGAGCGAGACAATGTAGTTGCCCTTGTTGGACATCTGTGGTGGGTGTGGCATGGGGAAGGACCCGGTGGGTGTGAGGAAACGCATCTGGTCTTCAAGAGCAGGCTGGTTGAGCGGAGCACCGAGCTCCTTCCAATCTGGGAGAAGCTCGTCGAGAGCGTTGGTCTGGATGACGGCACCGGAGAGAATGTGGTTTCCGACTTCAGGTCCCTTTTCGAGGACGACGACGCGGATCTCTTCGCCACGCTTTTCAGCGAGCTGCTTGATCTTGATCGCGGCACTGAGACCGGCAGGACCGCCACCGACGATGATGACATCGACTTCGTCCGAGACTCGCTCTACGGTGGTGAGATCGAAAGGCTCGCCATCACCTTCCTCGATGGGCGTTGCTTGGCGGGCGGCGGGGGTCGTGGAGAAAGCACGCCCGAGAGAGGAACCAGCAACGGTGCTGGCTCGGCTGCTTGGGAGGTAGCTGCGAGTCGCCAATGTCGAGAGCGAGGCTGCTGATGACCCGGAAGCACGAGAGGTGGCGCGAACGGATCGGCCGGCGTGGCTGACGGTACTGCTGCGAAGAGCGCTCGCCAGACGGGCTGGCGAGGCGTGTGTGGCGCGAGCAGCGAACATTGTCTATGAGTGATGGATGCGGAATCCGAGACGACGTAGGGATGTGTACGGCTGTCGTGGATGTAGGGTGGCGACGAGGACAACTTTGGTGATCCTTTCGATGTTGCGCGTCCCGTGTTGATGCTGATGGTGGTAAAGCAAGGAGTTGGAAGCGGAGATGCTTGCACTTTGATGCGCGCCAGACGGATGTGCAGGTCGACCGTGACGTAAGCTTCAACAACAGCGGCGGCGGCGGAGTATGATACGCTGCTGTACGGTGTGTGAGTTGGGATCCCTTATGCGAGGCCAAAGTTAGCTTCGAAGCGCGAGTGCGGGGCGGGCTGAGCGGAAATGTGACTCTGCCTAAGGGCAAAGAGAGAGAGAGGATCGACGGAAGGGTTTTGCAAGACCGGGCCAAAGGGCATTGCACCCTTCCGGAACGAGGTGCGTTTTCAACAGCCAAAGAGGGCCTTTTTCACAAAATGCCAGCCAGCGGCACTGCATTTCCAACCAGTTGAAAACCGCAACTTCGCCGCGCGCCAACGGTTTTTTACCGGCCTCTTTTTTGACTCACGACGAATCAGAAGCCAGGCTTCCGTCAGCTGCTGCGATCGGGTACTTTTGATGGCTCATCTTGTTCTTCATCGACCCGATCTCGCACCTCATTTTCTGCGTCCTCTCCGCGCTATTCAACGTGATTGATATGAGTCGCAAGCAGATCTTCTCGCTGCTCCCATCATCATCATCGAAGAGCTTGCTCATCACCAATAGCAACTCAAAGCAATCGATTGATCACAAACAAGGACAAAGAGTATGTAGCTAAATGGCTGTACGCCAATTTTCATTCTATGGAGGATTTTGGCCCGTATACACGAATGGTCCCCCAATGTCCGGGTCGCCCTGAGGTAAGGGCCCGCGAGAAGCAAAGGGAGAAGACATCGGCGAGCATCTATATGTGTGGAAGAGATTACAAAGAACTAAAGCCCATAATGCGTTGGTTACTAACCAGTAGATAGAAAGCAAAAGAGGAGAGAGAAAAAAGACATAGGAGAGCGCGAGAGTGCCTTCAAGGCGTCGCGCCTACGACTATGCCGTCTATGTGTCTATGGTGTGAAATGATCGCGGCGGAAGAGAGGACAATTTACATGCCCTGGCCGTCGATGAAGCCCCAGGTGACGGACTCGATCTGCTCGGGGTTGTCGTAGTTGTTAGCGAGACGCTTGTAAGCCTCACCGAGGGCGACCTCACCCTGGGGACCGTCGTAGAAGTTGACAACCTGGACCGAGAGCTCCTTGCCGTTCTGGTTGTTCTTGATCTGGATCCACTTGCCGCAAGCGTCCTGGAGCTTGTCAGCCGAGAGGAGCGAAGAGGCAGAGATGGCGATGGGGAGCGAGCGAGCGTCCTGAACAAAGCCACAGGCGTTGTTCACGTCAGCCCACCACTCGGGGGAGGAGACGACGGTCTTGGAGTTGGAGGCCGACGAGGGCTGGGGAGCGTAGGTGGTGAACGAGGTAGGGGTGGGCTTGGAGTACGAGACCGACTGAGGGGTGGGGGTGGCCGAGGGAGTGTAGGCCTTGGTGTAGGTAGCCTGAGGAGCCTGCGAGGTCGAGGTGGCGGCCTGCTGCTGCTGCTCCTGGTGCTGCTGGTTGTTGTTCTGCTGAGCAGACGAACCAGAGCCGTAAGACCAGGTGATGGGGAAGACACCGGCGTCCATGTTACCGTTGTTCAGGGCAGAGAAGAGAGCGGTCGACATGTCGAGCGAACCCCACGAGCAGCCGGGGCAAAGGTCGACAACCTGAGCCTGCTGGGTGTTGCCGTTCTGGGTGTTGGTGATGGTGACGGTCTTGCCACAGTTGGCACCACCGTTCCACTCGGGAGCGTTCATGGCAACGATGAAGTCGGAGCCAGAGTTGGTCCAACCACAGGCACCGAGACCGGCGGCGTAGTAGGTAGCCTGGCCGCTGGAGCGCTTGGCAAGGGGAGCGGCGGAGGCGCCGACGACGGCGAGAGCGAGAGCGAGGACGTTGGAAGCGATCATTGTGAAAGAGTGAGGGAGGGTAGTCCGAAGTAGGATGGGATGGAGCTGGGTTGAGGAGAGTTGACGGGGAGCAATTGATTAGATGGGGTCCAACAGGGTCGGTTTATATGGATCCTGGAGGGTGTGGCATGGATTGCAGCGAACTATGCTATAGCTCGCCTGCCATGGAAGCAGAGGGATGTGCGATGTTCCTAGCATTTGCCGAGAGGCGAGTCGAAGCTACTCAGCAGTAGCTCAGGTCTAGTGGCGGGCAGGAAAGCATTGCGGCGAACAAAGGGTCCCGAAAGAGGCGGATCGACAGTGTGGGCGGCGGTATGGAACATGGTGATCTGCCATGAAATGCCCGTGAGACTGTTTATTTGGCCGAAACCAGGCGGACGAGCAGTGGTAGAAGGTAAAGCGACATCGTTCAACGGCGACTGCAGACACACATAGAGGGAGGATGTGCACCAACGGTCGTCGACCGAGTTAGCGGCATCGACGAGCAAATTCAGGGGTCCACAGAAGGATCAACCGAACAGAACGGATAGGAGATGGCCGAAAGGGGCAGCTGGGAAAGGCGAAAAAGTTTTTCAAGGTTGGGAGAGGTGAACCCTAGAAAACAGTGAGAAATGAGGGGAGTGAATGCACACGAATCATGGTCTGGCGGAGGGCGGAGCAGGCGGCTGCTGCTGGTAGCGACGAGAGAAGGTTTCAGAAGTAGCAGCTGCGGGGGATGACGAGCAGAGAAGTTACAAAGTAGCACCCCGAAATTTTTGTGTTTCCGAGGCGCTACTCTAACTAGCTGGCCATTGTGTGCGACGTCGAACGGGAAGCAGCTCGCGGTGTCCGACAGGCGGCGACAGGCAGAGTCAGGAACCGACCGGGATCAGCAGCAGCGCTCGACGCCCGCGGCAACACTCGTTTGGCTCGCCAGCAGTCAGGAGAGGCGCAGCTGCTAAAAGCAGGGCGCACTTCGCGGCAAATGGTGCAGCTGGAAGCCGCAGCAAGCAGCAGCGAGCGAGAGACAGCTGGCAGCTGGCGGATGTCTCAGTTGAAGGTAGCTCGTGGGACAGTTTCTTCCAAAGCAACACTCTGTGCGAGGTTGAAAAAAGGGGGGACCATTGGCTCTGCGGCTCCAGACTTTGGTCCACGAGCCCAAACCACTGAAACTAAAAAGAGGGGACAGCAGGCACATTGCCACACGAAAGCAATTCGGTCTCACTTTGAAAATTCGACCAGAAAAATCAACAAATTTCGCCATTTTCGGTTTTCTGTGAAAATTCTTGTCTCTGTCTCGCAAGATTCAGGCTTGTGTGTCAGTCTCCCTCTGTGAAAGTTGAGACGAAAAATTCCGAAAAAACCTTCTTTTTTGTTGCGATCGAGCAAAAGATCGACGACGCTCTCGCTTGTAGGCAGGCGGGATGTGGAATGGCGATCTCCCGCTTGCGAAGCGATCTCTCTCTCTCTCTCTCGCTCCCAAGCCGCTCTATTCATGCAACTTCCAAGGCCCCAAAATAGACACCGCTCTATAGTGGCTTTACCTGCCAATGTATTCTCAGATCCGCCTGCAAAGTGCAAAGGGGGGAGAGCTCTAATTGAGCTTCCGTCGCTGATCGCGATCGACAGGCGCAAGTACTCAGAATGCGGCTGCCGAAAAATTGAGGGTGCTGTCACACAAAATCAGATTAGTGGGCCCTCGGGTCTCTGTCATCCTCACACCGAAAGCCGCTTTGACAGCAGTCAATCCTGTTTTGGATGTCTCGGTGGATGCTCGGCTTTTCTCCTTCCTTGCCGCAGTTTGCTCGATCTCATTCCTGCCAAGTGACTGTATGAGACCCAACCCAACTGATAGGAACGAAACGATTTCGAATTCGAAAAGAGCATGCTTCGAGAAGCAGCCTCTGTTTTCCCATCAACTCCAGGAACCGGCAGATGGGATGACAAGTTCGCCGATGAAGAGAAACTGGGGTTGCAGTCTGCAGCAGCAGCGCGTACCGAGCTGGGAGAGGTTACACGGCATGCAGCATAGACTTGACGACCAACCGCCCAAAGAGCTAAAAAAAGGCGCAACACGCCCAGCCAAGCGCAGTGGCTGCCTGGTTGTGAAAAGTTTTGTCCTCCCACTGCTTCCAACCTGGCAGCCATACGGTGCTTGTGCAGCACCACACGCAGGAACACATCCTTCGACGAGGAATGTGACAGTAACACCTCGACGCGTACGCATGCACTGTCACACACCTCGCTTGCGGCATCCATCTTCAACTGCGGTCGATCGATCTCTTGCGCAAAAAAAGCCCCTTTCTTGAACCCGACAGCTGTCTTGTCACGCAAACCCTGTAGATCGTCTCTTACTCATCCATTCGATCGATTCTTGGCAGCGCGTCAGCAGCCGATCGAACGACAACTCAGGGGGTCGATGCGGAAGCCGCTTTTGCCGACCTTGCATCGCTTGGTTGTTGAATCAGGCTCGAGTAGTGATACTAGATGCCGGTGGATGACCATCTCTTGCCCGTTGATGTTTTGACCTCGGAGCAATGTCAAGCGATCCAAAAACAGACTTTATCATTGTCGGCCAACGGCGGAGAAGGGCGACGATTAGATTTGGAAGTTTTCTTTTTCCCACACTCTGATCCCGGCATACAAAAACGTGCCAGGCGACCGATATCTTGATGGGATAGCACCGGCGATCAACGGTCCGATATCCTCTCAAAAGGGAGAGATAGGAAGACATTACCCCGCGCAGAGTCCCTGTTTTCGGGCATTGCAATCTTCTCACAGATGAGGGCTGAGGGTTGTCCTTCTTCCACCTCTTCCTTCTGCTTTCGGAGTTAGCTCTACCACGAGGCAAATCACTCAGCCATGCAGTCATGCTTTTTCAGTCCTGCCGTCTTTGCATATGTTCTGCCGCTCTTCGGTCCATACGGCTCATCTCTTTCAAACCTTTGCGAATCCTTGGCAAACTTCTCTTTCTTTCACGCCTTTCAACATGTCCCGGAGAACGGGTTGCACCACAACGTGCTCGTTGTCACATCGCAAAAATTTCGTGGCTGATTGAAGATCACGGCGACTTGATGCTTCGAAATGTGGCTTGAAACGTGAAGAGGATCAGTGTTTCGGAGTTTGGAATTTCACGCAGAAAGGAGGCCGCTTCTGAAAAAATTCAAACGGCGAACACCATAGACAAAACGTCGATGCCACGAGGGATTCAGCGCATTTAAGCGAACACAAGCATTGTGGCCTTGCCCTTTTTCGAGGGCACAGCCGGTTGAACTCCTAGACGAGGACCACGGCCTCGCTTGAAGATCAGCGTCCGCTAGCCTCATATTCCCCCGCCGGTCACAAACAAAAAGCTAAAGCCGCGACTCGGTTGTGCCACTCTAGGCTGTTTTCTCTCGCTTGCAAAGAAA
Organism: Sporisorium iseilematis-ciliati; assembly: GCA_001748505.1. Classification (NCBI taxonomy): domain Eukaryota; kingdom Fungi; phylum Basidiomycota; class Ustilaginomycetes; order Ustilaginales; family Ustilaginaceae; genus Sporisorium; species Sporisorium iseilematis-ciliati. Next base: position 287,709 of record MJEU01000004.1, on the reverse strand, counting down.
CGGCTTGATGATCCAACTCGCAGCGGCTCGCTTGCGACTGGAGTTTGATGGTGGTGGATAGAGCTTTCTTGATCGAGCGCTTTCTAAGCGAAAGTCGATGTTGAAGCTGAGAACCGAGAGGATGCCGATGGTGAAAGGGGCCGGTGACAGGATGAGCAGGCGACCACCGAGGAGAGAGAAGTGGAAACTCGACCGCCCAACATCTGTTTCAGGCGTACTCTCGGCCGGATGTTCAGAACGGCATGCCTCGGAATGTCTCTCTCTTAGTGGTGATGGTCACGTTTTCGGCAACTCTCTTTGTCGTGTGACACATCTCCCTACAAATGCCAAGGATCGCGATTGTCTCACGACACCAAAGACCAACTCTTTCGTGTAAATTGCTTCCGCGACTGTCCTCCAAAAGGAGGGTCTACTAGGTGTGCCGTCGGGGATACTCAGCAGCGACGGACGAGATTGATCCGCATGAAAAGCGTGGGAGACTTTCTCTTTCTTTCGGTCGCATGGCAATCAAAGCTGAGAGTCAAAGATTTCCAGGGGATCGTCGTGCAAAGCTGATCGTCGATGGAAAGAAAGGCGGCGGCGACTCAAAACCGAAAGCGGTCCGCTTGGTACCAAATTGAAATTGAAAATGAGAAAAAAGTTGAGTGGCACCCTCGTTTTTTTTTTCAGGGTTGTGCGGCTCTACTTGACAGGTTCAAGCCCACACGACCGGCGTTCCGTTGTAGAGGATCGCCGGGTTTGATGGAAGCAACGAGACACCCGATCGGGTTCCTTTTTCTTCGGATGCGATCTGCTACGACGATTCGAGTTGACCGTTTGCCCCGCCTTTCCACTTCCACTCCTATCGCAGCGTGCTCTTGGAAGCAAAGCATCGACCGACCCCTAAAGACTGCTGCCTTGGATTGGCCCGTATGCGCATCGGCGAACAAATCGGCCGTCGAGGAGCATGCTCGAGCGACGCAAGGTGACGACCAGCTACAGTCCTTTTTCCAGCGTGACTTCCCCTATGACCGGAAGCCGTTTTACGAAGACACGCACGAATCGCTCGGCTCAACCATCTCTTCCCGCCGCAGCCGAAAAAACGATTCTTTGATCCGCGATCGAAAGCTTTCCCATCGATGCTCGCACCATGCTCTGACCTCGTCGATGCAAGATCGGGTTCCTTGAGCACACGGCTCTCTCTGCGGCTCGCACATCGTTTTTCTCGCGTCGGCTCTCTCGCTTAGCATGCAAATGGAAAGAGGACCACACCCTTGATTTTCCACTCTCGGCAAAAAGCAATTTTCGCTGCTTTAGCGTCGAAGCCGACTTACCGCACGACAAACATGCACCTATACCAGCAGGTCCCAGATCGACGATCTGCTTCTGAAACCCTGATCTCGACGATCCAGTCCGACCGCTTGACCATGTGCGATGCATCCATCGATGCCTCGAGCCGTCAAACAACAGCCGCTCATACGATCGCCGTTCCCACGCTTCGAGACCAAGATCCGCAGACAACCGCTTGTCAGCATTCCATTCTCAGAAAAGCTTTCTGTGACACTTGAGAGATCGACATGATCGACGTCGTCAAACTGAGACATCGATGATAGGAAACACATGCAAACACCTTCCGATGTCAATTCACTTGCTCTGATGTAGACATGGCGACTCGCACGCTTCCCCTTCTCACTGAGCGCAAACACATCGATTGCAATCACCTCCCACTGCCAACCACAACCAACCGCCTCTGCACCCGCACAATCTCCCTACACAGCTCCTCGTGACTCTTCTTCAACGTCTTTGCATCCTCCAACTTTCTCGCTTTCGCTGCGCTCTCCACGTACTCGGCCACCAGTTTCTCCTGCTCCAACAGCACCTTGAGTTGCTCTTTGAGTTCTGCTGGATCCTTTGTCCCTTCTTCATCCACATCGTCGTCAAACTGCTCTTCCAAGTCCTGGTGCGATCTTCGTCCGCCACCAAACAACGACCGGAAACTAACAATCGAACTGACCGACCCTTTACTCGCATGCCCTCCTCCTCCTCCCCTCGGCGCTAGCTGGGGCGAACCCTCTCCGCTTCCCGTCTCCTCCTCCTCCCCCTGCCCCCTCCTACTCCCTGGCTTCGGCAAGCTCTGCAACGGCAACATATTCTGCTGCAAAAACAGATTGGCCCTTGTGAAAATCGCACACTGAATCCTCTCCTGCGCCCCATCACCACCCCCTTCCGCCGCGGGTAACGCACGAATCCGCTTCGCCAGCTCATCATACCCCGCAAAGTTGGCCAACAACTGCTTCCTCGCCTGCACCGCATCGCGCTGCAGCTCGAGGTTCGCTTTGATGCTCGACCCCAACGCAGCCGTCGCGTCTTGCTTCTGCAGGCCCAACACCATCTCTTGAAACTCGGGCAGCGACTGCTCGATCTCCCGCTGAACCCGCATGAGCGCCTCGTACAGCTTCATAAACACCGGTAGAGGTTCGTCGTTCATCATGTACTGCCGCTTCCGAACGATCGACTTGCAGTCGAGACAGATGCGTACGCCCTTCTGAGTCGCGCTCGACGAAGTGGACGCTCCTTCCTTCACTTCTTCGATCCGCCCGGTGATCGGGTCGGCGACAATGTTGCCCGAGCACTTGGTTTCCAATGCCGCGCGCTCTTCCGCCGTCAACGTCTTGCCTGATCCTGGTCCCAGCTGCTCCGCCCACGTCAGCCGCGTCAAGTGAGGCGAAGCACAAACGACCCGCCCACACAACCGACAATGATGCTTGCGAACCGTAAAGCTGAACGCAGTCGAGCAGATCGGACACGCTTTCACCTCGGCATCATCCTGCCAGTTGACGATGCTCTGCTCTGCTGCTCGGATCGCAGGATCCTCACCTCGACCTCGTGCCCGGAAAGAAGTCCACAGCTCGCTCCCGCCCTTCCTGATGACGCTGCTGGGATCGCGTTTGAGCTCGTCCAGATCCAAATCGGCAAAAGAAGACCCGAACGACTTCTTGGCGGGACCGAGCGACGCCTTCTCAGCATCATTACTAGGCGCAAAGTGAATAGCGATAAGCTTAGCCAGCCTTCGATCCATACGCTGCGCCTCCATCTCGCCTTCGCTTCTGCCCTTTCGTCTGAGCTCTGCAAACTCGCCCGTCCGTACACGTAGAACACCTTTGGGCTGGAAACCGGACCGATACGCCGTTCGCCTCCCGTCAGGGCTGGGCAGCGCCATTGCTTGGGCATCAGATGAAGAGCCCGCTCCCGCAGCTTGCGCCAGAGCAACACCTTGCGGCACGGGAATAGGACCCAGCCTCGATTGAGCTGCAAGCAGCGCAGCATACGAGTTGACATGAGCTGGGATGGATGTTCCCGAGGCGCCGACGATGGGTGTCGAGGACCGACTGCCAGGAGGACTAGTTACTGCCGAAGAAGCTCTGCTCGACCCGCGGATGCTAGATGCCGCGCTTGAGACGATAGGCGTGCCGCCGTTTATAGCCTTGCTTAGCCTCGATTCATCACGGGTAGAGCTCGGACGAGGCGCCGAACCCGGAGTACCCGGCTGGATTCTGCTCGAAGTTCGTGGTGTCTCCGGCTGCTTTTCAGGCGATCGCGGCCGGCCTTCCGCACGAACCGTCGAGGATGAAGCATTGCTTTGACTGCGATCATGACGGAGCGTCGAAGGGCTTGATGGTGCCACTGCTGAGCCATTGATCGGCTGTTTGTAGGATGAAGATGATGCTGCGACGTTGTTTGATGGATTGCTGGCACCAAGCTTTGAAGCCACTCTTAAAGGCGGTGGAGGCGCATCCAGGTCACGATTGGGTCGAACAAGCCCCGCTCCTCTTGCTAGTGGCGATGCGATAGGCGGTCGATTCAGTGCAGATGGTGTGCGTGTGGAGCTTGCTTGTGGCCGCAAAGGCGTGGACGCCGTGGGCAGGCGATCGGCCGAATCGCTGCCTCTCCTGCTACTCGAGGAGCTTGGTGGATTTGAGCTTTGTGATCCTGATGCAGAGCTTGCGGTTGGACGTGAAGGCCTGCAGTCCGGATCCGAGGTGACGGCTGATGCCTGAGAGATGCTCGAAGCGTTCCTCTGGTGGCCTTTGCGTTGGTATGGGACGTACGAGAGACGCTTCGAAGAGGAAGAGGCCTCGGAGGAGGAGGCTGCTGGTGCATCTTCGACAGCCATCTTGCAAGCGGTTTCTGAATCCGATTTGAAAGCTCAGTCGAGCTTGATCACCAGACTAGACGACCATGTGCAGCGGTGTAGTGTGCTGAAGAAGCATCAAAAGTATCGTTTGGCAGTCTCGCCGATAGTGGCGCCTTATCTGTTCGCCGTGCCGTGTGATCGAACAAAGCCGTACTCTGCTGTTGTTGCAGGCTGTGTACGTCGAGAGTAAATAGTGCAGACTCGCTCTGTTTGTTTGAGGCAAATGGTGACCTCGACAGAGCCGTGTTGCTGTCGGTGATGCTGTCGATGATGAACGAAAGACGGCAAGCCAGCTGCACGACCCACACTCGGAGCTGTGCATGTGGAGCGGTTTTGCTCAGCTCGGACCCTGTCTTTTGGCCTGTGCTTGTGTGCCTGTTTTGCGTGCGATTTGTGACTTCCATCAGGCTGACGCGCTCAAGCACGAAGCCCGAGCCTGCCGACTTCCGAAAATCTCAACCTCAGCCTGTACCATCCTCTCACAACGCTGTCCAACGCTCACACAAACCACAACCAGAAGAGATGCGGGGGGACATGATTGCAATTGGAGCAATGTTGACAGCTGGTGCGGATGCATAAGAGACAAAAGATACAAAACACAACAAATGACGGTGACCGTGACTAGACAATATCCCAAAGGCCGGTGACATGGGAGTGAAAAGATGGAGTGATTAGCAGGGGACGATAGGTGAAAAGTGAGGGAGAGGAATGCGTGCAGAGGCAAAAGTCCGTGACGTTGAAGGATGTTCTTGTGCGTGTATAGCAAGACCATCTAGATACGACGCAGAGCAACAATCTGCACTTCGAGCTCGCATTCGGCGATGGGGCAGGGCTCCTGATCGTCGATTCGAGACTGCAGCACATCCCAAAGCGAGTCGAGCACAAACTCGACAGCACCTTTGCTGAGCTTGCCCTTCTCTCGCAGGATGGCGCGGAAGTGTGACTCGTACAAGTTCTTGAACAGCTGGATCATGTGCTCGGCGAATGCGACGCGCGAGAGTGTGCCCGCCTGCAACGCCTTCCACGCAGGATGAGGGAGTCGAAGTGGTTCGGCTTCGCATTGCAGGGAGGGCGGGTCGTTGGCAGAGACAAGCTCGTCGCCCAGGCCACAGCTCCACTCGACCTTCCAGAGATGCTTGACCGACTTGAGTACGTTGCGAGTCTGGCGCGGTGTGCGAGCATGCATTGGCAAGCTGAGCAAGTGACGTGCAACATCGCTTTTGAGCATGCCGCACGAAACGAGACGCTGCAAGCAGGGAGCGAGCGTGTTGGTGAGAGTCGACCAGATGTCCGAAGGCCTGTGAACCGAGTCCGATGCATTGCTTGCGCCGGCAAAGGATGCACGATTGGGCGACGAGTTGGAACGCCTTCGCTCCTTTCGCAACAGAGGGATACGTGCTGAAGCGGCAGGCTCGTCAGGTCCGACGACCTCGCCATTCTCCGAGCCAAATGCGGCGACGGAGCGATCGACTTCAGTTGAGCCGATGCTGTGCACTGTAGACCTGGGTCGATCAGGCAAGACGACGTTGCTGTCCTCGGATCGAGCAATGTAGGCCATCACGATTACACCGCCCTTGCGGAACTCGTGCGCTCTTGCAGTAAGGAAAGCAGCGAGCTCGGCGTGTGCCGACGTGGAAAGAGAGACAGTCGGGCTCCTGGGCGTGTGCGACCAATGCAGATCCATCAAGCTGATACCGAGATGCAATGTGGAAGGGGGAGCAATGCGGGATGCAAAGGGTCGAGAGACGAAACTGGGGAAGATGGCATTGTGCAGCGGCGGCTCGTGTGTTGCCTGCCACTGTGGGTGAAGGTACGAGTCGGGATTGGAGTCAAGCATCTGCGATAGGGGCCGGAAGTCGGCCTGAGGCGAGTCCTCGTGGATGATGGAAAAGTTGACTTTGCAAGGATCGTCGGCAGATGCGTCGACGCCCAAGATGGATCGAAGCGACGCAGCGCCGGCTGCATCGAGTCCAGGGAAGTAGTCGCTGGCATCCTCAGTCTTGCCCGCCTCTCTCCTTGGCGTATCGGCATGCGCCTTTTCGACAAACGACGAGATGATGGCCTGCATGAGATTGACCGAACGTGTGTTGAGACTGCCGTACTCGGCAATGGTTATCGTCTCACCTTCCTCGCCAGAGATGGGGATGCTCGCCACAAGATGGGGCAACACCTCGGAGACCTTGGCGCGAACGCCGGGTCCAAAGTGACTGCCGCCTCCGAGACCGAGAAGAGCTGCTTGTGTGGGACCATGTGCGCCCGCAGCGACACCTTGTCGAATCGACTTCCAGCCTGCCGCTTCTGCGTGATGCGCAGCATCGTGGAAGGGGCTGGACGAGGTGGTGGCAGCAGCAAATGGTTTTCCGTTCAAAGGGTGATGGGCATCTGGTGAGAGCATAGCCTTGTCGCCGAGGGAGGGCGTCTGAAGCTGCGTGCTGCCGCCGACTGATGGTTGTGCTTGTGTACTGCTTCGGCCGCTCAACGACGGCTCCTGGTCCAGACTTGTGGTGGCCGAAAGCGGTGCATCGATGTTGAAGCTACTTGGCAGACCATGGGTAAGGATCTTGGCCTCGTTGCGAAGCGCGATGTAGTTGTTCTGATAGTACTGCTGCTTTTCGATCTCGGCGGCATTGGCGGGCGATGGGATGGAAGGGATGATTGAATCGTGCGTGTCGGCACGATGATGACGACCAAGCCTCATGGGTTCCATACGCTGCTTTGGTTGGCGGGCACCCGTTGTGCGTCTCCGATGAAGATCGCTTTCGGATGCATCTGCGACAAAGTCGGGACTCTGCTGGCCGCTCTTTCGATAAGGCAAGCTGGCGGCGGCGGAGATGGCTTCTGGGCTGTCAAAGTCGAAGCGGGCCGAGGTGGGCGATGCTGGCGAATCAAGAGCAGGGTTCTGCTCAAAGGTAGTCTGATGCGGTCGTGAGTAACGGGGTTCGGCGAGACCCGAGAGCGCCGATACTTTTGCGCCAGGGATGTGTGTCATCAAGGCAGAAGAGGCCAGGCTTACTCCGAGACCCATCTCGAGGCCTGTGGTGACTACGCTGCTGACTTCGACAGGTGAGGTGCCGACGGCAGAGACCGAGGCGTGCGCTGGTGGAGTGAGACCCTCGACCATGCCGATCTGATAGAGCGAGGCCTTGGAGAAGGCGGGTGGTGGGCCGGATTCGAGCATTGGTTCAAGGTCTGCGGCTGCGGCAGCTGTGGAGTTGGTGTGTGCTGGTGTTGTGCGATAGTTTGCGTCCAAATTGGGAGTCGGTTGTGGGTCGAAGCGTCTTGCGCGGAGCGGGTGGGACTGGTCTTGCAAGCGGGCAAAAGTCTGAGAGGGAGCCGAGGGTGTGAGGTCGTGGTCGACTGGACTCATGGCCATGTGTGCATGCGAGTCAGGTTGCCAAACACGGCTGAGGCGGGAATGGCTTGGGGAAGAAGGACGTTCGAATGAATGTCAGCGTCTGTTGGCGTTGTGGCTGACAAGGCCACGGGAGCGGTTGCACTGGGCGAGATGAGCCAATGCAAAGCTGAAGACGGGAGTCAAGGAAGACGATTCGAAGACATGGGACGTTGTGCGCGGGTGTTGTAGCACTTGGACAACACTGACAGCCACTGTCTGTGCGAAGTTGGCGCTGGGGCTGTGCGCGCTAGAGCTGCGAGGGCGTCCGGTTAGTTGCAAGGGCGAGACGTTGCGGGATCGATTTGTGCAACTTGCAAGCTAGGAAGCGAAGAGGTAGAAATGCTACCAATTGGAAGATAGAGAAAAGACTCTGAAGGGAGTGTGGTGGGAAGCGGTCGGCGTGGCGATGGTGCGCGAGCGCGGTAGATGAGGTGATGACAGACAGCTGTCGGTCGAGCACGCTCGGTGAATGATGCAAGTGCTGGTGCGAGGAGCAGATGAAAGGGCAGGAGAGAAATGTGCGGGGGTGCAGCTCGATATGAAGCGGGTGGGCGTGCACGGCAGGGTTGTCGGTGGAGATGAAAAGGGGCGCAGGCTCCCAAGATTGAACGCCGTCGAGTCAAGTGGAATGTGACGGAGCGGGCTTGGAGCTAGTCAGCTGCTTGGCTGGCAGCGAAGGTCGAGTGCTATATTAGCTTTGATGTCGTGGAACAATGGGGGCGTCGAGGGTGGGCGTCGAGAAGAGAAATCTCTGGAAAGGAAGAAAAGGATCGAACGAGTAACACAATGGTGGTGTAGAAGAAGAGATCGTTTCGAAAGCGAGCGAATAGCTAAGGAGATGAAAGAGAGATGGAGAGTAATGTGGGAGAGGAGCGAGGATAAAATATGTCGGTGGTGGTGGTGGTGCTGTTAATGATGGGAGTCGAGGGTGACGACGATGGAGGGATGTCGAGGTGTTGGTGGGGATCCAAGAGGCCGAATGGGACACGAAGAGAGAGAGAGAGAGTTCGAGATGGCTCTCTGTGCAAGGGATGCGAGGCAGCTGACAGGTGCAGCTTTGGTGTTGAGTTGGTGAGTCTTCTGCAGCAATTCACACTGACTCTGTGATCCACCGTGAGTGACCGTTACTCAGACTTTTGCTTGACTTTTGTCGAGATCCGAATTCACAGACTGGCTAGAGAACGCCTTGCGTGGCTGGCCGTGTCAAGTCAAGTCAAGTCAAGACCAGTCACAGCGCCTCTCTGACTATTTCCGCGGGCAGAAAGAGCGCGTCGTTTCTCTCTTTGTGTACCACAAAGCGTCTCTGTCTCATGTCCGGCTGTCGCTGCTGCTGCTGCTGCTGCTGCTGCTGCTGCCAAGTTTCGAAATTTCGAGGGTGGGCCCCAGCTGACTATCATTCACATTTTTTCTTGTTGTTGGTGTGTCTCGTGTCTTGGTCTCGAAAATCGGAGTGCAACGCCTGCCAAATTCACACTACTCCGGCCCGTTTGATCACCTTTTTCGTTTCATTTTATTTTTTCTAAGTTTAATGCTACATACCCGCGGCTGTCACCAGCTCGCCGTCATGCTCCGGTGCCCATTGCATGCTCGTGATCATGTCGAGCCTGGTGGAATTGCTTGCATAGCAGGACAAGATCGACAATTGCAAGACTGTGGAAGCAGATTGAGTCAGTTGTGGAACTGGTGGCGTCCTTGGCAAGCAGCGAAATTTCCAGAAGCTGCTCTTGGTGGCTTGGTCAGTGCCATCTTGCTACAGTTCTGTAAGTACAACCTCGCAATCTTTTCGACTCAGCGCTTTCCGGTCATATCACCGCGGACTACCTCGTCCCCCGTCTTTCCGACCCGACTGCTGATGTCTTTGACAAGAACAGACTAAACGAGCTTCGTGTTCTTTGCTCTCTGAGTCGTTCCACAACACTCCTTCGCACTCACACTGCTCTCAAGAGGATGCTCTTCTAGAGGCTCGACTTTCGTTTTTTGACTCAAGCTCTCTGGCGGGTCTCTCCTTGACTCCGGCGGAAGGCGACCACGACTCGATTTTTTTTTCCCTCTGGATTCACGCGACCGACTTCGGTGTCCCACCGCTTGTCAGGTACGCAAAAGCCTGCCTGTGCCTGTCGTATTGGCACGTTCGAGTCGTCGCCCCGTGCTGATAGCTGATCGCTGATAGCTGATGCTGATACCGTTGCGAGGTCGATGTGTAGCCGAACGACTAGTTTGCATACCACTGTCGACCATTCGACCCTCCATGGCATTGTCACGCCCGCCCGATGCCGGCATGTATGACAACCTAAAAAACAAGGCGTTGTCGACCAACACAGATAAGTCACAGTTGGAGGTCAAAGTCACGGATACTTTATCCGTCACGTCCTGATCGCGCTGCATTGTACAATAGGCACTGCGGCGCTTTGCTGTACGTGGGCGCCTCTCGAGCAACCACAACAACCACGCTAGGCGTGCAGACACAGACGTGCGGAAAACGTGATCAACACGCCGGCATTATGTTTGTATCTGCGCTCAGGTCTCTTCTCCGCATACGATATGCACGAGGCTGCGAGCAAACCTCTTCGCACAGAAATTTCGACAACCATGCATCTCTAGAGTGGGGTGTACCCTAGCTGCACGTCTGACCGGATACTGTACGCTCCAAGACCTGCATCTTTTTCGGTTCTATCGTCGTTCGGCTGTCGCCGTTGAGCTAACCTATTTTAAGACGCCGTGGACCACCGCAGAAGGGTGCATGTGCCAAGCGTAACGGCGAAATCTGCCGCTTCTCACGGTTTCATCTTTGGCGAGACAGCAATAAAAGTTCACATTCCCCACTTCGCAATATAGGAAATTCCCCATCGAAATTGGGGATGCAAAAAGAAAACCTCAACAACAGCAGCAGAAGCACGTACGAAGCGAGAGACCACCGTGAACACGCTAACGAAAAGGAGAGAGAACCTCGGCTAAAAGGTCAAAAGCTGTCAGCGCAGTTCTCGTGTCAATTAGCTCGCAAAGTTTTTGGCTACTGGTCTGGCTCCAGTACGAGAGGCCATGTTCTTCTTTTTGTTCAATCAGTCTCAGACGTCGCTTAGCGAAGCGGCTCGCGGGACCTGCTTTCCGTTCGCGAAACCTGCTGCTGATCCAAATAGCCGCCCCGCCATCCCGACTCCGACACCGGCACCGAGAGCAAAGTCAAAGGGATGCGCGGGATCGGTTCGTCAGGTAGAGCTTGGCGAGCAGCAGTCACAAGCTCGAGACCGTCTAATGCGGAACGCATGGTGTTGATCATTGCCATCTGATCTCGTTGTCGTGCTCATCGTCGAGCAACGACGAGCAGCGCGAGCCAATTTTTTCATGCTGTTAGATTGCAAAAACCTTCCCAGCTGTTAAGTTTCATCCCTCCACTTTGGCGCGACGAGCTTTTTCTCGGAACTCGCATCTTTCAACTTGGCTCGAGAAAAAAAAATCGAACCCTGACCAAGAAGAAAAAGAAAAGAGAGCCGCTCAATCCTCACCGCTGAGACACTGCTCCTTCCTCGTCGTCATTCTCGTTCCATCGAACTCACTTCGCCAAACATCTTCTACCGCACAGATCGACGACACAGCACACCAGCAGCGGAGCACCTCATCGTACCTTCACGAGCGCAACTACGACCTCGAGTCGCGCGCCTTCACCAAAAAGCCACAATGAGGAAGCAGTTGGATCCACGTATCCCAACCCTCATCCGCAACAATGTGGCGCTCAACCATCGTTCCTTCTTCGTCATCGTCGGTGACAAGGGCAAAGACCAGATCGTAAACCTGCACTTCCTCCTCTCGCAATCACGAGTCCAGTCTCGACCCAACGTGCTCTGGTGTTACAAGAAGGATCTCGGCTTCACCACACACCGCAAGAAGCGCGAGCAAAAGATCAAGAATGACATCAAGCGCGGCGTCCGCGAGAAGGGTCAGGGAGATCCGTTCGAGCTCTTCGTAAGCTTGACCGATATCCGATACTGCTACTACAAGGACACGCCCAAGATTCTCGGTCAGACGTACGGCATGCTCATTTTGCAAGATTTTGAGGCGGTCACTCCCAACATGCTCGCAAGGACCATCGAGACGGTAGAGGGTGGCGGTGTCGTTGTACTTCTGCTCAAGACCATGTCTAGCTTGCGACAGCTCTACTCGCTCGGAATGGACGTGCATCGCAACTACAGATCCAATGCGTCGGACGACGACCCAGTGGCACGCTTCAACGAGCGCTTCCTCCTCTCTCTTGGTGCCAATCAGGACACATTGCTGCTGGACGACGAACTCAACGTGCTTCCACTCAGCAAGGGCAAAGACATCAAGCCGCTACCAGAAACCAGCACGGGCGCCGGAACAGGTGTCGGCTCGACAGTGCGCAAGGGCAAAGAGCGCGTCGAGGTCGAGCAAGAGCTCGCAGATCTCAAGGATCAGGTGCGAGAAACAAAGGTCGTCGGCGAAGTCGTTCGCCACGCCAAGACCCTCGATCAAGCCAAAGCCGTCCTTACCATTCTCGATGTTTTGGCGAGCTCATCTCTCTCTACAACGGTCGCTCTCACTGCAGCACGTGGTCGTGGTAAGTCGGCGGCGCTCGGTCTCTGCATTGCTGCCGCCGTGGCGCATGGCTACAGCAACATCTTTGTCACTTCGCCAAGCCCAGAGAACCTCAAGACGCTGTTCGAGTTTGTCTTCAAGGGTCTCGACGCACTCAAATACGAGGAGGTGGCCGACTGGGATCTGCAGAGAGGTACAGGAGAGTGGAAGGACGTCGTCGTGCGTGTCAATATCTTCCGTGGCCATCGTCAGACCATTCAATACATTCAGCCCCAAGACCACCAAGTGCTGGGTCAGGCCGAGCTCGTAGTCATTGACGAAGCCGCCGCTATCCCGTTGCCGCTTGTTCGCAATCTGATGGGACCCTACCTCGTGTTCCTGTCTTCCACTATCAACGGTTACGAGGGCACAGGTCGCAGTCTCTCGCTCAAGCTCATTCAGCAGCTCCGTGACAGTGCGAGAGGAGTTGTTGACGCATCCAACACGGACGACTCGGCCGCTTCTACCAGCAAGGTATCGCGCAAAGAAGCCAAGGGCGGTCTCAACACGGGTCGTGCTGCCGGTGCTGCGCTCGCTGCCAGATCGCTCAAGGAGGTCGAGCTCAAGGAGCCCATCCGATACTCTCGCGGTGACAAGATCGAGACTTGGCTCCACCAGCTCCTCTGCCTCGATGCCTCGCTCACTCGTCTTTCTTCTGCGGCATTGAAAGCTAAGGGCTGCCCTCATCCTTCTTCGTGCGATCTGTACATGGTCAACCGCGATGCGCTGTTCAGCTACCACCCTGCTTCCGAGGTGTTCCTGCAACGCATGATGGCGCTGTACGTGGCAAGTCACTACAAGAACTCTCCCAACGATCTTCAGCTGATGAGCGATGCACCAGGTCACCGACTCTTTGTTCTGCTAGCACCGCTCAAAGGCAACGAGGGCGGCCTTCCCGAGCCGCTCTGCGTCGTCCAAGTCGCATTGGAAGGCAACATCAGCCGAGGCGCCGTTCTCAACAGCCTCAGCCGTGGTACGCGCGAGGCAGGCGACCTCATTCCTTGGCTTGTGGCCCAGCAGTTCCAGGATGCCGATTTCGCCTCGCTCTCCGGTGCTCGTGTCGTGCGCATCGCCGTCCACCCTGATTACGCACGCATGGGATACGGCGCTCGCGCACTACAGGCGCTCGAGGCGTTCTACAGCGGGCAGCTGCTCGACGTCGACAATGTGCGAGACGACCTCGATGACGGTGAGACGTTCGCCGCTGTTCGCGATAAGAAGATTTCCAAGGACGCAAACTTGTTGCAGGGCGACGAGATTCGAGTTCGAGACGCAGCACGCATGCCTGCTCTGTTGCAACGGCTGTCGGAGCGTCGACCGGAACAGCTGGATTGGCTTGGTGTGTCGTACGGACTTACTCCTCAGCTGTTCAAGTTCTGGAAGAAGGCGGGTTACACACCGCTGTGGGTGCGACAGATTGCGAACGACCTTACGGGCGAGTACACCACCGTTCAGCTCAAGGCGCTCGACACGTCGACTTCGACCACCGGTTCGGCTTGGCTCGGCTCGCTGGCTGCGGACTTCCGGAAGCGCTTCATCTCGTTGCTTTCGTACAAGTTCCGCGAGTTTTCCACCATCACGGCGCTGACTGTCCTCGAGGCGGCAACGCAAGGCGCCCGACTCGCCGATGCCGACGAGGACGTGTCTGCCGCTTCGTCTGCATCGTCGCCGCTCGGAGCTGCCGAACTGCGCACGCTGCTCACACCCTTCGACATGAAGCGTCTCGACTCGTACTCGAACAACATGGTCGAGATGTCGGTCGTCCTTGATCTGCTGCCCACTCTGGGGGCGCTGTACTTCAACAACCGTCTCCGAGCCGTTCGCGAAGACGAAGCCGCAGCATCAGCCATCGAGGCGCACGAGGAGGAGGAAGAGCTGCGTCTGTCTGGGTTGCAGTCTTCGCTCCTGCTCGCGATCGGGTTGCAGAGGAAGACGCCCGATGAGATCAGCGCTGAGCTGCGTCTGCCATTGCAACAGGCGATGGCGCTGTTCGTCAAGACGGTGCGATTGCTGGTCAAGAGTTTGAGGAAGGTGGAGAAGAAGGACATCGCTCAATCGATGCCAGAGTTGGGAGCGGGGTTGGATGCGCGCGCTCCACTGCGTAAGAAGGCGAATGGTGCGGGTGCAGATGAGGGCGATGATTGGACGGCGTTGAAGGGGGATTTGCAGTCTGAGTTGAGGGATGCTGGGCGGGAGTTTTTGGCTGGGCATAAGCAGGGAGAGGCGCATGGAGAGCTCGATGACGATGATGATGAAGAGGACGAGGACGACGACGAAGATGATGACGACGAGGACGGAGATGAAGACGGCGACGAGGATGTGGACGACGAAGAGCTTCTCGCAGCCAAACAAAAGCTCATCGACTCGATGGATCTCTCCAAGTACGCGATCAAGGACGACGGGTCCGACGGAGCCAACTGGAGTCAAGCCGAAGCGGAGGTTGCCAACATGCTGCGCAAGAACGGCGGTAAAGACCTTTCAGGTTTCAACACGACCATTTCGGTCAAAGGCACAAAGCGTGCAGCCGACGAGAAAGCTGAGTCGAGCCCCAAGAAGGCGTCAGATAAGAAGGGAGGGAAGAGTCCCAATTCGAAGAAGCAGAAGCGTCGTTGATTCGTTGTTTGTCACATGCAATAGAGTGTCTTTCTGCTGATCAGAAGTGCTGAAGATTACGTTTGTGAACATCATCCCTAGCCTTCCAAAGTCCACCCTGTGCCCACGTCGAAGATGTCGTTCTCAGCCAAGAAGCTTGTTCGACTTGAATGATGAACTTGTGCAACTTGAAGTTCGCGAAACTTTAAGCTCGCGCGAGCTTCTTGTGACGGTGTGAAGGACAACGCCACATTTCATTTCGCCATGCAGGCGTCGCGTACGTGGTGCGCAGAGATTTCTACAGTACACGCAAACCTGCTGCGCACGATTCAAGCACTACTTATGTTGTGTGCGCAGACTCTACCAAGCTGCGTTCCGATTGGGTGAATCCTCGAAGACAAGGTTCTGTGCGCTGCGCAAGCTGTGAATGCAACTCAGCAATGTCTGTGTTCGAAGGCGAGAGTGCCGAGAGGCCTTGACTACATAAGTTCCTCGAGCGGATGTCAACCCAGCTTCCACCTTCACCTTCAACCGCTTAGACTTATCTCGATCAAGCTTCTTCTTCCATCGCTTCTCTTGCCTTTGCTCTTTCTGCTGCTCCCTGCTGTGGCCTTACGAGTCAAGATGGCCGAAACCGGAGGCAATGAGTCGGGACCGGGCGTTTCTCCTAGCGGCAATGACGCGGATTACGGGTACATGGCCGCCAGCGTCGGTATCACGCAGCAACTTCAAGACCCCGCAACATCGGACGAGGTCCTGCGAGAGGTAAAGGAGCTCGCTACTCGTGCTCGAAATGAGGCAGAACGCAAAATCCGCAAATATGCAAAGGAGCTTGGAGATGGAAAGGAAGCGGGTTTTGAAGTCCTCGGACCAGCGATCTGTGCCATCGGAAGAGTGTGGATGCATGCCGATACTGCCATTAACTACCTATTCGATAGAGATCTTGCGCTGAAGACGGAGGGCACACCATTGCCGAAATTTGATCCTCCCCCTTCCATTCAAACACTCGCCCAGGAAGACCCTACGAACCCGAGGCTAGGATACTTTCTTCTATTCTCTCAATTGACGATCGACCAGATCAAGGCTGTAGGCAACCACGACCAGGCTGATAATAACAAGGCAACATCATCTCTATCCGCAATTCGAGCTCAGCTACTCCAGGCCTCCGACCCCACCAAAGATTCTGCTCACCAAGAACAGCCTCTGCCGACAGCTGCGTCGTCCCAAGATGCATCGAAGGTTTGCCCCACATGCGGCAATCAGGAGAAATCGTCCAAGAAGAAAAGAAGGGCGCACAAGGAGAATGGTGATGATTACGACTACCACGGCAACGGCGGCATGAGCCTTGAAGCTCAGATGTTGTTCGCTGCTGCCCAGGAGTCTGCCGAATTTGGGAAGGCCGTGCAAGATTTGAAGAACGACTTCCAACGCAAGTACCACCAAGTACGATATCACACGCAGCTGAAGCCCGTCGAGAGAGCGGCTGCACTTTCTGCACTGCGAGACGGCTTCATGGACAGCATTTGGGGTCTGTTGGGGGATCAAGAGTCGTTTACGGACCGCTTTGGTCTGTTCAATGATCTTGCCCGCTAGCTTCGCACTTTAAGCCATCGACGCAATGTACGCACACCAAGATCACTATTCGCTCTCGCAAATGTCAATCATTTGCAATGTATCGATTATCAATATACTGCCAACAAATAATCCACAGTGTGCATGTGCCAGAGTGTAAGAGGGAGAACTTGATGACATGGACAGCCGGTGGCTCATCTGACGATCACGAATGGCGACGAAGGGAGACAAGCACGGTGTGAGCCACACCTTGACGGCTTCATCTGAGCTTTCTGCAGGGTGACAACTTTGAAATGCGCTGACCTGCGCCGAAGCGCCGAAAACTTATCGCTCGACCAATTTTTGATTTGTCACGGGATTTTTTTCGAGAAAAAGACGTGCCAAAATGCGCCGGCTTCACTTCTCAGCTGGCCAAATGAAGCCTGAGAAAAGAATTTAAATCGTCTCTTTTCGATTTTAAAATAATAAATTCAAAAATCCACACGTCATGAATTGTTTTCTTTTTCCTTTTTTGATTTTCTTTTTCCCTTTTCTGACCTGTTTCGCTTTGTCTGTGTATCTCTTAGGCTGAGTCTCTCCTGCATCCATCCATCCATCCATCCGTCCATCCCAACACCATCAAGCAACACATCGCCGTTCGACCATTTTCCGCATCAACATCATCTTAAATCGATTTGCGAACATACATCGTGCCGGCGTACACCCACTTTTTCGCCAACACATCGCTTCGCACGCCCTCTGCATAAAGGGTCCAGCTCTCCCGACTTCCGGACGCGCCAAAACCCCTCCACGCGCAACTGGACGCGCTCCCGCAGCCATTGTGATAGCCGCTGCTTGTTGTTGCCGCCGCTGCTGTCGTTCGACATCCCGTTGCAATCCATCTGCTTGTACATCAACTCGTAGCATTCATCATCGTCTGGAGCTATGCCCTACAGACTCGAGTACGCCGGCTCCAACCGTGCTGGCTGCAAGGGCCAGCGGCCTTGCACCGGTACCAAGATCCTCAAGGGTGAACTTCGTCTCGGTACCCTAGTCGAGATTCAAGGCTCTCAGTCGTTCCAGTGGAGACACTGGGGATGCGTCACGCCCAGAATCATTCGCAACATCCAGGAGAAAGAAGGCATCACCGACCCGAACGACCTCGACGGCTTCGAAGACCTGCTTCCTGATGATCAGCTTCGTGTCCAACGCGCCTTCGCAGATGGTCGCGTAGCCGCCGAAGACATTCCCGAATCGGCGCGCGTTAAGCCAGAGGACACCAGCAACGAGGCTGCGGAGCAGGAAGCTGCCGCTGCTGCTGTGCTTCCTCCTGCTCCTGCTCCTCCCGCCTCGCAGTCACCAAAGAAGCGAGGGTAAGTCTTCGACAGAAGAGATTCCGCTCTGGAATTACAACCACTGAAAGGACTTTCACTGACCGCATTGACATGTCTTTTGAACTTGCAACCGTCTCGTTCGCATTCCACACATATACAGTCGCCCGTCGAAAGTGTCTCAAGAAGCCGCCGCTGCTGCAGCGCCTTCGAGCTCGCAATCCGTGCCCGCAGCGCCAACTCCCAACGGTTACAACGCTCCCGCAGCTGTCCCGCCGCCTCAGGAAAAGAGGAAGCCTGGCCGTCCTCGCAAAGATGCCGCTGCACCAGCACCCGTAGCAGCTCCACCTGCTCCAGCCCCAGCCGCTCCGCTCCCGACTCCAGTTGCCGCACCGGCTGCACCGACACCCAAGAAGCGAGGCCGTCCGCCCAAGAATGCAGCAGCATCTCCCCCTGCGCCTGCTACTCCTGTTCCAGTAGCTGCTCCCGTCGTTCCCGCACCTGTTCCTCAGCCTGCTGCAGCTGCTGCTGCACCGCAGCCCAAGAAGAGAGGACGCCCTCCCAAGGCGCAAGCAGCTCCCGCACAGCCCGCTCCGCCCGTCCAAGTTGCTCCTCCAGCCCCCGTTGCTCCCGTCGCTCCGGTTCCAGCTCCTGCTGCGGCTTCTCCCAAGAAGCGAGGACGACCTCCCAAATCTGCGACTGCAGCTGCAGCCGCTCCTGCTGCTCCTGCTCCTGCTCCCATTCAGGCGCCTGTAGCTCCTCCTGTAGCCGCGCCCGCTCCGGCTGTGGCACCTCCTGCTAAGAAGCGGGGCCGACCTTCGAAGGACTCAATCGCTGCTGCCAATGCTGCTGCTTCTGCAGCTGCAGCTACAGCATCGCCTTTGGCAGCTCCTTCTTTCTCCAACTTTCAAGGATCTAGCCCCGGCCTACCGTTAGCCGTTTTCCAGACTTCGGTGCCTTCTCCCAGCAGTGTTTCCGCCCCGAGCCCCAAGAAGCGCGGTCGCCCGCCGAAGAATGCCGCCGCTGCTCAGCCCAGCCCCAGCGTAGCCGCTCCTTACTACCCGCCTCAGCCTGCATACGTCGCACCACCTGCACCCGCTCCCGTCGCGCCTGCCGCACCTGCCGCCAAGAAGCGAGGCCGACCGAAGAAGGACGCGGATCCGGCTGCTGCCAACGCTGCGAGCCTGAGCCGCATTGTGACTCCCCCGCTCCCGCCCACGCCAATGCCTTTACCGGCTACTAGCCAAGTTGCTCCTGCTGTGGCTGCTGCGCCCAGCTCGGGCAAGAAGCGTGGCCGCCCTCCCAAGGAGAAAGCGGAAGTGGAGGAGCCTGCCAAGCGTCCACGAGGACGACCGAAAAAGTCGGATTCTGCTGCTTCTCCTGCCGCTCCAGCGCCTGCATCTGCGCCTGTTCCGGTCGCAGCTCCTGTTCCCGCACCTGTGGTACAAGCACCTGCGGCCGCTGCTGCCTCTCCGGTTAAGAGGCCGCGTGGCCGACCGAAGAAGAACCCCTAAGCGCCAGTCGCTCACGGGACTACTCTAGCAGCCGCTTGATCCGGCTCTTTTTCCCTAACGATATCCCTGTGTCTCTATGTCTGCGCAACGTCTTGTGTCGTTGTGAATTGCTTTCTTGTAAGATCAGAAAATTTGTGTTTGTATTTCCCTGTACCATCAATTGCTGTAATGTCCGCGACCGAATCGAATCGACTTTCTCCGTTTTCCAGATTTATGGTTGTGCGACCAGAGATTGTGTGGGAAGCTGAGCCTGAGTCAAACGTAGGAATGCAGCCAGTTAGGAAGGGAGCGATGGTCGAGGGTGAGAAGTGACAAGTGGGCGTGCAGTCCGGTGGTAGACGGCGATCAGAACGCGAATCTTAAATCGAGGGTGAGTGTTGACAGGGAGCATCGAGTGAGGGGAGAGCGGTGCAACTCGTGGTCGAAGCTCGAGAGCGAGTTTTGCCTGAGCTGCATTGCAGGGACGACAGCGTGGGGAGAGATTGCCGTACAACTGACCGACCTCTGACCGAAGACAAGCTTCGACGGTTGCCACGACAAGACCCGTCGTGACACGGGAGCTAAAAACGTGAACACGAGTTTTTCAGCTCGTGAAGTCGGCTTTTAGAGTTCATCACGCAAGTTCTGTTTAAGCTTTCGAACACTGCGACACAGGGCCATGCATCAGTCAAATCACCCATTCGAGGGTGCTAGCCAGCGCCCGCTGATCGTCGGCATGTCCAAAGCCCAATCCTGATCGAATCGTGGCAGGACGTTCGTAAAGCCTCACCTTAAATCAAAGAAAACGGCGAAAAGAAAAAGAAAAGCAATTTCGGCACGAGCTTTGACCTGCTGGTTTAACCGCCGTTCGTGAGCGGCGGTGTGACTTCTCGAAGGGAAGCTTGAAGCATCAGACACATTCGGCTAGCGAGCTCCGAGGGTGCAGATCTCTCCATGACATGCTTCAGCGAGTCGCAGGCCTTGTGGCAAGGTTCCGTGAGCTTCGTAGAAGAGCGTCAGACTGTGGCACCACCATTTCGAGAATAAAAAATCAAAAAGAACAGACCAACTCCAAAAGTCGAAAAGGCATCCCTTTCAGAAGGGCTTGGTCGCTGCCACGCCGTTTGGTCGATCAAGTGTTGGTTAGAACACGCCGATCCCGCGCGACTGAGCTTTTTTTCCCGGTTTGGTAAAAGCTGAGTTCTGAAATTACGCTATCGTTTTTTTGCGAACTGCTCTCGAACACAATGATCTTCCGTCCTCCGTCGCTGATAGCAATTGACATCAAGTGAACAAGGTTCGCAAGCCGATCGATGCCGAACTGTGTGATGTGATGGGAGAGTGAGTGCCAGAGTAGACAGACAGACTGCTGAGCTGCCAAGAAGTCACAAGTCGAGCCTTGGTTCTGTCAGAGAGTGGGGCTTTTTTTGAAAAAAAAAGAGAGAAAGGACCCTAAAAAGATGGCAAAGCGGGAAGAAGCACGCCGCCCTGTGACACGGACCCACACGCACACGCAGAGTGACACGCACGCTTTGCAAAATTGGGCGCTTGGCTCACACGCTGCTCTCCCACCCACGCAACGCACTCTTACGTGTGCAGGCCGAGCTGTGCTGTGTTGGACTTGCAAAGTGTGCCACTCTCCAACTCAGCACCAGCCAGCCAGCCACACCCACACTTGCTCGACCAACCAACAGACTTTGTCACCTTCTGTTCGCCACCTCTTGCATCTTCAAACCTTCTTCCTCACCGTCCATCGTCCGTCACATTTTGTTCCGTCTTGGCGTGGTGCCGGCCCTTTCGCACCTCCTCTCCTTTCTCACCTTCGTTTCTCCCTCTGCATCGTTCTGCTCGGCGCCGCACCCTCAAACTCGAACTCGAACTCAACCTCCTTCGAAACGTGCTTCGATCTTGACAGCTTGGACTCCGAATCGCAACGGACTTGGCGGATCCTCTCTTTAGCTCGTCTTCTCGTCTACAAGGCACGTCTGCTCACCACGAGGCAATCCTCAGCTAAGGTCCGAACCACCACCTGCATCGCGTCGTCTTGCCCCTACTGCCTGCCTTTAGCAAACCTCCGCGCAGTCTCTCGCTTCACGACCAGCTCGTCTCCCTCTTGCGCACAGGCTGCTTGACGCCCAGCCTTCTAAAATTGCATCGCATCTCGACTTCGCAACGGCTATATAATCGATAGATTTCAGGACCCCCTCTCGCCGCTCCCCATCTCATCCCTCACCTTCACTCATCTTTGCATACCAACTTCCTCCTCTTCAGTCTCACCGTCCCTCTCTGCATCTCTCCTTGCACTCATCCCTCTTTACGACACATACTGTCCCGCAACATACACCTTCATCTCAGTAGAAGATAGCCGTAGGCTCACAGTAAGTCCTCTCGCGTCGACATCTTACAGACCTCTCTTGCGCGGTGGTTGACATCCCTCTTGCTTTGCTGCGCCTCCCTTCACTTGTTCTCAGCTCGAACAGCATCTCGTACCCCTCGTCTGTCTCTGTAGCAGCTATGGACCGCTCGAACAACCATCGCGATCTCAACGCCGTGAGCAATCGCTTGGCCGCCCAGACCGATCACCTTCAGGGTCACTTGCAGCAGCAGCTCAACCTCAACGGCTCTGGCCAGAACCGCAACATGTTTGCCTCCAGACCCGCCGGTCTCGCAAGTCTTGGCGAAGACGCCGAGTCCACGAACGACGCCCCTCATTCGTCCCAGTCCCAGTCGACTTACAACCGTCAAGGTGGTCCTCGCTTTGCTGGCAACGCAGCCTTCCAGAGCGCCATGGCTCGTCATTCCAATCAGTCCGGCAACGCTGCACCTCCCTCCTCTTCGACCGACTTCCGCAACACTCTGTCCCACCAACGTCAGCTCAGTCTCCAGAGCCGCTTCGCCGATCTCGGATACAACGTCGGTTCCGGCCTCGGTCCCACTCCCAGCGAAGCCGACGACATGACCGATGATGGCGCTAGCTCCATCGGCTACGGTGCTTCATCTTTCGACCCTACTCGAGGCCAGCGTGGTCACGTCTCGGACTTCAGTTTCAGCTCGTCTGGCACCGCCTCTCATCGCCGCACCGGCAGCGACATGAGCGGCCTGCTTTCCAACAGAGGCGGTCACCACCCGGCCGCCAGTGTCGGTGGCAACTCCAACTCGCTCTCCGCCGAAAGCCAGATGCTCGCCGAGCAGCAGATGGCTTTGCAGCAGCAGATCGAGATGCTTCAGCTCCAGCAGCAGCAGCTCATGCAATCCTCGGCTTCCATGAATGGCCCCGGCAACCCTCTGAACGGCGGCAATCACAGCTTTGGCGGTCATCGCCGCATCCAGAGTCACGCGCCTCGCTCCGGCCCCATGGGCAGCTTCTCCACCGGCAACACGTTCCACAACGGCGCTCTCAACAACAACACTTTTGTCCCTAGCCAGCCCGCTAGCCAGGCTTCCAACCTGCCCAGAGGTCACGGCCGTCGACACTCGGTCAATGTTCTCAACAAGGCTAATCAGCAGCAACAGCAACAACAACAGCAACAGCCGCACCGTCAGTCCGAACCAAACCAGCAACAGCAGCGCAACTCTCCCAACGCCGACAACATGCATCCCAACGGCCCCATCATGCAGGCCAATCCCGACTTTTCCTTCCCCAACACAGCCAGTGCTCAGCGCTCTGCTCAGGCTGCGTACCAGCCTTCCCAGCCCACCGTCGGCCACTATGCTCGTCCCTCTGCCCAGCTTACCGATCTGTCGGCCGACTACCTCATGGCAGGAGGCGGTCTTGTCAGTCTCAACTCCTTCGGCATGGGCGCATCCATGAACGACCTCGCTGATGGTTTCGGTGGAGCTGGAGCCGGTCCTCCCCGTGCTGGCCATGCTCGTGGCAACAGCACACAGTGGCGCACCAACGGTGCTCAAGCGCCTCAGCTTGTCGATCTTGCTCAGGCTCAAGCTCACCTTGCCATGCTCCACCAGTTCCGAGAGTCGGCTGCTGCCACTGGTCACTACCGCGCGCCTTCGCTCGGTGGTGCTTTCAACCCCATGGCTGGCGGCTTTGGCGGCAATCAGTTTGGTGGTGGCATGGGAGGCCCTGGCGCCGTTCAACGCAAAGCCCTCTTCGGCAACTACCTGCCTCAAGGTACCCTGCCTACTTTGCTCGCCCACGGCAAGATCGTCGTCGGTGTGCTCCGCATCAACAAGCGCAACAGGAGCGATGCCTATGTGACCACCGAGGTGCTCGACAGCGACATCTTCATCAGCGGCTCCAAGGACCGCAACCGTGCCCTCGAAGGCGATCTCGTTGCCGTCGAGCTTCTCGACCCTCTCGATGTCTGGAACGTCAAAAAGGAGAAGGAGGACAAGAAGAAGCGCAAGGAAGAGCAGAACGGACAAGTCTCGCGCAAGCCCGACAAGGCCAAGGACGACCTCGAGGTCGAAGGAGCTCAGCTGCGACTCATCGAGGACGAAGAGGAGACCGAACAGAGCCCACCTCAGCTTGCTGGTCATGTGGTCGCTATTGTCGAGCGTTCGCCCGGTCAGCTCTTCTCCGGCACTTTGGGTCTGCTTCGACCCTCTTCTGCTGCTACCAAGGAAAAGCAGCAGGCTGAAAGGGTGCAGCGCGAGGGTGCCAGCGCTCTTGCTCCGGAGGTCAAGCCTCGGCCCAAGATCATCTGGTTCCGCCCCACCGACAAGCGCGTGCCCTTGATCGCCATTCCTGCCGACCAGGCGCCTGAAGACTTTTGGGCCGAGGAAGGTCAGGAGAGCTTCAACAGTCGTCTCTTTGTCGCTTGCATCAAGCGATGGCCTATCACGTCGCTCCACCCCTTCGGTGCTCTGGTCGAAGAGATTGGTGTCATCGGCAATGTCGAAGCTGAGACCCAGGCTCTTCTCAAGGACACGCTCAGCTCGGCCACCGAAGCTTTCACCGAAGGTGCGCTCAAGTGCCTGCCTCCTCTTCCCTGGAAGATTCCCGAGAAGGAGTTCGAGACTCGCAGGGACTTCCGTTCCCACCGTGTCTTTACCATCGACCCCGAGACTGCCAAGGATCTTGACGACGCCTTGCACGTCGTACCTCTCGAGAATGGCAACTATGAGGTCGGTGTTCACATTGCCGACGTTTCGCACTTTGTCAAGCTCGGCTCGAGCCTCGACCGCGAGGCTCGCAAGCGCGGCACCTCAGTCTACCTGGTGCAGCGTGCCATTCCCATGCTTCCTCCCACGCTCAGCGAGGAGCTCTGCTCCCTCGTGCCTGACGTCGAGAGGCTGACCTTCTCGGCTGTGTTCACCATGAACAAGGACGCGCAGGTGCTCAGCACTTGGTTCGGCAAATCGATCATCAACTCGTGCGCCAAGCTCGCGTACTCCGATGCGCAGAAGGTGATCGAAGGTGGCGAGCTGCCCAAGGACAAGATCAAGTCGCACCAGCCCAAAGAGATCGCCGATGATATCCTCATCCTGCACAAGCTGGCTCAAAAGATGCGTGCTCGCCGCTTCGATACCGGTGCTCTTCGCATCGACAATGTCAAGCTCAGCTTCAAGCTTGACGAGAACGGTCTGCCCACCGATGCGAGCATCTACTCTTCGTACGACGCTCACAGGCTGATTGAAGAGTTCATGCTTCAGGCCAACATCGCTGTTGCCCAGAAGATTGCTGATGGCCTGCCAGATGTTGCGCTCCTCCGTCGACACGAGAAGCCGCTCGACCGACGTCTTGAAGGTTTCCTGCGCCGTGCCAAGTCGATGGGTTACGACATCGACATCTCGTCGGGCGGTGCCCTCCACCGTAGTCTCAAGGAGATCAAGGACGATTCGGCCCGACAGGCGCTTCAGGCACTTGTTACCAATGCCATGATGAAGGCCAAGTACTTTTGCACTGGCATGGTCGACATTGCCAAGTACCAGCACTATGCGCTCAATGTGCCGGTCTACACGCACTTTACTTCGCCCATCCGTCGCTACGCCGATCTGATGGTGCACCGTCAGCTCGAATTCATCCTTGCCGAGCAGGACAAGTTCCCCGTCGATCGCGAGACCATGGCCAAGATTGCGCAGCAGTGCAACGTCAAGAAGGATGCGGCGAAGTTGGCGCAGGAGCAGAGTGCCCATCTGTTCTTGTGCTTGCTGATCCACGATCTGACCATGCGATACGGACCCGTGGTGCGTTCGGCCACCGTGATGGGTGTGCTCGATGCCGCCTTTGACGTGATCGTGCCCGAGTTTGGGATCGAGAAGCGAGTTCACGTGGATCAGATGCCGATCGAGAACCACACGTACGACGAGCAGCAGAATGCGCTCTCGATCTACTGGAAGGACAACGTGGATGTGATTGCTTGGCTCGCCGAGACGTCGGACGATGTGCACGTCAAGAAGCTTCAGGAGGTAGCACAGCAGCATCAGATGATGGAGATGACATCGCAGTCGCAGACCGACGAGGCTGCGCTGTTTGCCGACGATGACGAGGACGACGAGACTTCTACCGCCGCTATCATCCGACAAGCCAATGTGGAAGCGGCGAAGGAGTCACGTCAGCGAGAAAAGAGTCTGCAGAAGGCAGCGTTGAAGTTCGACGGCGTCCAAGCAGGCGGCGTCCAGAAGGTGCAGACCATCCGAGAGCTCATGCATGTACCCGTGATCGTGACGTCGGACATGTCCAAGTCGCCGCCGGTGCTGAAGGTCTTCTCGGTGAATCCGTTCGCCGTTGGTAGCGGTGGTGCGCAGTGAAGGGCTTTTTCGTCGGGATCTGAGTGAAGATCGCCCGAAAGTCCAGTTTTTACGACCCCCGTCATGTTTTTAAATAGTCAGCATATGTCAATTGCACGTTTTGTGATGCTAAATGTGTGGCGTGTGGTCGAGAGAAGGTGAGCAGCAGACCGGAAGCTGGAGTGCGTGTTTGCGTTTGCGGTCCATGCAAACGTCGGTCCTGCTCAGTTCGTCTCACGGCATGGCTTCAAGTTCACTCGCAATCTCACGCATCACCCACAACCACATCTGCGCAACAAGACCGGAACAATCGGATCTTCGCTCAGAAAAAAAGAGTACACGATGTCAAGGATCCAGTTCGCCAACCGCAGCTAGCTCACTCCCTTTCTACACGTTTAATACTCGAGATCCTCCTCACCAACATCGACCGAGTCCAGACCGACCTCCTCGTAGTCCTTCTCGAGCGCAGCCAGATCCTCCCTCGCCTCGCTGAACTCACCCTCCTCCATACCCTCACCCACGTACCAGTGCACAAAGGCACGCTTCGAGTAGAGCAAGTCGAACTTGTTGTCCAACCTGCCCCAGGCGCCGGCGATGGCCGTGGTGTTGGCAAGCATACAGAGCGAACGCGACACCTTGGCAAGGTCACCACCGGGGACCGTGGTGGGGGGCTCGTTGCAGATACCAATCTTGAAACCGGTAGGGCACCAGTCGACAAACTGGATGGTGCGCTTGGTCTTGATGGTGGCGACGGCCGAGTTGACGTCCTTGGGAACGACGTCACCACGGTAGAGGAGACAGCAGGCCATGAACTTGCCGTCACGAGGGTCGGCCTTGACCATCTGGTTGCCCTTTTCGAACGACGAGAAGGTCATCTCGGCGACCGAGTTCTGCTCGTGGCCGGCCTTAGCAGCCGAGAGGATAGGAGCATAAGTAGCCAAGGGGAAGTGGATACGAGGGAAGGGCACCAAGTTGACCTGGAACTCGTTGAGGTCGACGTTGAGCGAGCCATCGAATCGGAGCGAGGCCGTGATCGACGAGACGACCTGGGCAATCAGCCTGTTGAGGTTGGTGAAGCCGGGCGAGGCAATGCCGAGCTTGGTGCGGCAAATGTCGTAGATGGCCTCGTTGTCGACCATGAACGAACAGTCCGAGTTCTCGAGGGTGGTGTGGGTGGTGAGGACCGAGTTGTAAGGCTCAACGACCGACGAGCTCATCTTGGGCGAAGGGTAGACCGAGAACTCGAGCTTGGCCTTCTTACCAAAGTCCTGAGCCAGACGCTCGAGGAGCAACGAACCGAAACCGGAACCGGTACCACCGCCGAACGAGTGGAACACGAAGAAGCCCTGGAGACCCGAGCAGGCGTCGGCGAGCTTGCGGACGCGGTCGAGGGTCTGGTCGATCAGCTCCTTGCCGACGGTGTAGTGACCACGGGCGTAGTTGTTGGCGGCGTCCTCCTTGCCCGTGACGAGGGTCTCGGGGTGGAAGAGCGAACGGAAGGTACCGGTGCGGACCTCGTCGACGACGTTGGGCTCCAAGTCGACGTAGATGGAGCGAGGCACGTACTTGCCGCTGCCGGTCTCGCTGAAGAAGGTGGAGAAGCCGTCGTCGTTCTCGGAAGGGCTGCCCTCGAGGATGCGTCCATCGGGGCTGAGACCGTGCTCGGCAAGGTAGAGCTCCCAGCAGGCGTTACCAATCTGGATACCGGCCTGACCGACGTGGAGGGAAAGAACCTCACGCATTGTTGGTGTTGTTTAGGTTGGTGGGCTGCGAGGAACAAGGATGAGATTGCAATAATGCCAGTCAGTCAACACTGTCCGAATGTACTGAGATCGAATACCTGCAAGGCAAGCACGGCGAATGAATGACACTTACGAGTAGGTAAAGAGAGAGTGTGATGAAGATGGAAGGTGCGCTCAGAAGTAACGTAGAGCGAGGATAGAGTCTTGATGGTGGCGAGGAGGAAACGATGGGCGCGACGACGACGAAAAAGGCAGCCAGGCAGCGCAGAGCAAGCGCAGGCGCCGTCTCAGGTCGACGATCTTGCCAGCTCTGCTTGCGTGCGTGTGTGTGTTTCTGCGCTCGCCGAACTTGCTTCAAAAGGCGCGACACTGATCAAATGCCTGCGTGTGTTTTCGGACCAACACCATTTCAAAAGTGCTCAATCAAAATGCTCAATTTTCAAGTCGAATTCCAGAGTTGAATTAAAAAAGTGCGCGTGTGACACTTTGGAAAGTGTGAAGAACGAGGTGTTGGTCGAAGGGCGCTCTGGTGTGATTTCAGAGAGAGTGAGGAGCACGCGCCCACCAGCGAACGCGTCTATCGCACGTAAATTTTATGACAATGTTAGAGCTTGTGATGACAGTCACGTGCATGACTCGATGAGCAGCCTGCTGTGGCCACTCCTTACTGGATCGCCAATCACGATCATGAGAGCTTCTAGGCTTGGCTGGTACGATCAATGATGAGCTTCACAAGCCATAAGATAAGCGATGCTATATGCGTATGAGCAGTGCCGCTTGCTATGGAGCACAGCTTGTCGAAGTGAGCATCAGAAATATCGCGGATCTGGTTGGTGCAGGAAATTGCGGCAAGAAGCCGAGGACCACAGCGCGACCGGATCAACTATTCCCTGCGGTAGCAATGACCTGTCATCCCTCGCGCTTTGGTCTATTCGTGACCATGGTGTAGAACAGAGCAGCTAGCAAAGCTCATGCATATAGCCAAGCACAGATCTGCTTTGCGGTCCATTTGTAGTCTCGCACAATCACCATATGGTTCGAAGGCTGATTTTGCTTCAGCAAGGCCGTTCGTTGGTGCTCCGTGCGGTCACGGCCAAAATTTCCAAGGAAAAACTAAAAAAAATCGTGACTGGACCTGGCCCGGATTTCCAAGCGAAAGCGTCACAAAGGCATTGATTGAGTGGAGAGATCCGCAAATAGTGTATGCTGTGCGAGCAAAGAGACTGAGCAGCTGGCTGGTACACGACGCACTGTAATCAACCTCAAAATTTATCACTCTCCTCACCCACACCATCAAACGCTCGCTCGCTCGCTCGCATTTTCATCAAGCACCGGTCCTTTCTCCTTTGTACATCCTCCCTCGCTCGAAAGGCAAGACTCACGCTCCTTTACAGAGTTCTGCGGCTGGTCTAGGAGCAGGCTCAAGTCGCTGGCGTCAAGAGCCGTCTCTGCGCTATAACTCATCATGAGCTCAGCCGCCGCCTCTTCCTCATCACAATCTTTTGATAGCACTGACTCATCGGGCTCAAACAGCCCGTCGTCTTCTGGACAATCGGAACCGCCAGAAACATTGCCTGCAGGCGCCGCTCCTTCACCGTCAGCCGCAACATCATCGTCTGCAACCACACCTGCCGACTCACCCTCCCGACTCGGCTCCAATTTTTGGTCCTCGTGGATTTCGCCTTCCTCATCCTCAGCCGTTGCTGCTTCTTCCGCCATGGAGAAGCGGTCGAAACCCCGTCGTCCTTCTTTTGAAGAGTTCCGCGCAGAGGAACCTCCACAAGCTCGTCTCATCCGTCTTCGCGGCCTCTTCGATACGCTTCTAGATGAGGACGATGAGCAAGCTTTGGCCGGTGGCAGAGCCAGAGAGGAGTGGATAAAGTCGGCTCGTCGTGCGCGCTACGGCGCCGGCGGAAGCCTGGCTCGAGGTAGTCTGGCTCCATCAGACATTCGCAACTCCACCGTCGGCTTCGAAGCATGTACCCTCACGTCTTCAGCTTCATCTACCGACAATGCATCTCAGTCCAGCTCATCTTCGTCCTCCGCCTCAACAGATAATGCAACAGCATCTTCGTCATCATCATCGACAGATTCGCAACTTCCAGCACCTCCACCGCCTCCACGACAATCCTACGCCAAAGAACTTCTCAACCAGTGTCGCAAATGCCGCGAGGAGCTCGAGGCTCAGCGCGAACGACTCATCGAGGAACAGGCGAAACGCTCTGAAAACTCGGGCTCTTCTTGGGGTTTGCCCACCTGGCTTGGCGGAAGCGAAAAGACCTCAGATGCACAAAAGGACGCTGTTGAGTCCTCAAAAGGTACCATCGCAGCTGTCAAGGAAAAGATCTTGCCAAAATCGTTATCCGGCTCATCGCAGGAGGGAGAAGAACAGAAATCATCAGCATCAACGTCGTACCTATCTTCCATCGGATCCCTTATCGGCTACGGAAATGCATCGACATCAGATGCAGAGGCTCTCGGATATGGTCACAACCCACCAGATATGGAGCACGAAGCCGGATGGACAGGAAGTGGTGTATGGGGTCTCTCTGCTGTCGGTCACAAGAAGCGTGCTGCTGATCGAGACCGAGATGAGAAGGTCCGTCAAGGTCACAAGGTTGATGACGACGGCGGTGCTCGCCAACGACAGATCGAGTGGGAAGGGTTCCTTGCCTACGCCGAGAACAAGGAACGCGAACTCTACAAAATCTTCGTCGAGATGGACAAGAACTGCGATATGCGACTCGACGTTCAAGAGATCCGCACGGCCCTCGACCGTGCCGGCATCGACGTACCCCAGATCTCACTAGACGACTTTGTTGCCAGTCTCACCAGCACTCGTACCCTGGGCCATGTTAGCGGCGAAAAGACTTATGTCACCTTCCCAGAATTCCGTGACTATCTCTTGCTGCTACCTCGCAAGCCCTCAGTTCCCGAGATCTTCCGCTTCTACCAAGTGCGAAAGGCGTTCGGTCTCTTTGGTATGGGCGGCATATTTGCCGAGCTCTCTGTAGGCTGGGGCAAGACCGAGCGCGGTGCCACTGCTGTCAACTTTGACGGCGATGTCAGCTTGGCTGGAGAAGAGAAGAAGAGAGAGTCGCCCGCGGTCAAAGAGGCCAAACGCGCAGAGAAGCTCGGCAAGCGTCAGGAAGCTGCGGCTGCAGCTGCGACCAAGGCTGTCGACGAAACGGCCGATTCTACTGAAGCATCTACTCTGTCGACCAGCTCGGGCAATGTCGACGAGGCCAAGCAGCAGGCGGCTCAGGATGCGGCAGCAGCGGCCAAGACGGCACACGACCAGAGCATCGACGAGGAAGAGGAGGAAGAGGACAACGACATGATCCACGGAGCTGTCGCACTCAAGTTCTTGGTGGCTGGTGGTATCGCAGGTGCCGTCTCGCGTACCGCCACTGCTCCCTTTGACCGTCTCAAGATCTATCTTATCACCACGGCTCGGTCTCCCGATGTGGTAGAAGCAGCCAAAGCGGCCGTCTCGGGTCAAGCAGGAGGTAATGGGAAAGCAGCAGCGGCCAAAGCGGCAGGTCAAGGACTGAGCATCTTGAGAGAGGCGCTCTGGAATCTGTATCGAGATGGCGGTGGTCTGCGAGCCTTTTGGGTAGGCAACGGTCTCAACTGTCTCAAGATTTTCCCCGAGAGCGCCATCAAGTTCTTGTCCTACGAGACGGCCAAGCGCGCATTCGCCAAGTACGTCGACAATGTCTCGGACTCTCGAGACATTTCGGGGTCGAGTCGTTTCCTATCAGGTGGTTTTGGTGGTATCACTTCCCAACTCGCAATCTATCCGGTCGAGACGCTCAAGACGCGACTCATGTCTTCGCAAAACGCCAAGACTTCGTTGCAGGGTAATGCGTTGCTCAAAAAGACGGCCAGGGACATGTGGAACGCCGGTGGCTTGCGTACTTACTACCGTGGTCTGACGGCTGGGTTGATCGGCGTTTTCCCGTACTCGGCTATCGACATGTCAACGTTCGAAGGCATCAAGCTGTTCTACATCAAGTATACGGGCAAGGAAGAGCCAGGCGTGCTGGCGTTGCTCAGCTTCGGTTCCGTTTCGGGTTCGGTGGGTGCTACTACGGTCTACCCGCTGAACCTGATCCGTACGCGGTTGCAAGCAGCAGGCACCCCAGCTCACCCAACGACGTACAACGGCTTCTGGGACGCTGCTAGGAAAACCTATGTGAGGGAAGGCTTTGTTGGGTTTTATCGAGGTCTGGTTCCAACGTTGGCGAAGGTGGTCCCTGCAGTCAGTATTAGCTATGTGGTGTATGAGCAGAGTAAGAAACGGTTGGGCGTTCAGTAGAAATAGACTCTTTCCATTTTTTCGCGATCATGCTTGGTGGTGTGAAGTGAGTCAATTGAAACTCATCCCGTTTTGAGGATACAGTGTTGCAGTCGAAGGCGTGTCTTGAAGTTGCTCTCGCCGAAGGGGAATGTAGAGAGAGGGTGAGGACGAGAGAGTCTCGGAGAATTTTGTGTGCCGTGCGTGGTGTACCCCGCGTTTTTCGAAAGCAGCATTTGCCGCGGAGCAAAATGCGCTCTCGGACAGCTTGAAGCTGTACGCAGCCAGGTTTACCGCCTGTCAGCACAGTGACGACAGCATCCGCATTGGCGGGTGGACAGACTTAGTCCCTTGTAATGTTGACTTGCACCGTGGGCAAGTTGGAATCATACACTTTGCCTGCTTTGGCAAACACAGAAGCCTGATTCGGCAGCTTGCAGGAGCGCAACCATGGTATCCACATTCGATCGCTCCTGTGGCTAGAGCCCGTTCGTACATTTGCATCTTGATCCGATCTTGACAGTTCCGATCGTTGTACTATCCGATATCAATAAGAGGATAACCCTGCCGTCAACTTGTCTGCCTAATTGCTGTGCGAAAAGACACCGGCAATGAGCTGGCAAGCCACCAGGACCCACATCAGCGCCGACACTCTGACAGCTCGACGGGCATCCGAGCTGGACGACGACGGGTTGTTGTTGGTGCATGCCAAACCTGCATCGCCGCCCGTCTTGTTGGTTACGGCTTGCAGACAGTCGACGACTCCCTGCGTGCTGGTGAAGTTGCATCGGTAGCCGCCCGAGTACGGCAGAGGATCAGCACAGCAGTTTTGCATCAAACTCGCGGCCCCGGCAAAGCAGAAAGAGTCGGTCATCTTGGGGGTTGAGCGTTGGACGTGGTTCGGAATGCGACGTGGTGTGTGGTCTTGCCAATTCGGTCTTTGGCGGGAATCCAGTGCTCTTAAAGCTCGTTTGGATCGCCCCTTTGTGCATCACAGAGGATGGGGCGCGCGCGTTTTTTGTTCCGCGGCAAATGCTGCTTTCGAAAAAAAGGTGCGGGGTGGTTACCGCACACACAAAAATTCTCCGAGACCGTCTCGTCCTCATCCTCTATGTTCTTCAAGACACGCCTTCGGCTGCAACACTGTACCATGCGACCCCAGCATCTCTCATATCAAGCTTCGATCGCAATCGCAACGCTCTCTCATCCATCACTCGAATCACAATTCGCCGTTATGGCTTCGCTGATGCATTGCCTGTGCTCTCTACTTTCTTGTTCGAATCGCGCCTGCACTGCGCCTGAGCCGACTTGTCACTCCAACCCCAAACTCTTCCTCGCCTCATCCAAGCGGGGCCTGACCCATACACTGCCCGACAGCTCGATCGCCGCATCTACCGCTCTCTTCCCCGTCTCCAACAACTCTTTCCTGTTGGCCTCAAACCAGTCTGCCAACTGTAACGCTTCGGCTTCGGCTTCTGCGATGTTTCTCTGCTCGACCGACGCTACGATGCATCTCGACAGTACCCAGGTGAGCAGTTCCGGCGCTGAGCGGGCGAACCTGTACAGCAGCCTCGCCGGAGTCGGCAACGCTTGGCTGCCGCTCGGCGAAGTGCGACCGGAGGGCGGGTTGAACGAGGTATCCGGCGTCGACTCGTACGATCCATCGACCACCTCGTCTTCGGACAAGGCCAGAATCGGCTCCAAGTCCACCTCAAACGCAAAGATATCCCACGGCATGCCCTTGACCCCTCCCGCCTCGCCTTTCACCTTCCCCTCTTTCGGCGCAAAATAATCATCCCTCGGCCCCACCGTCTCCCTCTCCTTCCTCCTCACCCAACCCGCCAACTTCTCCAACACCCCCCTCTGCCCCTTGCCCAACAACATCTCTCTGATCGCCCCATCCTCCACCCCATCACGCAACGCAAACGCCCGTACCAGATTACACCCCAACGCCCACAGATCCCCCGCCGGCCCCATCCTCCTCCCCATCGGCCCCGGACACGCTTCGGGCGGGATCCAGTCGTAGCTCACCAGCTGCACCTGCCCATCCCCGATGCCTCGCCACGGATTCGCGTTCTCAAAATCAATCACGACCAGCTCGCCGTTCTCGTCAAACATGAGGTTCTCCAGCTTGACGTCGCCGTGCATCCACCCTGCCGCGTGGAACCGAGCTAGACTGCGAATCGACTGCACAAAGACGTTGGCTATCACGCCGTTGAGCTCGGCCTCCTCGCATCCGGCGATGACGAAGAACGCCTCCTCCGGATAGTCCTCCTCCAAGCGTACGTACCTCTCGTCTTCCGTTTTGAGGATCTTCGCCACCCCGCCGTTCCGCGTAGGGTTCAGCGTCTGCGCCTTCTGCACCTCATCCAGGATATCGTCGAGGTACGTCTCTTCCAGCTCCTGCGCCAGCTCCCGCGTCACCCGCCCAGCCGACGGATCCGCCGCCCGCAGCTTGGCTTCGATGCTCTTGATCTCCATCGCCGCGTAGAAGTTGCCGGCGCTGTCCATGGCCCACCTCCGCAGCTTGGCGGCAGACGAAACGCGGTTGTCAGGGGTGGTGATGAGGTAAACTTGGTTGCTGCTGTCGTCGAGGGCTGAGTCGGAAGGTGTCTCGCTGAACGAAGGTTTGGGTGAGAGACGCCGATCGCCACCGGAGCTATTGGAACGGCGACGAGCAGTCTGCATAAAGACCGCATCGTCGTCGTCCTGGTCGTAGCTGCTGCCTGAGCCACGGCGGCCCCAAGGCTTCGTCACGGGGTGCTCGGAGTTGGACAGGTCTGCGTCTTCGAACGAGCTCGTTCGGGGCTCGATTTCGGCGCTGAAGAGTCGAACGCTCAGACCGTCCGAGACTGCACCTTCGCGATACGGTCCTGTCTTGTCGTATAGCGTACCCTCTACTTTTTGCGGCTGCAGTCGTTTGGCAAGCTTCAGCGGAGGCGCTCGTGGAGAGACACCTCGTGACAACGGCGAGGCTGCACGGTCGCCAGGCGGCAGCAACGAGCGCAGGTCTTGCGCGCTCAACGGACCTTTGCCTTCCAACGCCGCATCCGAGAGCGAAACATGCATGCCTACCGCATCATCCAACGCTTCCTCGGCCTCCTCGATCGCCGGACTCGCCTCGCTCGAAGCCGCCGCCGCCGCCGCAGCCTCTTGCAGATTCGACCGCAACCGTCTTAGATGCGGCCGAGCAGCTTCGTCCAGATCCAACATCCCATGCGGACCCGCCTTGTTGGGCACGGGTGCGTCTTTACCCCTACTCTTCGCTGGCTGCTTCGCCGACGGCTTGTCCTTCTTCTTCGAGTGCCGTTCGTCGTTGGAATGTTTCACCTTCTTCTGCCTCTTCTGTTGCGTGTCCGCTTTGAGCTCTTCGTCCTTCGAATCGTGATTCGACACGTCTACGCTGCTCGACGCTCCACTAGCAGGATGAATCTGAGCAAGCGGCCTGAGGAACGGCAGCGCATCCGACGAAGCCGACGACCTCCGTCTTGGCGTGTGGATGCCAATCACCGTCTCGTGTCGCAGGAACGCTGCTTCCGGCCCATTCGTCGAGAACCGTCTTGGCCGCGAAGACGTCTGTTCCGGATCGAACGGCGTCATCGGCGGAGTGAACGCGTCCGACGGCCTTCGGCCGCCGCCACGGGAGGATCTCGACCGACTCGATCTGAACGAATTCCCACTGTCGCTACGATCGTCATCCGAACCGGAGGAGTACGACGAAAACGCCCCTCTACTTCCGCGATGGCTCTGCGTGCTGATCGCACTGGCGACCCTCTCCCAGCTGAACAGGCCGGAGAAGCGCTCGCGATCGTACTGTCGCCATCGCTCGTGGTCTTTACCGAGGAAGAAAGTGGCCGCTTTGGGTGCGCTGAACCCAGGTCGCCCCGAGGGACGGATGACGATGGGCGCTCGTACAGCTAGGCCCGCCGGGATGCCGGACGGTGTGGTTGAGGAGGAGTCGAGGGGCGTATCGATCTCCTTTGGTGGGTAGTGGTTCTGCAGTACTCGACTGCCGCTGGCTGCCGGGTTGGTTCGCCGCCGTGTGGGGGCTGGAGCAACGGTCGATGAATGCGGGGTGGTGGCGGCATCGAGCGCGTCGACCGAAGAACTGGGTGATGGCATGGTGGTGGGCGGATGTGCGAGAATGTCGTTGGGTGGGATGGCCATGGCTGTACCCTGCCTGTGGGGGTGGTCGCTGTATGCAAGGTTTGACAGAGCAAGCTAGGGCGAGGGCAAATGGAAGTTGGATGCTGGTTTCTGTGGCGGCCGAAGTAAGTCGCTGCTATGCGCTGTCAGCGCTGTCGTCTTCGAAGGGAGAGAATGGGATGACAAGCTCAGCAGCGTGGCGCTTGATCCCAAAAAAGATGGCGGAGAGAAAGATAAGATGGCTCGTGTTGCGTTCGCAACACTTTCGCTGCGTGACGGCTGCGGAGAACCAATTTCCAAAATTTGAGCTGCAGGTGCACGGAAGAAAGGCGATGCTATCTACGATAACGTGCTTTGCTGAAGAGCGGTGGCGTAAAAGAAATGCAGACGGCACACCCGGTGATGAAAGCGGACGAAGATGATGGGAGCGAAGAAAGAAGCTTGGAAGGGTCACACGTCGGTGGCTTTCGAAGCCAACACACACACACGACAGAGTTGCGGGGGCGCTAAGCCTAACCGAGCAGCGCTACTGCAGAATGCTTTTTACTCTCGAACCTCGCGCAAAGGCTGAGTGAGCTTGCTGCAGCCGGGCGAGGATGCAGGATCGGATCTGAGCGGTGCGTGTGTGATCTGAGTGCCAATCACGAATTCGAGGAGCTCGTGTTGCTCTCATTGCGCAGCACAGCCCGTTTTCGCTCCCTTGGCAGACGAGCAAGCTCTAAATTCTGGTTCGCAACTCGGCAATTCCCCCCCGACGAAGCTTCGCTGCACAAAAAGTTCAATTTCTCACAACCATGAGTGAGCATCCGACACGAGAGCTGGTGTGACGTCTTCCCGAGCGACACCCCTCTACGCGGTTCAGAGGGCATCGGAAGCCCAACCGTCAAAAGTCTTGCTCGAGCTTCATCTCGCAGCTTGGCGAATCTTCCTGTTGGACCCTTGCCAGCTGCTCGCAAAGCTCGTCTGCGAACACTGTCAACGACGCCAAGCCTATTTTGCTCTACTGCTGACGCTAAGCAAGGCCGACATCTGCAACAAGGCGTCCGACATGGATGACTGAGCTTTGCGACTGGTTGACAGGAAGGCAAGCCACGTTTGGTTCGGACGATCGTCGCGGCCTTTGCGGGGGGAATCGTGTGAGGCTGTTCGGGTTGTCACCTTTCGCCTTGCATCCGAATCGTTTCTCGGATACCATTACCCTTGTGGCTTGCGAATCGGGAGATTGGGTGGGCGAGATCCCGATCTGACACGACCTCAGGCAAAGGCGTCTCTTATGTCCCACTTTTGGCTCGTCATTCGACGCTCACCGTTTGGACAAGACACTGCTTCGGGCAGGTCATCTCGACGACAGCGAGCACAATCCACAGACTGAAGATGCGATGACAGCAGCAAGGACCCTTTCGTCGTTGCTTTAGCGAGGCTGGTGATGGTGGTGGCATGACATTCTTGAGAGAGATGCACGCTCGGTGACAGGCAGGTTTGGAATCCTCGAATGTATGCACTCCAATTGATTTCCACGAACAAGGTTTCAAGTCCCAGCACAAATGACTTTGCTGGTTGAATACAAATTTCCGGTAAACACGGCGAAAGTGCGAAAATGCGAAAAAACAAAACGCGTTTTGGCTGGCTGGCTGGCTGGCTGGCCTGCTGAGTGTGGTGTTGAGTTGTTGGTTTGCTGCAAAGCCGAGTGAGCGAGTGAGCGAGAGGGAGTGGCTGTTGTGAGTGTTGGTTTGAAGTCAGAGTGCGGAGACAGAGAGAGAGAGAGAGACTCACAACACACAACACTCTCTCGCGCAGAGGTGGGCTGGCTGGATATGAAGTTTTTGAAGCCAGCGAGACACACCATCACCCTTTTTGACTTTTCGTAGCGTCCACCTTTTCTTTATCGTCTACTACCACTATTCCATCCTCCTTGTCCGGGCTAGATCGTCTTTCTTTTCTCCTTCGCACTCGTACACGATCGACTGCATTTCACCTTCACGACACGGAACAGTTGCCACTGCAGTTCATCCAACACCATACTCCAGCCCGCGTGGGAACGAACACCTCATCTCTCACCCCTCAGAGCATCGCGACGACACACACACACACACATCCACAACCATGTCCACCCTATCCGCCGGCGTCGTCGGCATCCGCCAACAATCCTCTTCCTCCTCCTCCCAATCTCCCGTCTACGACGTCCCCTTTGGCACCGTCCAACTCGCCTCTTCCTCCTCCTTTGATCTCGGCTCCCACCTCTCCGCACCCGCCGACTACGCCGAATCCGACGACGAAGGTGCCTCCGACGACGGCGACTCGGACGATCCCAAGTCCAAAAAGAAATCTAAACGGGCTCGCTCCGAAGCCAAGGGAGAACGCGACCTCAAAACCGGACGACGCAAGATCAAGATCGAATTCATCGAGGACGACGCACGTCGTCACATCACCTTCAGCAAGCGCAAGGCGGGCATCATGAAGAAGGCGTACGAGCTGGCGACGTTGACGGGCACTCAGGTGTTGCTGTTGGTGGTGAGTCAGACTGGGTTGGTGTATACGTTCACCACGCCCAAGCTGCAAGCGCTGGTGACGCAGGCGGAGGGTAGGAACTTGATTCAGGCTTGTTTGAACGCTCCCGATCCCCCGAGTGTCGACAGTTCGGGAGAAGAAAGTGGCGAGGGTGAAGAGGAGGAAGCGTCGCCAAGCGAGTCGCAGGGTAGCTCGAAGAAGCAGTCGAAGAAGAGGCCGAGGACGGCGAGTACGAGCAAAGGCTCGTCAAGTACGCCGGCTAGTGCGAGCGGGAGCGCCGCTGCTGCTGCGGCTGGAGCAGCTGATGAGGAGGCATCGCAGGTAGGAACGGCCAAACGCGGTCGTGGAAGGCCGCGCAAGAACACGGCTGCTACACCGTCCGAAGCGCAACCGCCAATGCCTCCGACGACGTCGATGCATCAGAGCTTCAGCGACGACGCGGTGCACCACCAGCAGCAACAGCAACAGCATCAGCAGCCGCAACAGTATACGCACGTACCGTCGTCGGCCGATTTCTCTTCGTATGCGGGAGGAAATTTCACCGACCTCGCCGGCTTCGCACAGCACGTCGATGCGAATCAGACCTGGTCTCAGAACATGTCGCCGAATCCGAACCAGGCCATGTTTGAGCAGCAGCAGCAGCAGCAGCAGCAGGGAGCCGGTCAACAGGCGCCAGGGTTCAACTACGCTCCGCAACACTTTGGTCATTTCAACCCGCAGCAGCTGTCGAATTTGCCCCAGGAGATTCCTAGACCCGCTTGGTAGGGGCGCTTGCCAGATCACATATACCCGGTTTCTCGTTTGGATGTTTCTCGTTCTTGGATGGATTTGTATCGCACGCTCTCTTTTCTCAATGCATCGTTCAAACTGTTTTTTTTTCTATTCAACCGATGAAGGCTCCCTCGTCCAGTTCGACGCCGAACTCGTCGCGTGCCATTTGACGCATGCTTTGTTCCAGGTCGTCTTCGAAGCCGCCTGCTTTCGGGTCGCTTTTGCCGAGCAGGGCGGAGAGCGGGGAGCGGAACAGGTAGCGGAGCCAGTGGGAGAGGCCCGAGCCGAGGAAGGCGACGTCGAGGGCGAGGAGCGTGGTGCGGAAGCGGAGGAAGTCGAGACGGTCTTTGATCCATGTTTTGAAGCGCAGGCTGATGGTGCCCGTGGACGAGGTGCGGATGGGCTTGAACACGCGATACAGGCTGGGCGTTTGGGTGTTGGCGATGAGCGCGGCTGCCGCGTGCTTGGCTAGGATGTTGAGGCGGTTCACGGGCGAGCCTAGCACCTGGTTGTTGGCTTGGATGATGCGCATCGACCGACCGACGAACAGCAGCTCCTTGGGCAACAGCTCCGTATGAACCAGGAAACTCTTGAGCTTCTCCTTCATCTCTCGTTGCAACTCCAGATCCGTCTTTCTCGCATGTGAACCCTCTTTGTTCTCGCTCTTGCTCTTCGGCTTGCTCCACGGTCGCAAGAGCGTAGCAGAAGCAAACAGCTCAGACGACCCTTCGCCCATCCCCCAACTCACCGTGATCTCGTCGAGCGTCTTGAGATCGAGCGTGAAAATCGCTTTCCACAGCTGAGCGTACTTGCGTCGGAAATCTTCGCTCAGCTCGACGTACAGCCCGTGGTCGATGAGCACCACCTGATGCTGTCCCTTCTTGCCGTTCGGATGTTTGCGGACCAACACGTTGGAAGGATGTCCATCAGCTTGCACGAATCCATGCTGAAAGATCTGACTGGCGAAAGCCTCGCACACCGACCGCGAAACTTGCTTAGCCGACAGTCCCCATTCTTCCAACTTGTCTCGATCCGTCATACGACACGTACCGCCGATCCACTCCATCACCAACACCCTCTGCGTGCAAAACTCCTTGTAGAACTGGGGCACGTAACAAGTCTTCCTGACCACCGCCTCCGGGTCCGTTTCGATCGCCTTCTTCGCACGCAACGAGTTGGCCAGTTCGCGATCGAAGAACGTCTCCTGTTCGATCTGATCCGAAATATACTGCCCCGAGAACGACAGCGGCAGTTCGAAAATACGCTCGTACAGCTTCAACAGAATCCTAAACGACCATAAATCCCACTTGGCGTACTTTCGGATGTTCGGTCGCTGCACTTTCACCGCTACTTCGGGACCCAATGTTCCCGGCGGGGAACCGGGAGGAGGCTTCAACCTCGCCTTGTGCACCTGGGCAACACTAGCCGCTGCCACAGGAACCTCGTTGAACTCTGCGAAGACTTCCTTCGGGTCCGCACCCAATTCCGCGATCAGCACTTTTCGAACTTCTTCGTACGGCAGTCGCTCCGCATTGTCGAACAACTTCGTAAGCTGATGGTACGGCTTAGGCAGGATCGCAGCTTGGCAGCCGATCGCTTGGCCAAGCTTGACGTAGAGACCCTGGTTCTTCTCGCAAACGTACATGAGCTTGTCCGCACATCGCTCGTGCAAGGCGTTGATGGATTCGAGCGAGTTACGGTCGAAGTTGAGCTTGTAGTCGAGGGCGATCTGTAAGCCGGTCCATGCGGTCAAGAGGTTGCGTTGTGCTGTGCGGGCGTTGAAGTACTCGTCGATGATGTAGCCTGCTCCCAAAGCGGCGATGAGGATGCCTGATCGTCTGAGCCAGCGGCCGGATGGTTTTGGTGATCCATTTGCATTGCTGTACGAGCCGCTGGATGTTGTGGATGAAGCTGGGCGTTGGGAAGCGGAAGAAGATCGGAACCAGGAGCGACGAGCTGGCGGTTCTGGTCGCACAATGCGAGAAAGCGAGTCTGGAAGTGGAGCTTTGAGTCCTTGTGCTCTGGCCGAGTTGGAGAGGATGTCTGAGATGGCGATCTGCGGTTGTGTGCTTGAGCTGCCGATGCGAAGTGCTCTACGCTGATGAAGCTGGATGCAGGGGGAGAGAAGCGCCTTGCTTGATGGGAGAGATCGCATGGTCGACTGGGCCAAAGGGCCAGACCGCAAGCCCACGGCTAACATCGTGCTTGAATTCCGGTTCGCTGAGTAGCGCGATCCTGCTCGGAAACCTTGTGATCAGGTGTTTGAGATGGAATTATTCGAGGGTGTATGCCATGTTGACCAGCCGATATGAAGCTTGAAGGATAGAGGCTATGTGGTGGAAGGGAAGTCGAAGCAAAGACTGAGAATCAAAGGTCCTTCTCAAGCTGTCACAGAGGGTTGGAAGGCTTAGCTGATTGTGAATCACTTTTTACGCCGTCCAACCTCCACTCGACGCTATCACGGATAAGCGCCCTCTTGCATCATGGCGAATTTTTCTAAAGTGTTAGACCGGATGCAGCCCACTTGGCTCTAAAAATAAACCCGGATTTTCGATACGAGCCCGTCTCAAGGAAAAAAAGACTACTTCCTTTTTGGGTGTGTAGACGAGCGGTATCGTGGTTCACACAAGCTTACTCTACGGTCGTCAGCGCTTGAAGCCCCTGTACCGCTCATCACGAAGCTGCGAGGACCTAGCAATGTGACAGCCTGCCTCACAAGAAGCGGTAATGCAGTCAAACGGAGACAAGCAGCTAACCTTCTCTTTCTTCTTGAACGGGCCAGACTGCCGTTTGCAATGATGCAGCCGCCTGTTTTCTGCGGATCGGCAGTATTCTCGGCTGAGAAAGTTCGAAAGAGGGGAAAAAACCCAGAGAAAAAAGACGCGTCTCGAGTCTCTTTTTGAAATCCATTCGACTGGTCCATGCTCGCTCTCTCTGTCTGCCTTTGTTCTGCCTTTGTTCTAGCTGGCTGGCTGCGGTGTGATACAATCGAGTCAAAGACTGTGCGAAAGTGTGACCCAGGATCCTCACCTCGAGAGCGCGGAAAAAGATACAGAAAGAGAGAGCGCTTCCAAGTTTCAGACTCACCACTGTGATTGTTTCCCCACTTCGATCTTGACCTCTTTGACCCCATACAACTCGCCATCGCCAATCATCTTGCATTTCGTCTACACCATCACCTTGATCATTGCTCTTCGAAACAGCGGGAAGAAGCAACGATATTCCTTTCGTCTTAATCACGTCTTGATCGCGGCTACCCTGCACCTGGATCTTTCTCCAGCAGCACCAGGTTCGACGCGTTTGGCTTCGGGTTCCTCCTCCATATCACGTCCCAGCTCGAGATAGTCGAATCATCGCAGGAACGGCTTCATTAAGCACGATCGCGGGCTGCATCGACATCAAGCTGATCCACCTTCGTCCTGACGACTCTCGCTCAGAACTCTAGCCAAGCGCGCATTACATCAACACGATCTACACTACTTCATATACTTAACCCGCTTGGCATCGGCCGTTGTCGCCTGTATCGGTAACTGGATAGCAACCACCCTCACCCGCTCTTCATAACGCTGCCTCTGTCCCATACCCGAGCTGAGGCTCTCTTTGACTCAGGC
Organism: Sporisorium iseilematis-ciliati; assembly: GCA_001748505.1. Classification (NCBI taxonomy): domain Eukaryota; kingdom Fungi; phylum Basidiomycota; class Ustilaginomycetes; order Ustilaginales; family Ustilaginaceae; genus Sporisorium; species Sporisorium iseilematis-ciliati. The sequence continues at coordinate 244,816 of MJEU01000004.1, read as the reverse complement.
ACAGCCCGTGCACACCGGTCACTTTCTCCATCATCGATCATCGATTCCCAATAGCCGACATGTCGCGCCTATCCAGGCAGGACTACCATGGCTACACCGCGCAGGCACATCCGCGCTGGTCGCCTTCTTCGCCACCTCTCAACCGACTCTCGAACGCCGTCGACCCGCGTCTGGCTCCCCGAATCAGCAACTCTGCCCAACAGGATCTGCAACAACCGTCTCAGACACCACAGCTTGCCTCTTCTCAGCTTGCCCCTCCTACCCCTTCCCTAAACTCCAACATGGATGTCGTACAGGCTATCAACGCCATGTCCTCTCAGGTCACCAGCCAACTCTCCATGATGGGCACCCAGCTCGCTTCCCTCGTCTCGCTCACTTCGCGTCTCATCGAGATTTCGCAAATGAACCTTGCTGCTGCCGACGGATCTGGACGCACCGCCAACGCTGCCTCTGCTTCCGGCGTCGCTCCCTCCCCTCTCGGTGCTCAAGCCTTGAGAGCGGATGCCAGTCCCGCCAACGCCACTGTCGACCTCAACCGTGCACGCGTCAATGGCAACCAGAATGCCTCTTCATTTGCCTCCAACAACAATGTCGCGACCGGCTCGGCCAACAATGCAGCGCGCTCCGACTCTCGCCAGGGCCAATTCTATGCCAACGCACCCTCCAACAACTTTCGCGGCGCTTTCGACTCGAGCTCGACTCTCGATAGGACTTTTGGTAGCACACTCAGAGGCGCTTCTCCGACTCCCAACTCGGTCATGAACAACAGTCTCTCTGCTGCGACCGCGGCTCGACCAACACAGCAGCAGCAGCAACAACAACAACAACAACAACAGCAGCAGCAGCCTCTGCAGCAGCAGCAACAACAACAACAACAGGCACTTCAGCCCCAACCACAAGGTCTCAACCAAACCGCCCAACAACCGCAACAGGCACATGATGATCTACTCAAAAGTCGTCTGCCAAGCCCCGTGTTCCCGGACGATCCCATGGACTTGTCCGGCGGAGTAACGTCTTCCAGCCACCAGACTCCCGCCGCCAACAAACGTCTCTCCACAGCTGGTCAAGGTGGCAACGACAGTGCGCGTAAAACCAACAGCGAAGCGTCGCTGGGTGAATGGAAAGGCTGGCTCAACCGTACTTGGCATCCACCGCCCGGTCATCAGTCTCGCAACGTCAAATATCGCACCATGCAGCAGGCTCGACGAGCACACCGTGATCAGACAAAAAGATCCATGGCCACGCTGGGTCGTCTTCCTCTCAAAGAGTTCCTCGAGATTCGTCCGGAACAGTACCTGGGAGTACGCAAGACGGGTCGAAAGCTCTACCAGGAATGGTTGCTGCAAGAAGTGCGTCTAGCCAAGCAGCCCGAGGATCGAGTCAAGGCGGCGATCAATCGACTTGAAAACGATCATCCTGAACTGGGCGATTGCGAGGACCACTGGAAAGCCAAGCAACTGCTGCAGCAGATCATCGACAATGCGATCGACGAGGCGAACTTGCACCGTAAAAAGGAAGCGCGCGCGAGCAACGCGCATCAGGAGCCAGGAGAGAGCACACCGCGCAACAACATGGACAATGCGAGAAGTACAAGCATGATGGGCATGAGTGCAAGCAGCTCGTCCTCGGCATTGGCGGATGCGGATCGAAGCTTGCGCAGTGGAGACACGAGTATATCAATGGCGAGGAAAGGCAATAATGCGGCAGGGACGGTGGTGACGGCGAACAAGACTGCCAAGGGCGGTGTACAGAGGCGGAAAGCTGATCAGGCGGAGCTAGACGATACGCCTTCGCGGTTCAGACAGCCGCCGAGTCAACGCGACTCCATGCTTGGGCCTGGTGGCAATGATGACCCCAACAGCTCTTCGTCGTTGCAAGCGCAACAAGGGTCGCTCTCATCATCAGGACTCGAAGCGGCGCACAACAGCGGACGTGGCGCGATACTGCCCGACTACTCAAGCGCCTACAACAACGACTCGAGCACCATCGCCTCAGCAACATCATCCGACGCCCTGCAAGCATCGCGCCAACACGCATCGCACGGCCAGCACATGCAACCGCAGCACCACAACCCGCACCAGCAAGATCAGACGCACAACGCCTGGGCAAGTCAAACTGCTGCACCGGGACCATCGTTATTTGGCCAGTCCAACTACGCAACGACGGCAACGCAACAGGCTCTATCGCATCACCAGCCGTATGGACACCACAGCAACAACCACCATCACAACTCGAACTACCTTTCGTCCGATCCGGGTCAGACGGGGTTGAGCGCCTCGAGCTCAGGGCTGCTGGATGATCAAAGGCATCAGTCGCATCTGAGTCCGATGGTGAATGGGGGCAGTGTGAGGATGCATCAGCCGCACCAGCAGCACCATCAAGCGCAGCAGCAGCATCACCAGCAGCAGGCGCAAGGGGCGTTCTTTGATAGTAGAGGGTATCAGTAGGAGGGTGTGCGAGTCGCATTCGTACATTCTGCCAGTGGAAGCATATTCTAGGAATGGTACACCGTCTTCTACTGCGTCTATGATAACGAATGTGCGTTTGTCTGTGTCGCTGCGTCAAAGCATATGAACTTCAAAAGAGTGAAGCAGCATCCTGTGCAGTGTGAGGCTCTTTCCGCGCGAGAGCCCTCTGCAGAGCTTTTTTTGAATTCAATTTCGACCAACCACGATGCAGCTTTGAAATTGTTCTCTCACAAAATTTGTATTCGTTTTCGCGCGAGGCTTGGGTGAAGTGTTCCAATTTGTATTCCAAAGGCAAAAAAAAGGTTACACGACAGGCAGCAGCGAAGAAGAAAGGGTTTTGGTGCCTATCAAAACGCGCGCGGCGTAGCGTTTGCTCTGTTCTTCTTTTTCGAGAAGATTGAGCAGCAGCAAGCGGCAGCAGCAAAGTCTCGAGACTGACTTGCAGCCAGGAATTTGCATTTGCGGCTGCTGCGTAGCCTTTCTTTTGGTTTGCAGTCTCAACCTTTCGCTTCTGTTCATATCAACCACATCTGTTCACCTTCATCAGCAAGCTTCTTTTGAATCACCTCAAAGAAGCTCTGCGTCGACCGTTTTTGCAGAACAACAAAACATGGTCGCCGATCCATCTCAGCAGGGCCAGTCCGACGGCGCTGCTTTCAACAACCAGCAGCAGCAATACCAGCAACACCAGCAACGTCAGCTTTTCGGCGGAGAGGAGGAATTCGGTGACGAGGAGGAGCTCGGTGATGATGTTGATCTCGTTGTAGGCGACTACTCTGCCCAGCCTTTTGCCGGTGAAGCCGGTGCCGAAGTCGACGAGGCTCAGGCTGCAGCTCTCGCCGCTGCCCACGTTCAGGCTCAGCAACAGGCTCAAGCCGCTGCATTGGCTGCCGTCCCCGACCAGATCCGCAAATACATCGTCCTCTTCAACCAGGCTGTCCAGAACAACAACGTTCAGGACATCAGCAACGCCTACGAGGGAACATGGAACCGACTCACCGACAAGTTCTACGCTCGTTCCGAGTGGCCTGAAGCCGAGACCATCGCACCTTTGGTCAACGACGACCAGAAGTTCTTGACGCTCTACCGCGAGCTCTGGTACCGTCACGTCTACTCTCGTCTCAGCCCCGACGGAGAGGACCGCTTCCACTCGTATGACAACTACTGCGACTTTTTCAACTTTGTCCTCAACAGCGATGGTCCCGTTCAGCTCGAGTTGCCCGCCCAGTGGTTGTGGGATATCATCGACGAGTTCATCTACCAGTTCCAGAGCTTCTCGCAGTGGAGGAACAAGGCTGCCAACAAGTCGGACGATGAGATTGCTCTGCTGCAGGACGGCGGTGTGTGGAGCAGCTACTCGGTGCTCAACGTGCTCTACTCGCTCATCCAGAAGTCGCGCATCACCGAGCAGCTCGTTGCCGCTAGCAAGGGTGAGGACCCAGATGAGGTCGCTGGCGAGTTCGGCTCCAAGCCCCTCTACCGCATGTTGGGTTACTTCTCCATCATCGGCCTGCTTCGTGTTCACGTCCTCCTCGGCGACTACACTCTGGCCCTCAAGATGCTCGACCACATCGAGCTCAACAAGAAGTCCGGCCTGATCAACCGCGTCACCGCCTGCCACGTCACCGCCTACTACTACGTCGGTTTCGCCTACCTCATGCTCCGCCGCTACCCGGACTGCATCAAGAGCTTCACCCACATCCTCGTGTTCATCATGCGTCTGCGTCAGTACCACACCCGCTCCTACCAGTACGACCAGATCAACAAGACCGCCGACCGCATGTACGCGTTGCTCTCCATGGCATGTGCCCTCTGCCCCACTCGTCTCGACGAAAACATCCAGACCCAGATGCGCGAAAAGTACGGAGACCAGTTCAACAAGATGACCAAACCGGGTGCGGAAGGTCTTGCTGCTTTCGAGGAGCTGTTCATCTACGCTTGCCCCAAATTCATCACCGGCAACTCTCCACCTTACCACGACGAAGAGGCGCTCGCCGAGTACAAGGACAAGACCGTCTTCCCTGACCCTACTCAGCACCAGCTCCGCGTCTTCTTGTCCGACGTCAAGACGCAACTCTCCAACGCCAACGTCCGATCCTTCCTCCGCCTCTACACCACCTTGGGAACCGACAAGCTCGCCTCGTTCCTGGAGATCGACGAGGAAGAGCTGGTCGAGATGATGATGGTCATGAAGAACTCGACCCGTTCCCTCAAATGGTCGAGCGGCTCGCTGTTGGAAGGCGAAGTAGTCAACACGAGCGACCTGGACTTTGTCATCGACACCAACATGGTCCACATCGCCGAATCCAGAGTCGGCCGAAGGTACGGCGATTGGTTCTTGAGAAACGGCACCAGGATGAACGACGTGCTCTCCAACATCCAGAGCAAGGCGTTGCCGATCGTGACCAAGGTGCAGGAGGAGGCGGAGAAGAAGGACGAGGCCAAGGACGGGAAGAAGAAGAGCACGTGGGCTGCGGGCGCCAAGGGCGGCCAGGCATTCAAAGCAGGCGCGGGGGCAAAGGGCGGTAAGACAGCGGCTCCGGCGGGCGCTTGGGGTGCAGCGGCGGGCAACAAGGGTGCCCAGCCGGCAGGTCTTGCTGCTTAAGAAGTCGACTCACTGGATCGGTCTATTGAGCGGTCGCTAGTGTCCTTATCCCATCTCTCACCTGTTCTCAACCCTTCACCTCCATCCCCCGCTTTGTTTCGATCCAAAAGTAAATATTACATCCTTCTCGCCTTGACACCCCCTCTGTGCTTCGACAACACATGCCTGCTGCATCGACCGACACCCCAAATTTGAACATCTCACCCCCACCTTCAGCACACAAGGTCACACCCCTCCACACTCTCTGCCCCTTTCACTTTGCATCACCTCTTCACACCTTGGCATTCAACTAAATCCCAATCGCACCGACAAAAATCACGGGCCGATGATCGCTCCTCCCCTCCAACACTCTCATCTCCCGATCATCCAACGACTTGTAAAGCAAACACTCGATACGACCCCTCTTCGGACCCACCACATCTTCCTCCTCCTCCACCACCTCCTCCCCCTCCTGCTGCTGCTGCTGCGGCGGCATCGACGCCTGCCTATGCGACCTCAACGCCGAGATCGCCGGCGTGAGGAACGCAAAGTGCGAGGAAAGGCTGTCCATCCAGCCGCCGCTCGATACCCTTCGGTTCGCCGTTGCCTCGACGGGGGAGATCTCAGCGCTTCTGACCGGTTCCGCCAGCATCGGGCTCGAAGATTTCCGCGGCGGGATGACCAGCTCCAACCTCGCAGCATCGAACCGCGTCTCCCGCTCCTCGAGCTGGCTGGGGAGGTCGACGGTGGAGATCGCTTTGGTCTCCAACCCCAACCCTAAACCCGCAGTAGCCGAAGAAGAAGAAAGATCGACGCTGCTCGAGTTACCCGTCGTGCCCCAACGCGGATCGTTGAGGTCGCTAAAAGTCAGACTCGGCGTCAGCGCTTGAGCCTGATACCGTCTTTTCGGGTGCAAGAACCGCTGCAGCAGATGCGGATGCCTTGCACGATCCAACTTCTCCACCTTCTCCACCTCGGCTCGATCCTGCTCGCTCGACACCCGCTCTCCACCCACCGAAGCACTCCGCAACCCGCTATGCTTCCTCTCAGCAGCCACCCTCAACGGCGTGATCAACCTGCCCTTGACTCTCGACCCCAACCTCCCCTCCGCCCTTTCGCCTCCTCCATCCTCCTCCACCACCACCGTAGACCGGAACAGCACCCGATCGCACCACGAAGGAACCCTCTGCTTCGCGCTCGTATCGTATGGCTGAGCTTCGAGGTAGTCGATCTGCTCCGCTGTCGCGCCCGTCAGGTGCGGATACTTGGCTTCTCGCGCCGCTTTGGCCGCAGCCATCGTGGTTGCTTTGACGAGCGAAAGCGAGGATCGACGGGGTGCGGTTCGGATCGGGATCGGGACAGCGGAAGCTTCGGATTCGACCGCGGGGTCGTGCGTACTGCTTCCGTCAGAGAGAAGACTTGCCCGTCGCCCGTAGTCGTCGCTGTCGGGCGCAGATACAGACAGCTCCGTCGCCGGCGAAGGCATCGCAGAGGAGGACGCTAGCGAGTCGACGAGCGAGTTGTTATCCGAGGCGGATGCGGGGACGGATTTCCTCGGGGACTCGGCGAGAGCGGAGAGCCATTTCTTCTTGCCCTGATGACCGTCTGTCGACGAAACAGCGCTGGAGATCTTTTCCTTGAGATTGGTGTTCGTCGCGCTGCGCATCATGTCCATGATCTTGAACTTGGCTTTGATCGCTGCACCCTGAGAGAAGAAGCGTGGACCCTGGGCTGCGGTGGTGTTTTCGGCGAGTTGGCGCTGCCTTTGCAGCTCCAGCTCTCGCTCGCGCACTAGCGCTGGATCGACCTCGACCGTTCGAGCATCTTGCAACGATCGCGCAGCGAAGCCGGAGGAAGAAGCGATGGATCCAAAAGCAGAAGAAGAAGCGATCGAGAACCGGTCTTCGTCGGATCGGTCGGGGTCTTGGGTTTCGGTGACGGTGCTTTCGTCTGCCGCACCCTGCGCTTCCACCTCGTTCGGCGCAACATAATTCGCACTCACATCACCTCCCTGCTCCGCGTCAAAACAAACCGTGCTCTCCTCCGGAATCACGCTCTCCCCCAACGTCGTTGGCCCCACTTCCGCTCCTCCACCCTTCGCCGCACCCACCTCCGTCCCCACCCCCACCCCCGCCCTCACCGTCTTGCTCCTCTTGACCCTCATCGTCTTCAACACATCATACTTGTACGTCGGCGGGAACCCAATCGGCGCCTCCCTGAAACCCCTAAACGCATCCCCCTCCTTCAACACCTTGCCCAGCTGATCAAACGCCAACGCCTGATCGTACTTCTTGTGCATCATCAACCAATCCGCATGCTGCCTCGAAATGTCGATCCGAAAATTCAGATCTCCGAACCAGAAAGTGTGATCAAACTGCTCCGTGATGTCTTCCAGCTTCGACCGTGGATCGTCCTCCGGTAAGAACGAATCCACTTTCAACGCCGCTTTGATCTTGGCTACGTTTGCTAAGCGAAGTGCTACCTTGTCTTCGTGCGCTGCGAGATGTGCGTTTACGAAAAGAAGCCGAGTAGTGCCGAGCTTGAGAGATATACCGACACCGCCTTTGTTACCAACGCGACCGGCGAGGAGTCCCGACTTGACGTGGGAACGAGACGCTCCGCGGATCCGATCTTTGCACCCGCGCCAGACGTAGACCGCCATGTAGCAGCCCATCATCCGTTCTTTGATGACGAGCTCGTAGGGACCCAGAGCTTTGGGGATCGAGTCGGCGAAGGCCTTTTCGGGTGCGTTTTGCGCGTCGGCCGCGAACGAAGATGGTGCCGGAGACGCTTCTCGAGAGATATGGTTGCCACCGTTCACTGCTGGAGGAAACGGCGACGGCGAACGAGATGGCGTCGGAGGCTCCACGTGCACCTCTGTAGTCGCAGGCGAGACGGACCGCGAAGCCCCATCTCCTCCACCAGCAGCCAACTTCGACAAGCTATGCGACGAGCTCATACGACTCATCGCAGGCGTGCCCGGAACAGCCAACCATCCACCGACACTCGTCGAATTACCCTCCTTCACCTCCGCCGCCGCCGCCGCCTGCTCACCCTGATTCCCAAACAGCTGCCCACTCCGCGGCACCACCGCCGTGGGCGAAAGCAGCACCGGCGACGACACGCACTCGCCCTCCGTAAACACTGCCGGACTCCCCGGCCTCGACCCGCCTGCCTTCTTCACATGCTCCACCCGATTCAAGTTCAACTTCGGCAACAACCTCTTCCTCTTATCCGCACCCTCCGCCAGCGCCTCCGACACACCGAACCCATCAAACGTACTCTGATTCGGCGTACCCGGCAAGCTCACGCTAGTCGGAATCGCCACCGGACTCGCCGCTCTCGACAGATCCGGCGTGACAGCCGCCGAGAACGACTGCAAAGCCACCCCCTGCTGGGTCTCCGCCAGGCTCTCTCGAGACTGCGCAAACTCCTTCCTGGATCCCGAGTGCGACAGGGCACGAGCCAGACGCGCACCGCTGATGAAGGATTTCTCCTTGGGAGCTTCCTTCTTAGCTAGCTGGTTCCGACAAAGCCAATCCTCGCAAAGATCGCTCCAGCCTTTGCCGCCGATGTTGGGCCACGCGCTATTCTTGTCGTCGTGGTGCGGGTCTGCGCCGAGACCGGGCATGGAGCTGCCGCCGATCATGGGCGACGCAAGCGGCTGGCCCGGCAGCGCTGCGGAGAGGGGACCGGAGAGGAACGGAAAGCTGTTTTCGTCGGACGGCACTTGCAGGCTGTCCCTCGCTTGCGAGGTGGAAGCGTCGTCCGTCGACTTGGAGCCCTCAGCAGCGGTGGTGGATGCGTTATCGCTGTCGCCCGACCTTTCTTTCTCCTTGGTCTTGTTCGGCTTGGGTTTGCTGTCCTTGTCCTTGGTAGCACGGTTCTTCTGCTTACCGAAATCGCCGAGCTCTCCAGCCATACCTACGCTGGTGGCCAACCGCTTGCCGTCACCCCAGGGACACTCTTGGCCTGCGATGACGAGGAGGTGGTAAGGGTGCGAGTCGTTGTGTGGGAGGGGAGGGATGCGGTCTGCTCTGGGAACGTGTTCTTGTCCGACGACGTGGGCGCCTTTGCGTTCGTTGTCGTTATCGTCGTCTTCGTCGGCACTGTCGTAGCTGATGTCCCAGTCGGGGTCAGGCGGGACGTATTGACCTGCTTTACCGAGCAGCACCTGAAGATCGCCCTTGGGAACGCTGTCGTGCATGTTCCATGTGATGATGCGCACTTTGATGGACGGACGCTGACGTGGATGCTGCTGTGATGGCTCTGTGGCTGCCGCTGTCGAAGGAAGACTGGAACCGGTGGCCAGTTGAGCCGGATCGAGACTCGAAGCTCTCGATGGACCCGCCGAATTCGAATCCGACTTTTGAACAGCTGCTGCGATGCGATCCAGATTGGACGCTGTCACTGAGCGAGGCAGGGCTGCCAGTTTGGGCGGAGGCGAGGTCGCCAGAGGTGCGTTCGGTGTCGAAGTGCCGGGCAGATTTGCCTTTGCCAGCACGTTGAGCGCGCCTCTCGGCCGTTTGCGCTTGACCGATGACGAAGTGTCGAGCTTGGACGAAGATGGCGAGGCATTGTGGTCCGTTTGTATCGACGTAGAGCTCGACAGCGGATCCAGCTCCGTATGATGCTGACTGGGAGTGTCCGAAGCGGGAGACACAGCGGGACTGGAGTTGGAATGCGAGTTGTTATGCTGAAGCAGAGCATGCAGACGTGCACGCAGCGGAGGCTGATGAGCGTGCTGAGGGGACTGTTGCGCCTCAGCGTTGGTCGAGAGGGATGGTGAGGCAGCGGTAGCAGCACTGCCGCCTGGACTCGACATGGTAGGCCGCGGCGGCGAGGAGGAGGAAGGCCCCGAAGGTGATGCGGACGACATTGCTCAGGGCGTGTTCATGCTGCAGGCTCCGTGAGCCGTCAGAGAGACGAGCATGCGTGTGCGATAGCGTCGAGATGGTGTTTAAAAAGACAAACAAAGCCATGTTGGACACAGAGAGGTGTTGAAGCGTGGCACCCACGACCAAGCGTGGGGAATAGACAATTAGAAAATAAACAGGGGTTGTGCACTAAAAAGAAATAATCACGGTGAAATGAATATTCCCACTCAAGTGCAAGAGGGAGATCTGAGCTGCATGGTCCAACAGATGAAACCGCCGGCCAAAAGAGTGTGAGTGGTTCGCAGCTGTGTGAGGAACGCTCTGTCTCGCCAACCCACGATGGAGATTTCCAGGGGGTGGTTGAGCTGCTTACTGTTCAGGATTGGAAGTGAACAAAGGCCCTGATGAGCCAAGTGCATCTCGCTTGTGGTGTGTACGTCTTTGCTGTCGGTGTTTTAAATTTTTGTCGCTCGACAACAGCCTCCGATGTCATTCCCATCCAGCACAGTGGTCGCTGCGTCACTCGAGAGATCATGGTCGCTTTCGACAGCCCAGACAGCCGAGGTCAGAAACGATAGCGAACATCGCATCCACTCTGCCCTTTTCAGCAGATAGAGAGCAAGCCGAGATGGTGCAAACGGCTCCTGTGCGAAGACTTTGCCTTGTGTATGAAGATGGTCTAACAACACTCTGATTTTTCGCTGCTTCTCCCGCCATGCATGTCGACGACGTTGAGCATACGAATCGGATCGAGCTTAAGCATTCAATCGGCACACACACACACACTCTCAGGCTTGTGTGTGTCGGACAGGGGTTTTCTTTTTTTTTTTCTAGAAATTTTAATTTTTCGTAAAACATTTCTGAGTTAGCCGCTCGGGCCATTTCATAGCAGCTCATCCTCGAGGCTCTCCGCCAACCACAACCATCTCATTCACCATAAGAGCAGCTCGCTCTCAAGGCATACATCGTGCGCTCTCGTCAGCCTCGACCTAATGTCGCAGGTACCAGGTGCGGCCTCGCAGCCATCATGGTCCTCGGTCGCCTCAGCTGCAGCGTCGGCTGCTACACAGGCTTCGACCTCCTTGGCTAATGCTGCGGATCCAGCTGCAACAGCAGCTGGCACTTCCTATGCCGACGAACGCAACCCCCTCATTGCGCTCTTCGATGGTCTGCTTAGGGTCCTGCTCGCCTCGCTCAATCTCATCCGCATCCTCGCCACGTTTTCCACCATCACGCTACCCAGTCTCGTCTACACCATCCTTCATTACAGCTTGACGCTTCAGCTCAACTTTCCATCTCTTGCACTGCTCTTCCTCACGTCACTGGTCTCTGCCTTCATATGGCTGCGTTACCGTCACCTCAACAAGTACGAGCGCCTTCGCGAGGTTCCCCTCATCCGAGATGAAGGCTTCAACCTCAACCCTGACGTCGCATCAGCTGGCGGCGACAACGACCGCGGCAGCTTCCACAACTACCTCGACGACTTTCTTCAGGCCATCCGTATCTTTGGCTTCCTCGAGAAGCCTGTCTTCCACGAGCTCGCCCGTCACTTGCAAACACGCAGACTCGTCGCTGGTGACAGCCTCTCCCTCGATACCGACTTTTCCTTCTACATCGTCATAGACGGCCACGTACAGGTGTATGCACCCTTGCCTTCTGCTACAGCCAGTGCAGTGGGTCAAGATACGGTCGAGGATGAAGATGACAGCGGCTATCAGTTGCTAAACGAGGTAGAAAGCGGCGGCACCCTCAGCAGTCTCTTCACCATCCTCAGCCTCTTTACTGAAGATGTCAAGCTCAGCTTTGGCAGCGACGATGACTCTCATCTTGCTGCGCAGCATCTAGGCAATTCAGCCATGGATCGCCAGTACAATTTCAGCGGAAGTGCCTACTCTGCACGCGGTAGCAACGCCACAGCTCCGACTTCACCCTACGCGTCAGCATTCAACCCGCCGTCGCAGACTTCTGCTCAGATTCAGCTCAATGCCGCCGCCCTCCGCAATGTGCCTGCTGCCATGTCCACCGAAGGTGCAGTCGAGCGACTCGGAGGAGGTGCCGCTGCCCGCTCGGGCTCCAGACCGTCTCACGCTCGCACCGCTTCCTCTGGCACCGGTTCCATGACCGTGCAGGATGGCGACACGAGCACCGTCATGGACCCACACGAGAACAACGACGACAGCACCGCCAACTCGTTGGGCCACGCTCCTGATTTACAGATGCCGCCAGCACAGGCTGCCGCGCCCTTTGCCCATTTCGCTCCCAGCTACCAGGCTTCTCCCGCGGGCACACCCGTGTCGAGCATGCCCGCACCTTCCCAGTCTCCCTTCTTTCGAGGTCGTGCCGCCTCCATTCACGGTCTTCACGAAGGAGGTGTTGGCGGCCCTACCACGCCTGGTTCCATCCGCAGCGCCATGAGCAGCAGCGCCCACGGTCATTTTCAGCCACACGCCCAGCACCTTCCGCGACAAGGGGCAGGTACTGTTGCTCGTGCCACCGTTGACACGACTCTTGCTGTCATTCCCGCCGAAGCCTTCAAGCGTCTCACCAAAAAGTTCCCAAACGCTGCTGCACACATCGTTCAGGTCATCCTTGCTCGTCTTTCGCGCGTCACTTTCCACACTGCCCACAAGTATCTCGGTCTGACCAAGGAAGTCATGCGTACTGAAAAGTCGATCAACGACCTCGCTTGCTTCCCGCTCCCCTCCGAGTTCTACGAGAAGGGAGGTATGGACAAGCTTCGTCATCGCTTCCTCCCGCAACCTACGTCCAAGCGCGATTCGACGCTCGATGACGACTACTTCCGCAACTTTCAGCAATGGACTGCTCAGAGGAGCGCCACGCCTGTACAGGCGTCTGCCCGCGATGACAACAGCATCACCAGCAGTCCGCCCAAAGTCAGAATCGCTGCGGATCAGCCATCACTGACAACGAGCCCGAAACAAGGTAACAAGAAGGTTGCGCCGCCACGCATCGCTACTGCCAAAACGCCCTGGGGTCATCCGGATCCGCCTCTCAAGACACCGACTGCCCGCACCAGCGTCGGTCCAGGCGATCTGCTCAGCATGGCCAGCCTCAGCCAGGACGGATGGCACAATAGCGGCTTCGACATCCACTCGGCTCAACCCACGCCACGTGCAAAGCCACGTTCGGTGTCCAAGCTCGAGCCGTTCCACGGCCCTTTGCCCCACCCTATGGACGATTCCACTGAAGGCACGAGCCCTCTTTCGCGTGTCTCGCCCACTCCTAGACGTAATGGCAGCATCGGCATGTCGCAATATGGCGATGATCTGAACGGCGAACGTCCCTTCTCCAACATCGGACTGCCGCATTTCGACATCAAGAATGAGGTCATGGACTGCATCGCAAAGAGTATCGGTCTTGCTCAGGCTGCTACTTCGCCCATCGCTGCAAGCTTCCAGGCTAGTCCTCATATCAACGCCCAGGACTCTCTCTTGCAACGATCCGTGTTCAAGTCTGCTTTCAGCTCGCTCAGCATGCTCGATGCTGCGATGGCTGAGGAGGAGTCTAGCATCACAGGGACCAACAGCTCCATGGCTGGACACGGCCCCTCTGGCTTTCATCTGTCCGACTTTGAGAACGAAGTCGAGATCAAGTTCTTCCCAGCTGGGAGCACGCTGGTCAAGGCGGGCGAGACTCGTGCCGGACTCTTCTACGTCATTGATGGCTTCTTGGACGTCTTGCTACCTGATGAGGCGAATGAGCTCGAGGAGGAAGATCGACCCAAGAAGAGTCACAATGCTACCAGTCATGGACGTGGTGGCAGTGGCTCTGGCGCTGGCGCTGGGTCGTCCGCGACAGGCCAGCATAAGTCAGGCTCACATCGAAGAGACGTCTCGTCTGCTTCTTTGCGCGCCGGTCGCTACGAGGACGATCCTTCGCGCGAGGGTGCCTCGTCACGCCCGTCGCGCCGCGGCACCGATGCGGATCGTCCCAACAGCAATGGCGACGATGCCGCACTGTCTTCGCATCGACCTTCGATGCGTCAGGGTTCGTCTACATCTACTTCCTTCGGCACTACTGCGGGCCTACGCAAACGTCCCACCGAGTCGGCAAAGGTCGGAAACGCTCTGGACGGCACCGGCGGTGGGACAGGCAGCGGCACGAGCACCCGTAAACCTAGCCTCGTTTCAAGCGGAAGCGGAAATGCAGCCACTACAACGCCGCGTCCTTCCATCGCGACCGCTTCCAAGACACCGCCTGCTCCCAAGGCGTCGGCGCCTCGACCGTCGTTGCACCAACAACAGCCCCTTCGCGCTAACTCTCCGCCCAAAACCCGTCAACGCTCCAAGGACGGCAAGCGCTCCATCTTCACCGTCGGCCGAGGCGGCATTGCAGGCTACCTCTCGAGTCTGTTGGGCACAGCAAGTTACGTCGACATTACAGCCAAGACGGATGCGTATGTCGGCTTCCTGCCTGCGCACGCCCTCGAGCGCATCATGGAGCGTCGACCCATCGTGCTCTTGACGCTGTGCAAGCGTCTGTTGAGTCTGCTGCCACCTCTTATCTTGCACATCGACTCGTCGCTCGACTGGCAGCAGGTCAATGCTGGGCAGGTCATCTATCGTGAAGACGATCCGTCGGATAGCTTCTTCATTGTCATCAATGGCCGACTGCGAGCCATCACGGAGAAGAGTAACGGTATCGAGGTGCACAACGAGTACGGTCAGGGAGACAGTGTGGGCGAGCTCGATGTCATCACCAATTCACGCAGACGCACGACGTTGCACGCTATTCGTGATTCCGAGCTGGCCAAGATGCCCTCGACGCTGTTCAATGCGATCTCTGTGCGTCATCCCGCCATCACGATCCAGATCTCGCGTATCATTGCGCGTCGCGTGCGGACCGAGCTCGTCAGAAGCAAACAGGAAGGTGCTGCGCTCGGTGCGCCTATTCCGGGTCTGCCGGACCTTGGGAGGAACAACCTCAATCTCAAGACGGTAGCCATTGTTCCTGTGACACGCCAGGTGCCGGTGATCGACTTTGCGGCCAAGCTGCAGACCGCGTTCGACGATACTATCGGTGGTCGCGCCATCTTCCTGGACCAGAGCAGTGTCATGGGTGTGCTTGGACGTCATGCGTTCAGCCGCATGGGCAAGCTGAAGCTGGCGGGGTGGCTCGCCGACTTGGAGCAAAAGTATCGTATGGTTGTGTACGTGGTCGATACGCCCGTCTCTTCTGCCTGGTCGCAGACTTCGATTCGGCAGGCGGATTGCGTGCTGATGGTCGGATTTGGCGACGAGCCGGCGATGGGAGAGTACGAACGGCTGCTGCTGAGTGTCAAGACGACTGCGCGCAAGGAGCTGGTGCTGCTGCATCCCGAACGCAGCGTGCCACCTGGCTCGACGCGTGAATGGCTCAAGAATCGTCCATGGGTGCATGCGCACCACCATGTCGAGATGCCGGGCTTGACTGGGTCGCACGCAGCGGCGGCTATGTCGACGGGCGGCGATCCGAAAGCAGTCAAGGCGTTGCGCAATCTCAAGCAGAAGCTCGAGACTTCGCTGCAGCGATACCGCAAGACCAAGACGCCGCTGTCTGCGTCTGGAAGGCCGCATCATGCGTCTGACTTTGCGAGATTGGCGCGTCGGTTGTGCGGTATGAGTATCGGACTGGTGCTCGGTGGAGGCGGTGCGCGTGGATGTGCGCATCTGGGAGTCATTCGTGCGCTTGAAGAGCGTGGGATCCCCATCGACATGGTGGGCGGTACTTCGATCGGATCGCTTGTAGGCGGGTTGTATGCAAGGGAGGCTGAGATGGTGTCGACGTTCGGACGTGCGAAGCGTTTTGCTGGGCGTATGGCGTCTCTTTGGCGTTTTGCTTCGGATCTGACGTATCCCGTTGTGTCGTACACTACAGGCCACGAGTTCAATCGTGGTGTGTTCAAGGCGATTCAGGAGACGCACATTGAGGATATGTGGATTCCGTTCTTCTGCAACACGACCAACATCACGTGGTCGCGCATGGAGGTGCATACGACCGGGTACGCGTGGCGCTACATCCGCGGCTCGATGACGCTAGCTGGTCTCATCCCGCCGTTGGTCGACGAAGGGAATATGCTGGTGGACGGTGGGTATGTTGATAACTTGCCGGTTACGGTGATGTTGGCGATGGGAGCGCGGTCTGTGTTTGCGGTAGACGTTGGGTCGATCGACGACACGAGTCCGCGCGCGTACGGCGACACGCTGTCGGGCTGGTGGGTGCTGCTCAACCGCTGGAATCCGTGGTCGGACGCGAGCAAGATTCCCTCGATCCCCGACATCCAAGGACGCCTCACGTACGTATCGTCGGTCAAGACGCTCGAAGAGGCGAAGAAGGTCAAAGGCTGCTTCTACATGCGCATGCCGGTGGAGGAGTTTGGTACGCTCGCTTTCGGTCGGTTTGACATGATCTATGAGAAGGGGTACAGGGCGGCGGTGGATCTGTTGGATGGTTGGGATGCCGAGGGGAAGCTGCCGTCGGGGATGGAGAGGGAGGAGGGGGAGGAGGAAGAGGAGGAGGAGTTGGAGGAGTATGAGGAGGATGGGGAGGGGGAGGGAGGGGTGAGAAGGTTGAAGAGGGTTAGGAGGAGGAACAGGAGGAAGGGTGGGATTAGTGCGAGGCGGAACAGTATTTAGATCCCTCCCTCAGTATTGGGAACAGACTTGTGAACGGGCTACAATATTATTCGTTTAAGTAGTGGGATGATGGTGTTACGATTCTATGGACGATCATGTCCCAATGAGCATGTTGAGGATGATGGTGAGAAGTCGTTTGATTTTTGTGGCCACTTTTTTTCGAAATGATTTTCTCAACCTGATTTTTTCAGTCCACGTTTTTGCAGAACAACTCGCACCCGCTTTGACACGTCGACGGTAGTTACGGCAGCAGCGCGGCACACAGTCATGCGGAATTCCGACAGCCAGGGTCCTCAGGAATGAAAAGCGCAACACGGTGATCCGTGCCTCGCTTGGCCGAAATGCAACAAGGTTTGTGTGGGTCACCGGCGATGCGGTTTGTGCTTGCTTCTCGACACCCAACACCCTCTTGATATATACTCGTTTCGGTCGGGGCTGCTTTTGTCTTTTTACAACCATCGAGTACGACTGGACTACGAAAGGTTGGGCGAAACGGTCGGCTAGAACGGGGCTTTTGCGCGACCAACGAAGATTCTGCTTCCCTAGACTGTTTCCGGCGGGACGAATGCGCATCTGGTCACAGCTTTCTTCTGGATCGTTTCAGCATCGAGGTAGCAACGTCAAGTTCACGGTCTCGCACTCATCTGGCGCTCATTTCGTCGCATCAAGGCTGGTCCCAGTCTCGCGCTCTACAACCAAACAGCAACGGCCGATCCTCCGGAACAATGGGCGCAGCATGCTGCGCAGGCGCCGCCGTCGCCGGCTCCTCGGCTCCTTCCGGTCTCGTCGACGGTACGCTCTACTCGTTCCTCTCCGCCCTCCCCATCGCGCTCTACCACTACTACCCGCAGATCACGCTCGTCCTCGCCACCCTGCTCGTGCTCGGCATCTCGTCGCTCTACCTGCTTCTCGTACTCTTGACGCCAGAGACAAAGACGAGCTCGGCGTCGGAGGTCACTTTCCTGTCGCACGGTGGTGAAGAGGCTCAGCCGCTGCCGTCTCTGCTGGATAAGCTGGAGGAGGAGGAGGGAGTGAATAAGGCGGTGCAGCTGAGCGTCGTGGTGCCGGCGTACAATGAGAAGGAGAGGTTGCCGGTGATGCTCAAGGAGACGGTGGAGTTCTTGGAAGGTTTGAAGAGGGGGCGGAAGAGTTTGGTGCAGGGTTTGACAGCAAAGACGAACGGAACGAACGGTTCTGCTTTTGGATCGCAGAACGGTTCTACGACAGCCGTTCACACAGCGCTCTACGACCCGCTCACGACCTACGAAATCCTCATCGTCGACGACGGGAGTTCAGACGGCACTCATCAGGTTGCGCTCGATTTCGCTCGCTCTACCAACACCTCGGCTATCCGCGTTGTCCGCCTAGCTAGAAATCGCGGGAAAGGAGGAGCGGTAAGGCACGGCGTTATGCATTCCCGTGGACACCTGGTGCTCTTCGCAGACGCAGACGGAGCGACGTCCTTCTCCGACCTCTCGAAGCTCTGTTCCGTGCTTTCCCGCGTACTGACAAAGTCCGGCCACGGTGTAGCGGTGGGAAGCCGCGCGCACATGGTGAAATCGGATGCGGTGGTGAAGCGAAGTTTTGTGCGCAACTTTTTGATGCATGGGTTTCATCTCTTCCTTACGCTGCTGCTGCGGCCTCCGACGCTGGGTAGCTTACTGAAAAAGTTCAGGCGAAGCGATTGCAAGGGAAGGCAAGCACTACCCGTCCAGCCAGAGATCAAAGACACCCAGTGCGGCTTCAAGCTCTTCACCCGCCCCACAGCGCAGCTTGTCTTCCCGGCGAGCCACATCGACGGTTGGATCT
This sequence comes from Sporisorium iseilematis-ciliati, assembly GCA_001748505.1. Lineage (NCBI taxonomy): Eukaryota > Fungi > Basidiomycota > Ustilaginomycetes > Ustilaginales > Ustilaginaceae > Sporisorium > Sporisorium iseilematis-ciliati. Next base: position 226,443 of record MJEU01000004.1, on the reverse strand, counting down.
TCGACGTCGAGCTGCTGATCCTCGCGCAGACGAGTTCGAGTTTGGCGCTCCAGCAGCGGCCGGAGTTGGGAGAGGCGGAGAAGGGCGAGAAGGAGGAGGAGGAGGTGCTGAAGAGGTTGCCGATCCCAATAGCCGAGGTAAGTGTGGATTGGAGGGAGGTGGGCGGGAGCAAGATCGACTTGGTGCGGGACAGTATAAGGATGGCGTTGGATCTGGTGGTGATCAGGGCGAATTACAAGTTGGGGAGGTGGAGGTTGCCGAGGGCTGCGCTGGAGGAGGAGGAGAAGGAGGTGGGGGAGGGGTGTAGGGGTTAGATTTCGGGTGCGGCGAGTAATGAAATCTTTTTCAGATTGAGCAAGGTTGAAGGTTGTGCAGTTTGTGATGTCAAAGCAGAGGCTCTGCGTGGTGCGGACGAGAGATTGTGATCGTTTCAACACCTCTCTGCAGCTCTTTCGTCAGTGTGAAGCACCTTTGCTGTCTCGCCCTCGCCCTGGCTCTTTCACAACCGCGTACGCACGCTCTCCTCCGTTCTTCACACACGCGCACACTCAGCGAAGTCTTTCGTAACAATCATAAAGCATTACCAAAAGAACCTACAAGCAAAGCATCATCGCCTCACGCCAGCGCACCAAGCGGATCATAAGGCGGCAACCTAACCGTCTTCTCGTCGACACCCTTCTCGTACAGCCCCCACAGCGCCTTTGGCATAAACTGCTTACTGACCACCACCTGGTAGTTGAACTCTTCGAACCACTTGTCGCTCATGACCATGAACCCTTTATCGTTGCCGACCCCGCTCTCGCCCCACGAGTTCTCCACCCGGTACCTCTCCACTTTGCCGGTCTTCTCGTCGATGTGCACCGCCGTGATCACCATCGCGTGCGTCATCGAGGATTCGCCCAGCTCGATCCTCTCAGCCTTCGAGAGGCCGAGGGTGATGTTGAAGGCCTCTTCGTAGCCGAAGAGCTCCGGGTTCATGATGCCAGTCTTGGTGTCGGAAAACTGTCCGACGTCGCAGCCGAAGAATACGGGATGACCGGCTTTGATCGACGCGACAACGGCGGAGCGCATGGCGTCGATCGTCGTGTTGACGTAGCTGATCGGTGTACCTTCCCAGACGTTGCCGAGGCGTTCGACGGTGATGAGCTGGTTGGGCGGGTGTCGCGGGTCGTGGATCAGCGAGCAGCGGGTTTTGTGGTCGAACGAGCCCGTGTGTTCGGCGAGGAACTTCTTGGGCGTCGAACGGACTGTGACGAACTTGCCGTGCTTGTTGCGGTAGTTGTACGTGAACTCCTCGTCCGGTTGCGGTGGGGTGCCGAGGGAGATGACGAGGAGGCGGTAGACTTCGGCCATCTGTTCGTCCTTGCGCGCCCTCTGCGCGGATATCACAGCACGCGAAACCTCAGCAGCGCTGCAGGTGGACCCGAGCTTGCGTCGGACTTCGTCTTTGATCTGTCGCAGCTCGAGCGTGTACTCGCGCAGCTTGAGCGTGACGAGCCAGTTGATCTGCGAAGAGTACGACGAGTTGTAGCTCTCGGGGAAGACGCTCTTGGGTACGACACCGTACTTCTCGAGCAGGTTGGCGACCATGTCCCACTGCCCACCGTCGTTGGTGGGTGCGGTCTTGAGGAACCCTACCACGCGCTGGTCGAGCTTCTCATCGGCCAGCTCGATCATGTTTTCGAGGAAGTAGTTGGATTTCTCCAACTTGTCCCAGAAGCTCAGGTAGCTCTGGGACAGTTCGAACTCGTCGAGCTCCAACACCTTGGCTGCGCCGTGGCGGATCACGTTGCAGGTGGCGAAGAGCCAGCATCGACCGGAGTTCTTCTGGTTGACGACGGGTTTGACCTCGTACGGGATCGCGTGGGAGAAGACGTGTTCGCACGACACTTCGACCGAGCGCTTGTGCAGGCTGTCCTTGATGGCGGCGTTGTGCAGCGTCATCTGGGCGAGGCGGGCGGCTTGGGTGGAGAGCGCCGAGTCCTGCCAGTCGGAGAGCGATTTGAGCGAGATCCCTGCGGATCGCTCGACGGAGTTCGAGGTGCTCGAGGCAGCGGAGGAGGGGTTGAAGCGCGAAAGAGTCTCGGCTTGGATGCGTGCGAGTCGGTCGGCAGCATGGTGGTTGATGGTGTTGGAAGATGTAGCATGGGCGCGCGAAGAGTCGACGCTGAGAGTGTACTTGGCCTTCTCGTTGAAGGTCTCGCTGCTGGTGGTGGAGGCCTTATCGGCGATGGGCTTGGATGCGGATGAGCCCATGGTTGGTTGGTTGGTTGCTTGCTGTGGGGAGCGGGTGTGTACTGTATGTGTATGTGGTGGTCTAGGGTTGCGGGATTTCGACGGGGCGGGAGACAAAGTCGAGGTCTATGCTGTTGAAGAGGAGGAAGGGTTGCGGGGCGCAGTCGATGAGACCGGTCTTTATACGACGAGCTGATTACCAGACAAGCCGAGTCACGATCGCTCCTTAGGGTGGACACGCAAGCCTTTCAGAGATAACGAGCTAAAGTGTGGGGCAAGGCACGCCGCCTCTTGACAGCGACCCGGTTACTAGAGCGGAGGACGATGCACTTTACAAAGCGGCGGCATCTCACCGGCCAACTGACAAGCATCCAATGAGCACGAGTCGCTATCTCATAAGGGTCCATTCCCTCGAAAGCAATTGTGAATGCCGCGGTCATGCCTCCATCTCGGAAGGGCGTCGACCGAGCTCAGCATAGGCTCAGCACAGCGCAGATCCAACTTTTGTCCAGGGTCCAAGGTCGTACAGCAGCTCTTCATTTGACAGCAGCTGAGCTGGCTGAGCTGGCTGTGTCGCGAAGTGATTTTCATGCGGATGCGGACGCGCATTTTGCTTTGCTCGTGTGAGAGAGTGCGTCTCTGCCTTATCGCAACTGCATTTTTTTGGAGCTTTCGGCTGAGCTTGAAAGCGCGATCAGCAGCCGACTGCAGGATGACCGCAAAGGTGCACACAAATTGCATTGGCGAGCATATCCGTGGGCAATCAAAATCAAATCGGGCGAACAGCAATCTCGGATCCCGATACACTAGCACCCTTCGCACACTTCATCGTGGTCAAACACTTTACAGTCTGCTGTCGTGCTCAGTCCACCAAATCACTCCACTGTAGACGTACACGGGAGAGAAATGTCGCATGTGTTGAACACGAGGGAGTATATACAAATTGCAGAAGCAAGTACCAACGAGAAACAGTCGATGTCACGTGCAGCACCAACTCTAGTACAGGACACGAGTGAGAATGTTGGCATCGGTCTTGGAGACGCGATCGTAGATCTCTCGAATGTCGTTCTCTGTAATCTGTGAAATGTCGACCAATACGTACGCCACGTCCTTGTGCGAATCCGAGTGTTGCTTGTCGACGTTGAACGATCCCAAGATCTCGTTAAGTGCACGCAGCGAACCGGGCTGGTTCTGGTGGACGTAGCAGATACGAATGACACGCGAATCGGCCTCGGTAATGGCACGCAGGTCGACCTCGGGGAAGTTGACGGCGCCGATGGAGCCTCCGTAGTTGATGTAGCGAATCAAAGCGTCCGAGACCTCGATACCGATCATGCGTTGCGCCTCTTCAGTGCTACCTCCGATGTGGGGTGTCAGCATGACGTTGGGCATCTGGCACAGCTCGGAAGCCCAGCTGTTGAGCTCGTTGGAGAAGGTACCGGGTCCAGAAGCAGCGGGCTCCTTGGGGAAAACGTCGACAGCAGCACCCGCCAGGTGGCCAGATCGGAGACCTTCGACGAGAGCCGGGATGTCGACGACGGAGCCTCTTGCGTTGTTGATGAGGTACGAGCCCTTCTTCATCGCCTTGATCTGCTCCGTGCGGATCATATTCTTGGTCTCAGGAAGCTCGGGAACGTGCAGCGAGACGAAATCGGCGAGGCCAAGCAGCTCGTTGAGTGTGGACACTTGTCTGGCAGAGCCGAGAGGCATGAGCGGCACAACGTCGTAGTAGATGACCTGCATGCCCATAGCCTCGGCAAGGACCGAGAGCTGCGATCCAATGTGTCCGTAACCCACAATTCCGAGAATCTTGCCTCGCACCTCGTAGCAGCCCTTGGAGACCTTGTTCCACGTACCGGATCGCATCTCGTTGACGCGGTCACCGAGCTGACGCGAAAGGCTGATCATCTCACCAATCACAAGCTCGGCCACAGAGCGCGAGTTGGCAAAGGGAGAGTTGAAGACGGCAACACCGGCTTTAGCAGCCGACTCGAGGTCGACCTGGTTGGTGCCGATGCAGAAGCAGCCGACGACGAGCAACTTGTGAGCAGCGCGGAACACCTTGGCAGTGAGCTTGGTCTTGCTGCGGATACCGATGGCATGGTACTGTCCAATCTTCTCAACGAGCTCCTCCTCGCTCCAGGCTTTGGTGTGGAAATCGACCTGGTAGCCCTGCTCCTTGAGCATCTTGACTGCACCCTGCGAGACGTTTTCGAGCAAAAGGATGCGAATGTCACCCGTGTCGAATGGCGTCAAGAGACGTGGCGCCGAGAGAGGCACCGACTGTGAAGCAGCGCGAGTGCGCGCGTTAGGTGGCGAGAACGAAGCGGGAGGCGAGGTGGAAGGGTGGATCGAGGTGCCGTTGGCCAGACGCTGAGCACCGGCCTGTGCTGCCATCATGGCCGAGAACGAGCCAGCGTTGGTGGGAGGCGAGAAGCCTGCGCGGTGGAAAGCTTGACCGTGTGTTTCCGACATTGTGACGAATGGAATATGGATGACCTGACGTCGAAAGGAGACGAATGAAGTGGAGATGGTGGTGAATAGACCGTTTGCGCAGCAACTTTGAATGCTCCTCGTTCTGCGTGCGTGGAGTTAGAAGAAGCGCTCGAGCCTGCTTCACCTGCCTGAGCTGCTCAGATCTGCCCCAGTGTGACTCTGATTTGATAAAAATCGATTTCTTCTAAAATCACCAAATTTTCCTGTCTGTCGTGGCGTGGTCGTGCTGGACTTTTCATGCTCGGGCACACGGACTTAGCGCTAAGTTAGCTGCGGGTTCTCGCAGTGTGCTCAGTCACTGCGCCAAGACCATCTCATTAGTTAAGCCGCTGTTGAGTCTCGGAGCGCTCGTCAAAGTGCATCAACGACCGTCGAGAAAGTGGGATGGCTGGCGTAGCCACCTTGAAAGGCTGGTTGCTGCAACCCAAAGTGACTCGAGCGTTGGCACCGGACCTGAGCGGAGAGCTGCATGCAGATTTTTGCATTTCAATCACGCCTTTTCCTTTGAGCCAGATCGGGTAGCTCTATCTTGCAGATCTCGATCGGTGGCCTGAGGCTAGACTTAACAAATTGCAGAAAATCGCACCCGCCCGCCACCTGTCAGGTTGTGCAGCGAGGAGGTGGCAGTCAAGAGTCGAGCTCCAGCAGAGACCATTGCATTCGCAAATGTGAGCTCGAGGATGCTTTTGCCTCTGACACATCGAGGCGCATCAAAGTTTGATAAGAGACTCGCTCTTGAGCTGAGAGGCACAAGAAGCCGAAAAGAGCCAACGAGGCAAGGCGCGATCGCATCAGAAAGCGATCCAAGCGCTGCAGCAAGAACAATAACTTGAGAACTTTAATCGAGCAGGTGGGCAAAGAACAGTCTCCGAAAGGCAAACGATCGAGACTGATTGGGATGCTGGCACATCTCATTTGGCAAATTTTGTGCTAAGCTCGAGACTGAAATATTCTCTTCTTCAAGGGCCGCGAAGACACCGTCACATCTTTCTTTCCTTCCGCTATCACCATACACTTCCGCCGACATGAGCGGAATCTCTCGTCTGCTCCGTTGGGCTCCTTGCCTCTATGCTGTCTGCAGACTAGCCAGCGGCTCCGGTCAAGCACCCCGGTCTCAGCTGCTCACCACCCAGTCGGGCTCTCAGCATCCTTCGGTGCCTGCCGACTTGCTCAACACTCTGAGCTTTCCCGCTCGTACGGTTGTGAACCACACACACCTACCGAGGCCAGCTTTAGCTCCACGTGCTCGCCGCTCTCCGACGGTGAGCTCAGTGGAACAGAGCAATAGCGCAGTCTCGCATCCGTTTAGTCTGCTTCGTACCCGCAGCCCTCTCAAGAACGATGGCTGGCAGTGGGAGCGCCCTTTCAGATTGCCCGTTCGCTTGGCACACGAGGCGCTCTCCATCTCGAGCACAATCCTCAGCCAAGTCAGAGGTGTCTATTTCGGTCGAATTCTCCCGATCGAGCTTCAGGAAGCTATCGTGCTCACTGCGAGGCACCCAGTTCGCAAGTCCGGCAACTTCGACGAAGCAAACATGCTGCTCGTGTGCAAGCATTGGAACGACCGTCACGCTCCGCACTTTTGGAAGAAGCGTTGGCTCAATCTTCGACCTCCTGTCGCCCAGTGGAGCTCAATCGCCGAACGTGTTCAGGCTCTCGCTAGAAGATCCAAGGTCATTCACAACGTCAAGCTCCAAGGCGTGCTCACCGACATTCTGCCCACTTCGCTCGGAGAAGCACTTCGAAGCTGTCCAGACCTTGCCAAGATCGCTCAGTGCGACATCACTAAGATCAAGATCGGTAAGCTGGACAATCTCAACGAGGTCCTTCTTACGCAAATCTTGATCCACCATCAAGGAAACATTCGTCACTTTGACTTTCGTGCTTGCGACACGCCATTCTTCCTCGGTCGACGATCGCTGTTCGCCGGTTCGGTGCTGTTGCTACCCAAGGTGCGCAGGGTCACGGTGGACATTAGCCACATCGACGAGGTTCAGGTGCTGGAAGATCTGCACGGAAACAGTGCTGGTCTCATCTCGTTCTTTGTCGCCGAGCTCGTCGGAAGGCATGATAGGGATCAAAAGAGGCAGGTTGAGCTTCGCGTACTCTGCATGCCAGAGATCGAGGAGGGGACGAGACCTCAGATCACCTCACAACACGTGCTCCTTGCTGCTCAGATCTACGACTTCACCAGGACGCTGCTGGAAAGAGTCGCTAGTCTCAAGCTGGTCGTCTCTTTTCAGGGTCCCCTGAGGGACCAAGTTGCTCACAACTTGAGGGTGCTGCTCACGTGGGCGAGAGAGAACAACATCTCGTTGATCAACGCTTAGTCGTATCCCTTACATGTTCAGTCCCCTTTGAAATCAAATTTTGAATGTAGACGCTTGTGAGTAAAGAAAGAACTTCAATTGCAGAAACAGTGTGATCATATTCGCCAGATACTCGAGACAATCGACAACTTTGCGGGCTCTACGCTCTGCGTTGCGAGCTCTCTGCGTCAGCGTCGATCAGCTTGTCGTAATGGAAAGAGGAGTCTCGCAGATTAGGGATGAGATCGGGCAGCTTATTCCACGTCTTTTTGGACAGATGAAACACTCCAGCAGCATACATGTCACGTCGCAGATAGCCGGCGCCTACATCCTGAGGAGATCCAAACCTCCAAACCGTTACGATCGATCGCTGCTGTTGCGGCATCCATGCAAGGAGGTCATGATAACAAAGCATGATCGGCTCTCCATTGTCCAGTTTTGACATTTTGACCGTTCGCACGTTGCGGAAAATGATCTCGATCTTTTTGGTAAACAATCTCTGTTGTTCTGGACTGAGGTGGATCTGTCTGAAAGAGCCTTGAGGAAGTTTCGCTCGTTGCGTCCAGCGACGAATCAGATCCGAGACTTCGTCGCTTTCTCGGTAGAGGTAGATGTTTCTGATCCGACGAAACTCTCGCTGCCGTCTTGGTCCCTCTTTGTCTAGCATAGCAAAGTTGATGCGGGTGTTGCCTGACTCCAGTAGTGCAAGAGTTTTCTGAGACTCCTGTTCTGTCATTTTGCTGATAGTGAGCGAGAGATCAGCAAGCAACATGCGGTTGCTATGACGCGCTGTGATCCAATAGTCTCCCATCGACTCGGGCTCTCGTCCGAGTTGAATGAACCCCGTACGGGCAAAGCGATAGAAGCCATGCAGCCGCAGCTTTGGAAGAGATCCTTGGGTATGCCTGTCTAGTTCCCATACCCCAACGAATTCATAACCATCCAGGTGGGACAGGAATCTTGGTTTCGAGCTATAAGCCAGAAGTAGCCGCCTTGGCTCAGGATGAGACGACATGAGCAACTCCTTGGCAGCGGCTTTCTGCCAAAAAGTATGGATTACTAGATCGTCTAGCTGATCGAGACGAAAGAGATGCATCGGAACTTGCTCGGAGCCCGTCGTATCGTCAGCTGCAACCATGCCTGAAATTCCTGTTCTTGACTTGAGTTCAGCGATGAAGGAGTCGACGGCAGGATCGGGATCATAGACCGTTCGGAAACGCGATAGCTTCAATCCGCGGACGTCTGCTCCTTTCTTCGAATGCGCAGGCTCCGCATCTTGCCCCGGAGAGAACTCGGGATCTTCGGAATCTTCAGGTTCTTCGTGGTCGTCGAAAACTCCATCATCGACATCTTCGGCATCGTCCAGATCGGGCTCCGCTTCACGTGCTTCTTCGGGCAACGCTTCATGCGATGTTCCGACGGGTACCAAAGCATGGTGCGTCGAGAGCGGCTCACCTCGGAAGAGCGGATGATTTCCAGTCGGAAGCACCAGCGTATCGTGTCCTTCAGGCAAGATACCGACCGGAACGCCTTCCGGTATGGGCCCATGAGGAGGAGGGGTCGTTCCTTGGGTCAAGTGCGACTCTTGAGTTCCAGACGACACTGATGTGGAATCGGTCATGATGGCAGAATTTGGGAAAGAAACCATTTCAGCCTTGCTGACGTGTGTCGGTGAGGTCTCGGGGAAACGCGGCGTCCCTGCTGCCCAGAACAACGGTACATTGGCGGGCTCGGCATGGCCTGCAGCTGCCCGATAAGAATGTGAATTCCTCACATCAGTCTGGTAAGGATGGGTGTCAAATGCACGAAAAGGAAGAGGTGGTACCTCTGACTGCCGAAAGAGACCGGCGTCTGCCCGATAGTGATAGCTTGTGTCTGCCTGTGTCAGAAGTCGTGCGTCGGCTTGATGGGGATGACCGGCAAATGCGGCGGACATCTGGTGCCGATGACCTGCGAATGGCTGTGATGCCTGGTACGGACCATCTATGAAAAGCGAAGGCGCCTGAGAAGGACGGTGCGAGAACGCAGGGGCAGCTTGGTATTGGGGACTTGCGAATGCATTGTGCGCTGGGTATTGGTGACTTGCAAACACATGTGGCGTCAGATCTCGAAGATTTGCGAGACCTAAGGGAGGCTGATTCGAAGGTCCCGCAAATTGCGAAGACGCCTGATACTGATGATTTGCTACAGCGACGGGAGGGCGAGCTGAATGACTGGCAAACTGCGAAGGCGCCTGGACGCGTTGGTGATGAGCCCGTTGCTGCAAGAGACCCCAGGGATCCCCATCCGACTGACGGACAAGCTGATCACATAGGTCTTGCAATTCTGCTTCGCCCTGTACAGGAGGGGCTGGTATGCCGAAGACAGGTGTCAGTCCGATCGTGAAGATCACAAAGAATGCAAATGCAACCGTGCGGCTGATGCGTGTAAGATTCATTGTAGACATAGCTCACCACTAGCGTCTCGTGGGAGTTTGGGCTCGTCTAGGCTGTGTGACCACGTGAGGATGAGAAGGTTGCTGGAAGGAAGAGGAATGGCTCGGGTTGCTGGTGATTTTATCCTTAAGAGATCTGTCAGAGGATAACTCTGTGCGGACCGGAGCAACGTGATCCGTGTTCATAGGCACGTTCAGTGGCTACTTGATGAAGTGTGGCTGAGCTCGACAACAGCCACCAAGACTTGATTCACCTCACAGGGTCTGACTAAAGCCGAACAGGCCGATCAAAGCAACCGATAAGGCTGTTCATCTCGCTGTCAAGGGTGTGTGTTAACGCAAGCTCCGCCTGTTTCGACTGCAACGAAGAGAGTATCTTTACTTAGCACGATTGTTCATGGCTTTTCTCGGCTCACACATGAAGCTTCATAAGGAAAAGGAGTCGGTCGCCGAGCCCAAGAGCTCTCATACACGACGTGCACGCCACGAGACAGTCAGTGAACGAATACATGAGCAATCAATTACAAAGGGCAGTAGCAGACTACGGCAGCTGCGGCCAGTGCAGATTGAAGGATGAAAAGCGTAGACCGTGTATGGTGCCGGGCGTCAACTTATCATATGAGCGTTTTGGAAGCTTAAATAGACCTTTGAGAATCATAAGCCTCCGTCCGGCAAGGTAAGGCCCAACTTTCCACAACGCTACCCATGACCTAGAGCGCTGATGCAGCCACGGAACGCGATCCATGAAATCTAGCATGTACACCTCGCCATCCTCGGTTGTGACAATCTTGACGCTCCTCGGCGCGTTGAATCGACTGACCATATGGAGAGCCAAGTGTTCAACCTCTCCTCGATCAAAATCGATCGGAGCGAACGCATTTGAAGGGAGACGCGCCGATTCTTTCCATCTCCTCAGCAGAAGCAGGGTTTCGGAGTCAGCAGTTAACTGAGTTACAAAATAGTACTTCCCTTCCACATACGACGTACTTGCGAGAGCTCGATCGATCTCCCCTGTCCTGACGAGATCTTGGATCTCTGGTGTTTCTGAAGCTTTCCCAGCCATGAACAACTCATCTTTGGGAACCATGTAGGGAGACGCTGGGAAAATTTCGAGTGCCCGAGCTTGTGTGAAGCTCCGGCGCATCAACACGAACCAGAAGTCTTGATGTGTCGAAGACGGGTGGCGCTCGAGAGTGACGAAGTCCTGGAGGGAGAAGGGAAAAAGTCCATAGAGGTACATATTTAACTGCGTTGTCCCCTCACTTGGTCCAATCTCCCACACAGCAAGGTGACTGGCAGCTCGTCTACCAGGTATCAGCAGTGGCTTGTTCGAGAGGGAGAGAAACAGGATCCTCGAACCGACTGCAACTTGCTTGACTCTCTTTTTCTTGTAGAAGAATGTCTCAAGGAAATGCTCGAGATGAGTCGGGACTACAGCTTCTTCTTCAGCTGAGCTACCTTCTACGCCCATTCCACCGGCTTCTCCCGACGCCCAAGCTCTGAGCGTGCTCACGAAGCGACTGATTTCGGGATCGGTACGTGCTGAGAAGCGGAAAAAAGAGCCTGAGAAGAAACTTGGATCGAGCAGTGCCTTAGATCGGATTTCACTTGCGCTGGCCTGCAACAGGTGTCTGAAGTCATCGCCGAGTCCGAGATCTTGGGGTAAGGACTCGTCAAGCGTTTGAGTCGAGCTTTGTCTTGTATCATGCAAAGACGGAGCCGTCCATGTCGTAGCGGGAGCCGCAGGGATTGACGGTAGACTCACTTCATAGTCGGGCCTTCCACCTTCGCGTTGGCCACCGGAGGATCCGGCCTCGGCATCATTCCTCATCTTGATCATATGCGGCTGTTGAGCTTCGAGAGAAATCTGGACAACTGCGCTTGGTAGAAATCCTCTGCCTTCGATGGAAACCAATGGATCGTGGTGAGGAATCGCTGCATTGGGCACATGGAACGTATACGGTGGGATCGAGTTGCCGCTGAGAACTTGAGGCACAGCGCTGCTAGCCGAAGCGGAACTGCTGCCAGCGGCCTGCTGTTGGCGGATAGGGGACTGCTCAACGTTGGCCTCGTACATACGCCCTGGATTATGAATGAGCACTGGCTGATAGATGACGGTGGGCACGTATGCGTATTGAAGGCCGGAGGGGTGTTCAGGCCTGCCAAGAGGATTCGGAACCTGTGTCCAAGGGTGCCAGAAGGGTGCATGCTGAGACTGCAGATCAACTTGCGGTAAGTGGGGAGGAGCATGGCTGCTAGAGCTACCGACGGTAGAAGCAGGTCTGTGACTTGAGAATTGAGGAGCGGTTTGAGCTGGTACAGATGCCCCTGCGTCTAGAAGATCGTGCGGAGCCTCGTTCAAGTCGAAGCCAAGGTGTTGGAGCAGCCTCTCAGGAGGGGCTGGAGAGCACAGCGCTGTGCAAACAAGGCAAAGAAGAGCGAGCAGATTCAAGCTCATTCTCGGAGTTATGGACAGAATGGGATGCTGAGCGAAAGCGAATCAAGGTTAGGAAGGAGGCGGACGACTCCTTGTGTGTGATCGTGTGATTTGAGCGTCACTTTATCTGTTCCACCGACAACTGCTTTGCTCGAGCGGCATACAGTTGGTGGAAATTCACGTATGTGGGGACGACTTAATGTTGCAAGCACTTTCACGGTACTTACTTACTGTAGCTGGCCTCACATGACGAGATGAAGTGTCTTCTGGCGTCGCTTGTGCTGTACTGACAAGATAATGGCGTACAACTGCCACCTTTGCCACCAATGAGATCGCGATTCCCACGCACACGCCACCTGCAACCTTGACCTCGATCCTCGACGTTCTCAACTTCGTGTTTCCTCACTTGCGGCGTTGTCGGGGGCACCTGTCTCGATGAGAACAGACATTGATCGAGGTCGCTTGTTGTGTTGAAAATATGAAGTACAGGCGCCTAGCAGATTTCGCTGGCACAAAATCATTTGACCACAGCCGCCAACCGTTCATCGCTAAGAGCTCCTCAGGATCACCATACTGTAAGTACTATACTGCACCGTGTGTGACGATTACTTCCGCCACATAATAAAAAATATTGGAGACGTCTTTATGTCTTTGCGTAAACGCAAGTCGTGCTGAACTAGGGCAAACCAGCCATGTTGTTCTGGAATGCAGCCGTGTGTAAGCCCTCGATGGCGTCCGGAGTCAATCGATCGTAGGAGAACTTATCCACGCCGAAGAAACCCCTGCAAATCATCAGTCTTCTTCCTTGAACGGCGGGTCCGAGCTGCCAGACAGCCACAGTATTACGACTATTGGAAAGCCAGGGGACGAAGGGGTAGAAATCCAGCATGAACATCTCACCGTTGTCTTCGGTGATCACCTTGACTTGCTTCTCGGTACGGTACCTTCCAGCTGAATAGAGCGCAAAATCTTCGAGTTGTCCAGGCTTGAGTTGAAGTGGAATGAACTGCTCCTTAAAGAGCTGCGCCTCTCCCTTCCACCGTCGAATGAGAGCAATGGTTCGAGGAGACTGTTGATAGATGTAAAGATGACGGCTTCTACTCAACGATAGGATCCTGCTCAATTCCCCCAAACGGATCAGCGTCTGCATATCTGGGTGGCTTTTTGCCGTACTTGGCTCAATTTTAGAGGCTTCTTGGACCCTTTCGCCACCAAGGGCTTCTTGTGCCTGTTTGCCACCAAAGGCCTCTTGGACCTTTTCGCCACCACCATGACCCTTTCTCTTAACGATTTTCAGTGTCAGGGAATCAACCGAACCTCCTGACTCAGAGTGTGCGTGGTTGTCACGTTGAAGCCAATATACGTCTCCGGTGACACCTGGTTGATGTTCTAATGCTTGAAACTCCGTTTTCGAGAAAGGAAGGAAGCCGCGGAAGTACAGCCTAAGCATGCCACTTGTAGGATGAGATGCTATCTCCCAAGCTCCGATCTTTCTAGTCGGGCGTCTGCCAGAAATGATCAGGTAGTTCGTCAATGGGATGAGAAGCAGGCTTCTCGGTCCGTCTGCATCTCGGAAGACAACTTGCTTCGCCTCCAGCCGTTTCCGAAAGTAACCTATGAAGAACTGAGAAAGATTCGTCGCGACACGTGGAGTGAGTTTCGCAGGTCCAATGTCTCCGTTCAGAGCAGGTCGTGAGGTGTGTTCATCAATATCCGTACTGGTTGCGGTCGAAAGGGAAGCCCGTAGGCCAGCTACAAGTTGGTCTACCTTCGGATCTGGAGCGAAGGTGAGCACGAATTTGGCGCTGGAAAACGCAGCAGGATTTCGGACAGACTGCAATCGGACTTGAGCTTCGTCTTGATCAATAAGCGCGAGCAAGTTAGGACGCTTGCGTGCCGAAACCCTGATCGATTGGACCCGTTTAAATGCCGCGATAGCAGACTTAGGCAGAAGAGGCTGGAAGGCAGACGATCTTGTCATCTGACCTGTTGAGGAGTAGGAGGCTGAGGCTGCTTCTTGCGTGCTCTCCAGATTGTTTGGCATAGATTCGAGGCCTTGGATGTTCTGGTGGAAGTCGGCACGAGATTGACTGTATGGCAGCGTATTTTGAGTGTAGGATGCACTCCCTGAGATAGCGCTGATCTCAGGCTCTTGCTGTCTTGAGACTGGAATCGATTCGGACGAACCTGGCTCGAAGTGTCAGCCAGAACTGTCTGCTCCCATGTTCGGGCAGGATTGAATCGCGGAAAATGGGGTTGCTCGAAGGTCTTGCTACTCTTGCGACGATGTTCTTCGTTCGAAGGCCGTGCAGGGCTGGACGATTCACCGACGTGCGAGACATGAAATTCCTGAGGCGAGAAGACCGATGATGATTGAGGTTGATTGTGCGGCGGCCGATCCAAAGAATGGTAGACGGGTGAATCAAGCGTAAGACCTTCCCTTGGCCTTTTAGTGATTCGGCGATCACGACTGAATCTAGGCTGGGCGATCACATTGCTGGTCTCCGCTGGCGTAGTTTGAGCTTGCAACCAGTGAATTGCTCCTCCATCTATTGCGTCAGCTGGAAGCTCATTCAAGTCCAAGAGAAATCCTTCCGATCCAGGATGCGGTAACGGATGGCATAACGCGCTGTAGAGCAGCAGCAGGAAGCCAATCGGAAAGAGCTGACGCAGGATTGACATGTTTAAGAGATGAAGAGGCGCTCTGTCTGAGTCGGATTGAGATCTTGGTCCTACAGTTTGAGTGAAGCAAGCTGCACTATTACAAGTCGGAGTAACAGTCACTCGTTGCAAATGTATAGGACGAATGCCGACCGAAGCAAGCTCAAGAAGCGCAAGGTGCAAGGTCAAGGGAGCCTGAGCTGCACCGAGCAGAGCCGGTCGAAAGACTTGCCAGCGGGTCAATTAAGTCAGCCCAAGCTCAAGCGTAGAATAGCTTCACTGTTGAAGGGAGACCACATGAAAGTGGCACCACGAAGGAAGTTGTGTGGGGGCCAATGAGAACTATGGTGGGAATCTCGGCATTGGTTGACAAGTTTAAAGCGTGATCATTCGAACATCACGCTCGGTGGGCACTTTCTCTTCGTCCAAGACGGAGTCGATCTCAACAAACAGATTGTGTGTAAAAGTCCCTTGCGAGCTTGCACTTGAAACAATGTCCCCACCAGATCGATGTTTGAGAGGATCTGCTGAGGCTCAAGGCCTCCTAAGTTGACGGCTGTGAAGACCAAAAACCGCAGACCAGGTACATTATGCTTTGCGTGCGACGCCGACATTGGCTGCCCACCAACATGAAATGAATTGACCGGACGGGATACCGAGGCGGGTCATTCGTTTCCAAAACGATAAATAGAGCAGCAAAAATCTCCATCCAATGGCAGGTTGTTCCAACCCAGCCTGTCAACCTTCCCAACTTTCGCTCTATACTCAAGATGAAGCTGAACGTGTTCAAAGTCGCCTTCACCTTGTTAGTCTTCGTGACCTTCTGTATGGCAGGCTTCAACTTCGGTTCTGCTGAAAATGCAGCCGAGAACCTCGAAGTCGCTATCAAGAGAGCCAACTTCCACCTCTCCGGCGGACCTCTGGACGAAGAGCCAGTCGAACACTCGGGCAAACAGCTAGACGATCCTTCAGACAACCATCTAGGCGTTAGAGCAGGCGAAGGTTCCAGCGAGGATCCAGAAGGTGATCAAGATAGGTTGACCGCGGAATTGCCGTGGATTATCGGAGGCGACACAACCTTGCACAACAACATGGTCAAAGACCTTCACAATCGGCACCTGACCTTCTCCCATTTAGGCACCATAGATGACCACGATCTTTATGGTATGGATCGGGAACTTCGGTTGCAGGATCAGAAGGAGCCCAAAGATCGCGTCTTTCTGTTTGCAGTGCAACGCGGAGAGAACGGTCACTTTGAGCCGCTCGGGTTTGCGAGGTACGGCTCTGGTGACATGACGCACGATCCGGACTCGTTTTGGGTTGACAGTGGGTACAATCGTTTAATCAGGAGGTGGGAACAGTTACGGGCAAAGGGAAACTTTCCGCCTGACTTTGTCGATCCCGCTCGAGCGCCAGGACCCCAGCAATGACAAGGTCGATGATCGATACTCTCTGATCCGTTTGCGAGCGGCTTGGCTTGAAGAGTATCGAGACGGTGTATGAAAAGTGACAGCACTTTGATTTACAAAAAGACCAAACCAACTTATGTAGCTTTGCCAGGGTGTCATCAACATCAATTCGCGTTCGAAACACGCTCGAAGTACTTTGGATGCTGGCCAGTTCCTAGTTCTCCTCTTGCAACGAAGTACTCAACTGCATGAGACGAGTACTGAACCTCCAATTTAACCCCTGAAGTGACGCCCCAGAGACCTCTCAGGAGCGCAGGGCTCGGCGCGTCATTGGAATCGAGGGTCCAGATCGACATGGTGAACTTGTGCGGATTCTCCGAGACGACGATGGTGCGCATATTGAACTTGGCAAAGACGACTCCAGAGGGGAGTTGAATCGCGTACGCTGAGGAACCTAAAGAAAGCAGCTTTCTGTTGAACAATGGAGTGGAGTGGATGTCGGCTTTGAAAGCCAGCGGATACATGTCTTTCTCCAGCCTATTGTCGATGCCTAACACGAAATTCTGCATTTCTGTGATCAAAGCTGGAGAAGGCCGCCAGACATAGAGTTCTGACACTGCAATAGCGGAAGGAAACCGACCGAGCTCCATAGTGGACGCTCGTGGTCTTTGCGTCTTGACCTTCTTGGACAGCAGCGCATGAGGCCGCAATCCTGAGCCTCCTGCGAGCGAGTCGGGTACCTGCTCTGATCGCACCGAGACGACAGGGACAGCAGGAATAACCGCCGAGCTTTGTGACTGAGTCATTGGTTCTAAAGGCTCGTGCCACGGATGCAATGATGCGTCAAATGTTTGTCCGTCATCGGAAGAAGAAAGACGAAGAGAGTCTGAGGTCACCGAGCGAATTGGCGAGGGGACATGATGTGAACTCCCACTCTGACCGAAGTCATGAATAGCGTCAACAGCACCGGACACGCCTTCAAGGTGACTACTACCTTCTCCAGCAAGTTGCTTGCTGAATTTGAGTGCTTCTCGCCAATCCATGGCCAAAAAGCGATCGAGCCAGCTTGCTGAAGACGCGAGGGGCGGCGGCGCCGCGGCTTGACCGCTCAGAAGAAGAAGAGTTAGCAGAAGCTGATGCAGAGTGCAGTTCATGAGCGGGTCCTTCCTGACTTGAGAAAAGAGAGAAAAGTTGGGACAGAAAGAAAGATAATCGTGTGCCGGAACGCTTTGAAAACGCAGGGTACATACAGAGACGAAAAGATACTGATGCCTCTAGACACCGCTGACGTGGCAGATTGAGTCCATACCGACCCTGCTCGAGTCCCACGGAGCCACAAGCGTATATCGCATATGTTCGACTTTCATTTGGCTCGGAGCGATGTCGCAATCAAACGAAAGCACGCCTTTCGAGGTCAAACTGTCCACGAGACCAAAAGGTGGTCACATTACTCTTGAGCCGATCACTTTTTCACAAGTCCTTGTTCAGAGTGTACCGAGCACTCGGAAAGCATCAAAGCCGAATGAATCACATTGGACGCTGAAGAGGAGCAGTACACAACGGTGACAGGGTGCATACATGAATGCAATTCGATACATAGCAAAGCATCTGAATCGACTCAGCTTGGCAAGGAAGTTTAATCGCGATCAACAAGAAGGCGCTTCTGTTCTAAAAACGTTTCCTTCTTGCCAGATACATCCCTCTTCTTTGTGACCACGTATCGAGTTGAGGAGACCGAGAGTGAGTCTCTCAACATCAATCTCAACCTTGAACTAATACCCCATATTCCTCGCAAGACGAGAGGGGAAGAAGAGTCCCGTATCTCCCATATTATCATCGTGTATGTCATCGGAACCCTCGAAACAAATTGGCGCCCCACATAAAACTTGGCGAAAACAAGTCCAGAGGGCAACTGAACCGCAAATGCATGGGTGCTGCTCTGGAACATGTTCGCGGTTGTCTTTTCGATGGGATCGCCGTCAGTTTCGGGAGATAGTCTGTGCATTTCTAGCAGTAGCCGTCTGTCGATCCCTGCGACATATTCCTCCAACTCTTCGACCAAATCTTGAGAGGGAACCCAATTGAAGTCATCTGGTATACGTACTATGGTAGGAATTGAGCCGTGGACACGATCAAGGGCTTGAGTGAGGCCGCTTCCGATTCTTCTCGTCGTTGCTGCACCGCCTTGCAGGTTCGAATGTTCTACTAGTGAGTCGGACGTCATCTGAGTCGGAAATGAGAGTGAGGCCACGGGACCTGCCGGGATGCTTTGCGCTTGAGCAGCTGGCGGCTCGTTTGTTTGCATCAAGGCCATATGTCTAGCTTGACCATCATCGGATGACGAAGAGATGCTGAGGGTCTGGGGGCGTCGCGATTCCAAGAAAGGAGCATAGTCATATGCGCGCTGGTGTCGAATCGGGTTGTCAGTCTGCTCAAAGGCATTGGCGCTATGAGCGATGGCAACAGGATCGGATAACTCGGCTGGATGTCCAGTGTGTCCGCTGGCCAATTGCGTGCTAAATTCAGCCGCCTCCCTCCAGTCCATAGCCAAGAAGCGTTCGAGCCAACCTGGTGGAGACGTTGGCGGCGGCAGCGCAGCAGCGAGAGATCCAACGAGCGGACCAAGAGCGATCTGACGTAGGATGCGAACCATGGCAGATGAACCGAAATCTGAGAAGGTGCAGAGGGACTAGGCGGCAATCAAGCGAGCAATTTGAGCCGGACGTGTCGGTCTGTGTCGTAGATTGGTCGTTGCTGCTGGGTGCAAGTAATGAAGAGGAGACTCGTCGAAGACCTGCTGATGTGACGAATCTGATCCACCGCATCTGGCTCTGAAAGGACCACTTTCTGCGGGGCTTGTGTGCATTTTCCCTGTAGATTTCATAGCGATCTCACGATCCTTCGGAAGTTGCTTTCCAGGCGCTAGCTGAGATGAAAGGCGGATACTGCGCCGACTTCCAGTACAGAGACCAGAGTGCATCCTCATGCGAACGTTCTCATTAGCGCAGCCTCACTCGAATCTGACACTGTAGATGAATGAATTGATTTGGTGTAGACAAATGCAAGTGTTGACGGTATATCATGGACGTCTTGTCCAACCCGCAAACATAGATTGAGCCATAAAAACAATCAGTCGGTCTCTTCCAGCTCCAAGTAAACTTGCGTCCTGCCTCCAGAATAACGCTTTCGGGTCACGTACTTGGCTTTGCCCGAACCCTCTGTGAGAACCACGATGGCTCGATGGGAACAAGCGAAAACCCCTCGGGTGGTGAGAAGTGGCGACCCATCTGATGAACGACCAATGGTCCACACGGTGAGTCTGCGCTCGTAATTATCAGCCTCTCGACCAAAGGTCCTGGTGTGGAATCGGATTAGAGCTAGACCAGAGGGTAGGTTGTAAGCGTACACAGAGCTGCCTGATCTGAAGACAGTCTCCAGTTCCGACCGGAGCGCGGAATGGTGTTGGACCACAAAGGCTGTGATGTCATTCAGACGATCCAAAGGGAGTTGGTTCTTGATAACCCAGTAAGCTCGTAACTCATCGCAGAGCTTGGGCCAAGGGACCATACTGAATCCGGAGGTATACAATGGGAGTTCTATTCTCGAAGGGTATCCGAGAAGTTCCAGGATCGGCAGCATGTGAGCCAATTCGTACTGGCTGACTCCCTCCGGCTCCGTTTCTTGAGCGGGTCGGGTAGTTGGAGCAAAGTGAGCTCTGGGAGGCGCATCATCGATCCGCTGAGAGGATGAGAACGATGCTTCCGGGTTGTCGTTGGAGGGACGTCGCATATGCTGGTCAAGTGGACCTTGTGTCATAAAGCCTGATGTTCGAGCAGTGTCAAGTCTGGACTGGACGCTAGATATATCAAGTTTCAGACGGAGCGGAGGGAGATGCTGCATGAGAGCGAAGTTCATGCTCGTCTGTTGGCCAAGATCGTGATCAGCCGGAGAGTACATCGAGCTCGGCTGCGAAAGCGTCTGGGGCGGATACGACTGTGAAATATGTTGCTGAGTCAACTTTGACGTCGAAGGTAACCCATCATCCGGATCCAAATCGATGACTTCCACAGGATCAGCTTGAAATCCGTGGTGTGCAAGTGGCTCATATGTTGATGGCATTGTACTGTCGAATTGCTTCAGAGAAGGCGCCGAGTAATGAGAAGTCGATGCTTGTTGATGTAAGTTAGGCCAGAGCGGCGTGAGGGACTCGGGTAGAGGGGCAAGTTCGTGGTGAGACGTGATCGGAATATCGAGCTGTTTGGAACCCTCGGTGATGTCTTGAATGAAGCGTCCGGAGGCGTCAATCCAGCCTGCGCCCGACCACATTGGTGCCGGTGCTGGCGACGTAGCCGTCAAGCCGAGGCAGCAAAGGAACAGGACGGCACACAAAGCTACCATTGTGCTGACACTCGACATGTTCGACGATTTGCCGGGTTCTTCGAAGTCGGGATGGGCAGCGTAGTTCAGAAAGGGGCTGTGGACCCGCTGAAGCCGTACAGTATTTATACCTCACGGACGATGTCGGAAGCATCAAATGGGTGCAACATCCGAATCGTGATCTGCCGCTCAGTCAGTTCAAGCGAAGTGAATCTCAAGATGGATGAGCCTTTTTATGCAACGATTCCGAATTTGATATGAGATCCGCTGCAACAGCCCACCCTACTGTCTAGACTCTGTGCTTTCCGCCCACGTCGATCGTATAGCTCACCAGAATTGGTAGTAACTTACCGTGAGCCCCCTCTTTTCGCACGGAGGCGAGTGCAAGTAGGATCGCAAACCTGCTGAAACGACGATGCTACCATGAGTTATTTAGCGCTTTACGGCTCGCTCGCCCAACCTTCCGGGGGCGACATCATCAATTTTTGCCTGCAGTTCCCACCGAAGACCCGACTCTCGAAGATCAAAGAGCAACTGAGGTGGGACGGCAATTTTGGCGATGCATCATTCGAGGGGGGTGGGACCCTTGCATGCATATGTACACATGAGATTGAAATCTGCAGCCGACTGAGGTAAGTACAGCAGCCAGGGTGAATCATTGAGAGGTCAGTGCGATGCAAGGTTGTCAATTACAGCAGGGAGCCTCATTGGCTAGTGTTACCATCAGGAACGCGACTGGCGACAGGTATCATTGCTTGAATCGCTTGCCACAGAGGACGTCTTAGCTCTGGGGTTGAGCAAGAAGGGGGTAATCTACTAGCCTGTCCGCCGAGAACTCTCGTCCCTGACACTCATCTATCAGCTTCGTGAAAAATTTAGCTGGGCAATGAAAGCGACCCAGGAAAGCGAGAGCTCGTCCTTGACCTGTAGTGCTCCACGCCGACAGTTTAGATCTAATCTGCGGCTGTTGTCCCAATGTCAGCCTGGAGTGGAATCGTACCAGTACTTCTCCTGGTCCCACAGAAGGAGAGAACGCCTGAGGGATCTTGATGACGTATAGCGTCTTCAAGAAAAGCATCCGAGTGCCTTGTTCCAGAACGTCTTGCATCATGTCGTCGGTCATATCGGTCCTGGTTCTTTTTCTTCTGTACTCGACCCTCATCCTCGGACTTCCGAATCCTTGTATCGCATCAGCGAAGAAACTCTCGAACCACAGCGATGGCACATTCTGTATCCGTATCGGAAGCGCAACGAATTTTTCGGAAGCACCATTGAGGCCCAGAGTGACTTCGAGAGAAGGATCAAGGCCTGGAGTAATCGGAAAAATGATATCATTTTGCAGCAGTCGTGCCTGCTCAACCGGAACAAGTGGCGTTAATCTGGAGCGGGACGAAGAGCCTGATAAGCTCTGATCGGGGAGGATGACACCTTGTTGCACTGTAGGAACGGATCGTGCATCTGACACAGCAGCAGCACTGGGGAGATGCGCCTCGAGTGGCTGCTGCGAGGTCACCAGAGGCAAGTGTGTCATCGGACTTGGGACTTGAAGCGGTGCAGTCGGCCATTCAGACGAGTGAGAAGGCGGCGAGAAAAGGTTCAAGTCTGCAATCATAGAGTGACTATGCTCAACGGCATTCTCCGCTAACTGGACCACTGGGAGTGGGGGTGGACACCCCACCGGTGAGAGTAGATAACTGAAGATGCAGAGTGACGATAGAAGCTTGAGCATGGTAGCAGGATGATGTCAGGATGACAGCGATAGCGGGAGAAGGCGTTGTGTACTGAATTGTACCCCCTCGAGCGAACCTGAGGTCTTTTATAAAGTCAGCAAAATGAGTGATCACATCGCTCGCGGAGGCCACGTCAGTTCGATGAGACGCAACGGCAACTGTCAAAGCTAGCGACGGTCGCAGCGCTCTTGCTGCCATTGAACTGCACTCGCAGGCCGAGCATGCAAGTGCATGCAAGATGAAGCTATGCGCATTTGTGGCCACTCATTCCCACGGACCACTCGAACATCGGTTTCAGCATGACGACGCTGGTGCCACGCCTCTTCCAAGACAAGAGTACATTACATCTTCATAGGACGAAGACACTCAAGCCGGTGGCTTTGATCACATTCATGGCTGACGTTTTCGGCCGCTTTCATCTCGGACAGTCTCGTTGCTGTAGCTTTCAATTTTACAGTACTCTTGGCCTTTCAAGCCATGCAGCGACCAATACATAGATGAATACAGAGGTTGAAGATGAGAGCCTGGCTTAACCGCTGTGTCCAGGTATGTGACTTACAGTTTGAGATCGGACCACGTCGAGCCTGATCAGAACCATAAGTAGATGCCTTCCTGAAATGTTGCGACGCGGGCGGTCTTGATTGTTTCGAGAGCTTGTATCTTTGCAAAGAGAGTTCGAGGGCAATGATAGATTCCAAGAAACGCAAGCCGATCTCTTCGATCGCTCATTTGATAAACTGCCAAGCTCTTCTCCGGGATCACAATGCCATCCTCGTTGATACCGTCTTGAAAATAGCGAGCTAGAACTTCGCCGGACTCCTGACCATGTGTGGTCGTCGCTGTGAATCGGAGCTTGTATATTTTCGCCCTGCTCGAGAAAATAAGAGAGGTTCTATCCAAGATGGCCTGCAATGTGCTGCGAGACAACGATTTCTTGACTGGGTATTTCCATGTCGTTCTGCGAGGCGAAATGTTTCGAATGAACTCGCTGTAGGCGGCGTCAAACCAAGGTGAAGCTTGAGGTTCGACTAGTGCCGGCACTTTCCAGAGATTTGGGTCATCAGGTCCAACAAGGTAGTTTTGAAAGTGTTCGTTGACATTCGGCTGCTGTGCCACATGCTCAGATCCTTGCTCCAAATGCTCCACAGCGTCCTCAGAACCTCGACTAGCATGCTTCTCGGCAGCCTCGGATACTTGACTCGGCGCCGACTCGATCCAAGCGAAAGAAGTATCGAGGCTGTGAGCGTCAGCCAAAGACGGCGTTGAAGCGACTTGATGAAGATCTCGCGACGGAGATCGTAGCGGAGGCTGATAGTTGCGGAAAGGCGATAAGTTCGAGTGGGTGAACACTGCCGAGCCTCTTGAAAGGAGCCGTGGCTCAGCAACTGTCATTGTAGAAGAGACCGGCAACTGCTCAGCTTGACGACGAAGGGCGAGATCCGTTGAAACTTCTTCATGACCCAGAGATCCCCGCAAAGCATCACCTAGCTCTGCCATTTGACGAACTGGGGGCGGCATTCCTTGAACTCGCATCCAGAGAGAGTGAAGGAGGCAGAACGAGAAAAGCGATAAAATCATCTTGAAGTTTGGAGGTCAAGACGACGACTAGTATCAGAGGAGGAGTGCAAAGGCTCGCAAACATTTAATGCTTGAACATTTGTGCGGCTGTCACGTCGGAAGGGCTGCAGTGGTTCCTTTTCACCCTGTATGAAGCGAGCTGTGTATGTGGGCGCCATCTTGGTGGTGCTCGGGAGCTTTCGAGCCTCGAGTCTGATGTGCAGCAGTTACGTGCATGCATCCGGACCTCTGCCGGATTCTTCCCATTGAGTCAAAGCATTGGGTGTGGGAAGCCGTTAATGAAGCGCTCACTTGAGCCTGGAAAAATTGTTGCATCGTAAACAGCGGACTGGATTTGAGAGCGACTCTGATAGGCGTGAGAGCCGGAGCGGCTATGTTCGTCTGCGAACCGAGCTTCGTTGACACATATCCGCTCGGCGAGTGCCGCGCCGACCGCCTTGCCCCCGTCAAAGTAGGTCAAATCTCGACGCGGCGGAAATGAACCTCCACTGCCCATGAATACCAGCAAGAGCATGCGGGCGAAGCGAAGAGTTTAGAGCAAAAAGCTCACACAATGTAGCTAAGATTCGAAAGAGGGTGCGTGCAGACCTATACAATATCAAGACAACAGCTGACGGGCGTTCTCGAATTCAACCCCAGCGAAATTTGCTCTGCGTGCTGTAATTTACACATGTCGTGAGAGCCAGAGCGGCTTTGTCTGTCTCCGAATCGAGCTTCGTTGGCGATGTAAGGCGGACGCTCTGCTGGTGCGACTAGATCAAGCTTCATCGCGAGGCAGTGGCGTTAAGTAGAAGCTCGGGGACCTTGTTCCCATGTTCCACATGTTCCACTCAGCAACTCTGAACTTCGCAACGTTGTCACCACTGCGGAGTCTGATGCGGTCCCAGACTCCCGGGGAGATGTGGTAGACACGCAGTAAAGCAAGACGTCTCCCTTCGTCGACTGTGCTCCAGACGGTGACGAGCCTTTGCACATCCCCTATTCCATGTAACGTGATACGGTTATGAAATCTGAGAATCACTTCTACTGGCTGATGGATTTGGACTTCCTCCAGCATGTCTGCTGGAATCTTCCAAACATAAGCGTCATTGTTTGATCTAAAAAGATCTCTGCCTTTTGGGTTCATTTCGTCAGGGGTCATTTGTGCGACTTCCAAGCCGGTCAGCATCCTGTCTGCCAATTTGGACGCCCCAATAGGCTTCAAGGATGTAAGGAAAAGTTTGTAAATAGGGTCAAGCCATGCGGCTTCGGCGTGTATGAATTGAGTTGGGAGCTTGATCGTGCCTGGTTCTGCTTGACCGTCCTGAACCCGTTCGAATTGAAAGTCCGATTGAAGAGATGGGAGTGAATCCGAATGCACTCGCTGGGCAGGAGAGTCGCTTTCCTCGACGGATGCTGAGCCTAGATCCGCAGAGCCTCCGGTGGCCGAAGAGCTCGGAGATTCTTGATCAAGCACGTTGATTGTTCGAAAGGGAGTGAAACGAGAAGGAACGTTGCGCGAGAAGGCATGAGAACCCTCAAAGGTCGGAAGCCCAGGGTAATTTGCTGACATGGCGCTAGCTTCGTGTTGCGAGAGCCGAAGCGGTTGAGGACGAGCCACGTTTTCTGGATGGGTGCGGTACGCTGCAACAAGGTCGTGTTCTGACAGAAATGCAGTGACTCGCTCAAACGGTCCCGTGGGCGGTGGTGCGCTTACCGATACGGCAGAAATGGCCAACAGCGCAACTTTTCGCAGTGCAGGTCGCATGGCGGCGCGGTTGAAACGAGTCGACTAGTAGAAAGATGAAGGTCGAAAGCAGACTGGACCTTGCAAGCCCTCCTTATAGCCTAATGTGTGCGTGGTCATGGGTGGTCAAGGAATGCCTTGGACGAGAGCCTCGTGTCGATGTCGTCAGTCCCACCGGAAGACTCATATCATCATGAACTTGGACAACAGCCGAGCACAAAAAATTGGGTCCCCTTGGCCTTGTCCGCGTGACTACTGAAGGCGTACCGGCGTTGTGTAGGAGAGTGACTCTCGCCTGCATCGCCACTCGGCGTGACGCATACCAAAATCACTTGCAACTAACCCACTTTGGCCTCGGTTGTCCGTTTGCTTCGCGCATGCGTCGACTTCATTCGCCATTTGCTGACCGGCTAGAGTACTGAACGTACTGTCCACCGTGAGTTCAGTGTGTCGAGATGTCTGCAGATGGATTGGGAAACCGCAACACAGCTCATATCGCGCTTTGTGGGTGTCAAGTGTGCAGATTGGAGCAACGCCAAGGCTGACGCATGAGTCAGGGTGGTGGCGGTCTCATCACACGGGCGATGCAGAGGGCGGTCCGTAAGGTACAAACAAATGTTTGTAAGAATCTCTTCGTTTTGATGATGTGGATATAGAACGAAAGTCAGAATAACGGTGGGACGTGGACAATTAATCAGAATGATCCGCACTTGCCTGCGGCGAGACCCTCAGCACCGCCTAATTAAGTGTGAGAGGCTTTCAAAGAGCTCAACGTTGACTCAACCACGATCAGCCTCCATCGCGAACATGGCGTGGAGGAAACGCTTCATAGCCGGTAAGATCTTACGAAATCGTATGAATGGAAAGTTAGTACAAGTTCACCTTTCCCAGGGTTTCTTCCGCTCCTCTGCTTGCAGGAAGAAAGAGTCCTTCCATCCGACGATTTTGTATCTTTTCACAGGAGCCAATTGCTCGATGCTTTTCCATGTTGGCTCGCTAATACGGAAGGCGCGAAGCAGAGCTAGCTGACTGCCCTGATTGGCAGTACTCCAGACGGTTACAGTAGGGAGGAGCCGTTTTCCTCCGTCCGACCTGTTAGCATCCCAATCGAGGCGGTCGTGGTATTTCAAAAGAACTTGGACGGGTTCGTTGATTTTAGCTTTCGTCAACAAGCCTGGTGGAATGTCCCACAAGTACACCGTCCCTCCAGCTCTGAAGAGATTTTTCCGTCTTGAAACGATTTCCCGAACAAGCTCGTCTGAAGCGTCCATGCTCTCGAAAGTTTTCAAGCGAGCTCCTGGTCTGATAAATGCCGAAACGAAATCAAGGTAGATCTCGTCCAGCCAGACGGAAGAAATGTATACGATCTCGTGGGGTATCTTTATTCGCTCTATTTGTCCTGTTGGATCTGGAACCCGCAGAAATTTCGGATCTGGAACCCGCAGCAATGTTGCGAATTGACGGTCTATGTTCTCAGAGAGAGTGAGACCGTCGTCGACGGGAGCAACTGCTACGGGATGATTTTGCTGGACGTGAGCAGGCTGCTTTTCGTGTATCGGGATCGGAGACATTTCTTTTTGAAGAGTAGGATGCTCTTCGAGGAATGGAATCATAGATCCTTCGCGGTTGAAAGTGGGATGCTCTTCGAAAAATCGATAGGTAGTCATTTGCTGGACAGGATGCTCTGGAGGAAGAGACATCCTGTACCTCTTGAGTGGCGGCGCATTAGAAGTACTGGCATGGGCTCCTTCCCATAGGTTGAAGGAATGGCGATTCTCCTCGAGATGCGGATTGAGGTTCCTAGCTTCGGCACTCGACCCTGCCGCAAATTCCGAGACAGACTCAATGGCATCCGCGAAAGTTGATGGTGGAGGGGCTCGAGCACGCCCAAAGCTGGCAAAGACAGCCAATAAAATGACATTCAGAAGGAGGCAACGCATGTTGAGCCTTCGAAAGAGTTGTTGAGTGGGCGAGGATGATGGAGGAGGAGCGTGTGTTGCTGAATCTCCTCCTTTTGTACTGATAGACAGCGCTATACTCGTGCTAGGCAATCCCGCTATCGTAGCGAGGTCTGCGGTCCCACCAGAGGCCCCTGTGTAGAGCCCGGGACGGCTGCCTCAGTCCAAACGCATTTGGTTCGCGGGTCAAGGTGGGCTGTGATTGCGTGCTTGAAGAGATCCTACTTCGCAAAACCCCTTCTCACCGAAACTGACCGATCCAGCGTGTCATTTTTTCTCGCCGTCGTCGAATCCGTGTGGGCATGACAATGACCGCCATTAGTGTCTGGTGTGGTAACTTACATGCAAAGAATCTCTTGCAGCTTGCCCACCTTCATTTCGACGTTTGCTTGCTCTGTTCAAGCCTCGAATTCATTTGACGCAATGCGGCGAGACCGTGCGCTGATTCTCAAAACACTGGTTACACATTGGAATGGGAGTGGCTGTATTCGATCGTGGTTGCGACAGGATAGCCATTTGCGAACCGAGCGGTGAAATAATGAGGGACACGAGATGTATGAAAGGGGAGAGACATGGACATGTTACGTATGCAAGGATTTCATTTGAGCCTATCAGGGCTGTAGTGAAGCCATCAGCGGCAAGTCAGGTCCATAGATTTGTCGTCAAACGAGCAGAAAGTGGCATTGAGACGATGAGCCATTCGATCCGACTTGACATCATCGTGACTGTAAAACTGGTTGTCGGGGCCCCAGATGAAGACGCAATCCCAGCTTTCAGCGACAAAGAAAGGAAAAAAGCAGTTGAGATGATGTCAGCGTCGACGCCAATTATTCCTTTCGCCGAATGAAAGCGTGATACACTGCAAGTCCAAGCGGACTGTCCTTCGATTCTTCGTGACCTCTGATTCCATGTCGTCGTGACTGCTGTGCTTTTTGGGATGACAGAGCGGACACGGGTATGGACCCGCTTGAGTGAACAAGTGACAGCAGCAAGGCCAAGCAATAGCAAAGTCACGAAAACAGAGTGTGATCCCGTTAACATGTCATTATGGCTCACGAAACAGTCACGAACGGACCTTCCCACGTCACCGTTTTGTTCGGCGAAAGGAATATCAAGAATCGGTGAAAAGTTTGATAGGACTTACTTGAGGACTTTGTTACCCTTCCAAAAGCTGTTTTGGAAGTACGACGTTCGGATCGTCGCTCCGATCTGTGCATAATTCTTTACGGACCAAGGACCTTGAATACAGACAGCAGCCTGGGCTCGATCAGGCTTGTTCTCCCACATGTCGGTAACGACTTGTTGGCCGAATTGTTCCAACGAGATAGGGGTGTCGGGCCACTTGTTCTTTTCGATAACGTAAGCCCAGAACCAGTAGTCGCCTCCTCCGAGACTCCAAGAAGAACTTCGACTGCCACGGCCAGTAACGCCCTTCTTCTTTCCTTGCACGGCCAAGGCGATCACGAAGGCCGTTGCGACCACTAGAACAGCAAGGGTCTTGAAGGAATGCATGACGGATGATGGTAGGAAGAATGGGAAGGTCAGGTGAGTTGTGAACCGGAACAAAGGCTATAATGGCAAGACGGGATCGAAGCGTAGTGGGAATGCGAACGAGTCTCCCACTTAGCATCCCCACACGCACTCATCAGGTTCCCACGCCACAGGCCTAGACAATGCACTATTTATGTACTGTACAGTACTGTACTGTATGAGAGCCGCCACCGCCGAAAAGGGGCTCTGCCTACGACCGTGGCACAGTCAACTCAGCCATGCAATTCACTGATGTGAGGGGAAGAAAGGAAGTTGCACAAAGCGACAAGCCCCACCGATACTATCTTACATTTGGAGTCCACAACGCTCAATTCTTGAGCAGGGCATTAACAACGTGATGAACGCGCAGCTGTCGAAGGTCGGTATACGTTTGACCAGTGCCGAGGAAGTAGATCGGCAAGCCAGTAGCCGAAGTGGTGGTGAGAGCTGTTCCCACTTTATCGTCGACCGTGTCCCACTTGGTCAACAGACTGCCGTCCAGCCCACGAGGGTTGCTGACACCACTGAAGTCCTTCATAGCCCCATCAAACTTGGTGATCTGATCAACGGCCTCATTGCCCACCAACGCTTCGCCGACAAAGATGATCTTGTCTGGTCGATTGACTGCAACCAACTTGGCGAGCGCCCTCATGAGCGGCTCGTTGTCCTGCATTCGTCCAGCTGTGTCGATCAACACAACATCGAAACCTTCAACTTTGGCATAGGTCAGCGCGTCCTTTGCGATACCAGCGGCATCCTTGCCGTAACCACGCTCGTAAAGTTCGATTCGTCCCTTTTGCTCTTCAAGCGCGATACCATCAACACGCAGTTGCCCGAGGTTGCGCACGTGTACACGGAGCTGCTCCACTGCACCGGCTCGGAACGTGTCGCAGGCGGCAATGAGGACACGCAGTCGGTTCTGCAGCAACCAGAAGCATACTTTGGCGAGGTTGGTAGATTTGCCCACGCCATTGACACCAACAAAGCAGATTGAGTATGGATCGGGCTTGCTGGCCAGCTCCTTGTCCTTAGCACTGGTCGCGAGTGCCAATGAGGATGCAGCGGCAGACCTTTGTCGCTTGGTGGCGATCTCGAGCAGAATGTCGGTGCTTGACTTGGGAGTGAGAATACGAGTGATGGCTTCTTCGAGCGCCTTTTTGACTTCGAGTTTGACCGAACCAAAGCTGCCGAGATTCTTTCCGACCAGGTTGCGCTCTACACTGTCACAGAGCCGCTGTGCAACATCGGCGGCAACGTTCTTGCTCTGAAGGTGTGATGCCATCGCAGAAAGCGCTGGTGCGAGGTCCTCCTTGGTGAGCGTCTTGGCTCCGGTGAGTCTGGAGAAGAATGAAGCTCCCGAGGATGACGCCGATCCGATGCGGGAAAGGAAGCCGGCAGATTTGGCAGTGCTGCTTCGGCCTGTTGCGTCTCCATCCTCATCTTCGCCTTCCTCATCTTCATCTTCGTCATCATCGTCCTCGTCTTCCTCAAGCACATCAGCAATCTCGTAGACACCGTCGGATCGCTTAGTGCCCAAGCTCTTTTCGTCAATCCAGCTGTCGAGGTCAGCACTGCCGCCCTCGGTCTTCTCGGCAGCTCCACTGAAATCGAGTTGAGCAACCTGCTGAGCGCTGACGCTGCGGCTGCCGTCCCACTTTCGCATCTCCTTTGCGGCTTTTGGCTTCTTGCCTCCAGGCGACTCGGTTCCACTGGCGTGACCGGGAGTGCCAGGAGCACTGCCGCCGTTGGAGGCCGAGATGGCGGAGGTGCTCTTCTTGCCGCGCACCACACGCCTACCTCCAGGGCTAGCCTCGAGCTTGAGTCGACTCTTGAGTGCTTCAACACTTTTCGCAATGTCGGCAGAGTCCTTGACATCCTTTGTAGAGCTGGGTGTGTTTTGGCCGCTTTCCTTGTCGGAGCCTGCTGCAATCTGAGGCTGGTTGATGGCACCCTTCTTGTCGCCAAGTACGCCCTTTCGCTTGGACTGTGCAGCTGCCTTCTCGAGGTTTCTGAGCGTCTTGGTGAAGATGTCATCCCATTCCTTCAACGCAGCAGCAAACTCGAGACGAGCACTCTCTGATAGCGTGGCAGCCTTGGATGTTCCTGAAGAGATTGCGCTCTTCGATGAGCTCGCAAGCTTTCGAACAAAGGATGCAAAGAGGTCGGTAAAGAGAGATCGAACGGTGTCGAGCAGCTCATCGATGTACGAGAGCTGCAGAATGCGCTGGTACACGACGACGAAGGTGAGATCAAGTTCGTTTGCGAATGTCCATCGAAGTGTGTATCCATCTTTGTCGAATTTCTGATCCGCCGTGCGCTGTTCGAGGAAAGCCTGCTTGATGAGTGAGTTGACGGGGTTGGCGGATGCATCGGCGCTGTTGAGCGCTGGACTAAAGGTCTTGGACCACAGGACGAAGCCATTCTTTGTGAAGATAGTGAAGTGGTCCAACATGATGAGCCACGAGCTGCGACGGTATTGCTGCTGTTGCGTCAATAGGATGAAAGGTGTTGGCAGGGGCAAGAAGAGAAGATGCTTCGTGGACGGCGTCTGCCCATGGAGTGCAGCTCGACAGACACCGACCGAAAGCTCGCCGCAACCGTGCATTTGACACACAGATCGGGTTTTTTTCGCCCCGATGTGCAACGTTTTCCTCCACTTTTAGCGCAGAGCTGGAAATTTTCCGGATCACGGCGGACAGGCGCACTTTTTTGTGTTCTTCTCAAGGGTTCAAGGTTGCCGTCCCTTCCTCCCTTCATCCTCAACCACATCGACAACAGGCTTCTCCAGGACTACAGAGGCTCAACAGCTTCGGTCTACGCAAAGAAATTGGTCAAGCGCATTCACGATGGGCCGTTACGCCATCTTGGTCTCTGGACCTGCCGGCTCGGGCAAGTCGACGTTCTGCTCAGCGTTGATTGCGCACGCCCAATCTCTAGGTCGCAACGTCCACCTCTTCAATCTGGATCCCGCAGCCGAACGCTTCGAGTACCAGCCAAGCATCGACATCAAAGAGTTGATCTCATTGGAAGACGTCATGGAGGAGATGAACCTGGGTCCTAATGGAGGGCTTATCTACTGCTTCGAATACTTGCTCGATAACCTGGACTGGCTAGACGACGAGTTGGGCCAATTCAACGATGACTACATCATTATCGACTGCCCGGGGCAGATCGAGCTGTACACCCACTTTCCGATCATGTCACGGCTGGTCAACATTCTTTCGGGCCAGTACCACTTCCGAATTTGCGCGACATACCTGCTTGAGTCACAGTTCATCGACGACAAGACCAAATACTTTGCAGGCGTGTTGAGCGCAATGAGTGCTATGATCAACCTCGAAGTGCCTCACATCAATCTGCTCAGCAAGATGGACTTGGTCGAGAAAGGCGAGATCGGATCAGAAGCAAAAATGGGTCGAAGAAGAGAGATGGAGCGATACCTGGACCCAGACCCGCTTCTGTTGATGGATGAAGTCAACTCGAGAACAAACCCAAAGTTCCACTCTTTGAATCAAGCGCTCGTTCAATTGGTAAGTTTGACTCGAAATTGTCTAGCTCTTAACTCGATCGCCGCTGCAGACGGAGACTGACCCGTATGTTCCTTTTCACGTGTTTCGACGCTCGATAGATCGACGACTTCAGCATGGTATCGTTCATGCCGCTAGATAGCACTGACGAGGACTCGGTCGGCACGATCCTGTCACACATTGACAACGCTGTCCAATACGGTGAAGATGAAGAGCCGAAAGAGCCCAAGGACATGGACGAAGGCGACTTTGCTGGTTAATGAGCTTCCACGCGCAACCCCATCGACCGCCTTGTATCACTGTCATCTGTCCTTCTCTGCACTTTACTTGTAATTGTACCATCGAAGCACCATCTTGTCATGGCGTGAATGAGTGCTCATCATCGAGAGGAAGCGAAAAAGTTCAAAGTGTTAGGTTGATTTGGCTTGGTTGAGAAACGTCATGCACAGCCAAATTTAGCTGCTGCTGCTCTCGTTGCTCGTGTGAGTCGCTCTGGCCCGAAAAGCTGAGTCGTGGCAAAAACGAAAACTGCTGCGCGCGACTGCTGCCGAATGCTGCAGGGTTCTCTCGACTGGAAAGGCACTCTGCATACACTCTAACTCAGCACAGCTCAGCGACTCAAAAAGCAAACGCTTCCACGCTGTCGCTGTCGCTGTCGCTTCTCCACAACGCAGTCCGTTTCATCGTCCCTAGACCGAGCCTCGCCTCGCCTCTCCTTCCTTTCACCCACATCTCTCCTCCGCTACGCCCACTTGGGTTCCTGCTTCTCACTCCCTCTCCTGCCCTGACGAGTGCTTCTCTACCCTCTCACCGTTGTTGGCATCCTGCATACCCTTATCGCCACTCGGATCGAGTGGACTCGGAACCATTCATTCGTGAACAGCGCAAGATAGGATCTCCAGAACAACTACAAGGTAGGATCGACATCGTTGCACTATTCTTTCGCCCAACTCCATCATCAAAAGGCACTTCAGCGTTTAGTCTCGCCATGACGCGCACAACAAGGCCGCGTGGCCGCCCGGCTGCCTCTCTCAAACGCGTTGCCACCTTGTCGTTGGTCGCAGTGGCCGCTACACTTCCCACCGTTCAAGCAAACGTCGATGCTCGTCCCCAAGCATCCTCCGCTTCTCAGCCTCTGCCCAGCTTGAATCCAACGGCGTCAGTCGCGCAAGCCGTTCAGCGTACACGAAAGCCATGGCTTGCCGCTGCCAAGGATCACGTCTTTGATACCGTGTCACGCATCCTCTCGCATGCACTCCCCGACCCGCGCTACTTTTCCTACGATCTGGATCAATTCGACGACTACCAAGTATCTCCATCCGAAGAAGCTGCGTTGGATTCGGACGGCATCCTCGACGGTCCCGGGCTCAACTGGGGAGGCAGCACCCTCGAGGTTGTTCGTTCTCAAGCCATCTTCCTCACTCGTTCTGCTGCTTTTGGTCCTCGCGTCACGGATGACGCTGGCCTCAAAGGTTTCTTGCTTCCTATCTCGGACTTTTACAAGGTGCCCAAAGATGCCACGTTCTCAACATCCGACGCCAGCCATGACCCAGTCCATGCCTGCCCGTACAGGGGCGGCCCCGGATCGCGACGAGACGTTTGGCTCGACAAATATCAAGACGAGGACGATCGCCGGCTCTACTCGTCCTTCAGCTCAGATTCATCTCCACAAGCTTCTTTCACCTGGACTCACGAGCCTGACCACGACCCGGATGCATCCCCCAAGCCTCCTCACAACTGGATCGCACTAGTGGAGCGCGGTGGCGGATGCGGATTCGCCGACAAGGTACGTGTTGCTCAGGAGCTTGGTGCTGTTGCTGTAGTTGTTGGTGACGCACCGAGCCCTAGCTGGCATGGCGGTCGCTCAGGCGATCCCAACGAGGAAGGGGATCCCGGTTTGAGCGGTAAGCGTCTCATCACCATGTTTGCCCCCGGCGACACAAGCGACGTGCATATCCCTTCGACCTTTGTCACTCGTCCCAGCTATTTGGACTTGGAGCGTCTGATTCAGGAGACGGAAAAGGATCAAGAAGACTGGCAAAAGCAGCATGAATCGGAGCATGACGATTCACGCGCACCGATGACACGCGGTCTCGAGATTGTTATCGGCAAGGACGATCTGGTCTGGGAATGGCCATTGATCGACTTTGGTATCCTGTTGTTGCTCCTTCCAAGCTTTATGACGGTCATCACCATCATCGTTCACCGCATCCGTATGGTACGTCAAAGACGCAAGGAGCGCGCACCTGAACTGGTCGTGCTCGGACTTCCTTGTCTGATCTGGAGGGGCAACGGTCAGCCTTGGGAGAAGGTGGAAGGCCCTGACGTCGACCCTGGTCCGGGCAATGGTAGCGGCAGCGCTAGCGCTGCATCTGCCAACGAACCTTTCGCATCCGACGACCTGGAAGCCGGTAGAGCAGCAGAGACGATCCCCCTTCTTTCTGAGGACGAGAACGGAGCGGGTCCGTCACAGCGTGCTTCTCACACGTCAGTCAAGATGCCACCTCTCGGCGAAGATGGTAGCACAGCAACACGACCCGTCAATCCAGCATCGTTTTTGCCACCAGGGCGAACCTACTTCAGCACCGACGAATGCGCCATCTGCCTATGCGACTTTGTCGACGGCGATCGAGTGCGCGTTCTGCCATGTGGGCACATCTTCCACCGCCAAGAAGTGGACGATTGGCTGGTGAGGGTCAAGAAGCTGTGTCCCATCTGCAAGCGAGATATCACGGTGCCGATTCCTCCTGCGCCGCCGGTGGGCGTACCTTCGCCGGCAGTGAGCCCTGTTGCTGCGGTGGCGAATGGCGAAGTGGCGAACGGCGAAGCTGTCGAGGCTGAGCTGGTTCAGCCGCTGGAAGCGGACGAGTCGATTGATCTGACACAGCATTTGAGCGATGCTGGTGAAGATGAGCGTTCGGATGGTCGGCAGGTGTAGGCCACCTGATGGATCGTATGCCAACGCCAACACCACTCCTTTTTGCATCTGTTCACTTTATTCTATACCTTCTTTTATTCACATAGCTTATGACGGTCCACACATCAAACGATCGTGCACAGTCTGACCGATCTCGAACATGAACATGAAATTACTCGACACCTACGACCTAAAGCAGAGTCTCGAGAACAGCCAACACCTGGTCACCGACATCCTTCGATCCGTGTTTGCCGCCCAGATCGGCGGTCCTCAGCTCGAACCCGCCGATATCCTTGGCGTCGAGCACCTTCCTCACGGCGTCCTCTACCTTGGTCGCCAGCTCGGGCTGGTTGAGCGAGTACCTGAGCAGCATAGCTGCGGACAAGATGGTGCCGATGGGGTTGGCGATGCCCTTACCGGCGATGTCTGGGGCGGAGCCGTGGATTGGTTCGTAGAGGCCGTTGCATTTGCCCTTTCCGTCTGGAAGTCCTGACAGCGACGCTGAGGGGAGCAGACCGAGGGCGCCCGGGATGACGCTGGATTCGTCCGAGAGGATATCGCCAAACATGTTCTCCGTCAGGATGATGCCGTTCAGCTTGCGCGGGTTGGAGACCATCACCATGGAAGCCGAGTCGACGAGCTGGTGGTCGACGGTTACGCCCTGGGAGGCGAACTGTTCGTCCACGGTCGACTGGACGACCTTGCGCCACAGACGGGAGGTGGCGAGGACGTTGGCCTTATCGATCGAGTGCAGAGGAGCTGGAGGGTTGGACTGGAGCGCGAGGTAGGCGCCGAGCTTGGTGATACGTTCGACGTCGTGCTTGTTGTACACCATCGTGTCGAAGGCAGCACCGTCCGATCCGGGCGTTTCCAAATCAGCCTCCTGACGATCGCCAAAGTACAGGCCCTTGACCAGCTCGCGCACTACGATGAACGACACTCCTTTCGCCACTTCCGGCTTGAGCGGAGAGTGGCTGAGCAGCGACTCGGAAGGGAACAGACAGGGTCGGATGTTGGCGTACAGATCCAGCTCTTTGCGCAGAGCAAGCAATCCCTGCTCAGGTCGAACCTTACCGACACCCCACTTGGGCCCACCGACAGAACCCATGAGGATAGCGTCGGCAGACTTGCATGCTGCCAAAGTGTCGTCGGGAAGAGGCTTGCCGGTGGAATCGATGGCGCAACCGCCGAAATCGTACGACTTGAGGTCGATGCTGAACGTCGTAGATTTGGAAGAGACGAGCTCGAGGATGCGGGTGGCTTGTTCGACGACTTCCGGTCCGATACCGTCGCCGGGGAGGACGACGACGTTGTAGGTCTGCTTGGACATGGTTGTAGTGTGTGTTCCGGGGCAGAGGGAGAGATGGGAGTGTACGGAGGGGTTATATGTTGTGGTGATGGTGGCGGGGAAGGAGGGTCGGTGGTTTGGACCCGAGGTGGGATGGTGTGGAGCTCTGTGGGTCCGTGTGACTCACAGCAGTGCAGCAGCACAGCGGCAGACTCTGGTTGGTTGAACTGGGAGGCCTTGCTCTCTCCCACCTTTGCAGCTCTTTTGTGCGCTTCAGATCTAATCTCGAAGAGGGTGGTTCCGCCAATTTCTTCTCAAATCGGAATAAATCGCAGCGTAAAGGCGAAGAGGCCCAAGAGGCGTGAAATTTCTTCCATCCGTGCGGGACGTGCGTTGTCGAATCGGGCGAAATGAGGGCCGATCTGGCGGTGAGAGGACAAAGTGGAGCAAGCGGCGTCAAAAGATGAGATCTGTTACTCTCTGAGCTTCAAACTTACTTGCGCTCCGACTCAGCTTTCGTTCTGAACACTTTCCTCTACCGCCATCATTACCCGACGAAACCTACGTTGACCGGCCACACTTCTCTCGAGTCCACTCCCTCGCTGTTCTCGCCCGGTCGCGGCCACTTCCCAACCATGTCAAGCGCGGCCAAGAAAGAAGCCATCCTCCGTCAATTTCGACAACTCACCAACGCGACCCCTCAGGACGCACATCGAATCCTCAAAGCTCACGGCTATCGAATCGAACCAGCCACCGATGCATTCTTCAACGACGAACAGGCGCAGATCAACGCCTCCACCTCATCGAGCAGCCTAGATAAAAAGACGGAGCGAGAGGTGAAAGAACGACTTAATGCGCTCTTTGACCGTTTCCGCGATGCAGCTGCCGAAGACGACGACGATGACGAAGATGGTCCCTCAGCACCAGAGGATCCCGACACGATCACGATCGGCGGCGCACTCAAGATGTGCGAAGCGCTGGAGGTCAGTCCCGAAGATGTCGTGTTCCTGCCGCTGTCGTTCTACCTCAAATCACCCTCGATCGGCACTTTTACCCGCACAGACTATGTGAACGGTTGGAAGATGCTGGATCTTTCAGATACCATCGAGAAGCAGAAGAGGACGCTGGAGAAGCTGCGACAGGAGCTGTACGAGAACAAACCGCTGCGTCTCGAACGGATCGCGGAGGAAAAATCCAACCCGGCCACCGCATCCTCGGCGAACAAGGGGCTGTACGAGAAGGTCTACGAGTACACGTACGGTTTCGCGAGACGGGAAGGACAGAAGAGTCTAGCGCTCGAGAACGCGTTGGCGTTTTGGGATCTGGTGCTGCCTGCGTCGCCGACGTTTGGGCAGGAGGCGGAGGGGAAGTTCACCAAGGCGCAGCTGGAGCTGTGGAAGCAGTTCCTGACGGAGCAGACGGGGGGAAGGGCGGTTAGCAAGGATACGTGGATGCAGTTTTTGGATTTCACAAAGGAGATCGATGCCAGGTTCGAGTCGCATGATTTTGATGGTGAGTCGCGAGCCGAAGATGCTGTGAGGTGATCCAGAGGGGTAGAGTGACATGCTGACACCTTTCTGACTTTTTTATGTGTGATGTATACGACAGCGGCTTGGCCTTCGGTCATCGATGACTTTGTGATTTGGGCCAAGGAGCAGTTGACTTCGTCGGATCGCATGGATACCAGTTAGCGGTGGGAGAAGGTGGTATGAATCGAAGCGACGTCTGTTTTGAATCAGTGCTGTGCAGGATCAGACCGTGATGCATCTCAGACGCCTTTCACCACGCAACACAGAACATTTGAAACCCATGAGCATATGTTATGATTGCAAAGCAGCACGCCTACATATCACCTCTCCTGACAAACGGAATCCCCAAGCCGGACAGCAACGCCCTCGCCTTCTCGGACGCCTTCCTGCCCCTCTGGTTGGTGATGCAGTCGATCTGGAAGCCGAGCGGCTTGTTCGGGTACTGGTCGAGGTTGATCTCGATCTGGGGGAAGAGCGGGATCGCTTCCGGGTGCATGCCGAGGCTGACGACGCCGGACATTGCGGCGGGGCTCGCTGGCGGTTGGCTCGCGGGGGGTAGCGGGAAGCCGGCGAAGCTCCTCAGACGAGGCAGGACGAAGGTGGTGAGCACCTCGAGGAATTCGTGCGCCACGGGGCCGGGGAGCGTCGCTTTGACGCCGACCGGCATGCCGGGACGCAGCTTGAACGAGGCTACGCCGGACTTGGCGCGGACGATCTCGATGTGGCCGCGTTTGCCGTCGACCGCGTCCGAGGTGGATCCTTCGACGCTCAGGCCGGTGATGGCGCGCATCTGCGCGATCAGCGGCACCAGGGCGTGCTTGTTGGCGATCGCGTCTTTGCTGAAGCATGTCAGGATGATCTTCTCGAGCTTGGGGATCTCGTTGAGCGTGTTGTCCGGAGAAAGGGGTTTGGTGAGGGGTGAGAGACGTCGGTTTCCGCGCGCAGGTCGTTGCGGTCGGTTGACGGTGTAAGGGTCGGAAGGGTTCCAGGTGCGTTCTCGGTCGGCGATCTCGGCAGACGTGGCGGAAGAGGTGGGATCAAGGTTGAGGGAGGGGTCGTAGGTCATGTATAGAAGGTCGGAGGAGAGGGTGGTTCGATAGTGCTCTTGGTAGCGGTTGAGCTGGGTGGGACCGAGGACGACAGGGTGCGGACGAAGGGTGGTTCGTGCTGATTTGGTGTTGCGGGCAGCAGCAGAGGTGGTGAGCAGGCGAGACGACCCGGCCGTTGAGCTGGATGCGGCTCGGGATGCTGAACGGATCATGTTGACCGTCGTGTTGATTGTTGTTGAGTTCATCGTGAGGTTGAGAGATGGTGGTGTAGCGAAGAAGATTGAGTGTGTGATGGTCGTCCGAGGCGGTCGTGAGAAGAAATCAAAAAATGCGCAAGAAAAAAGGCCGATCTCGCCGCACCCCGATCGGCAAGATCTCACGGCCGGAAAGCTTTCTGAGCGATCTGCTGAAGCTTGGTCCACTTTTGACATTTACCATCGACATTCAACACTGACCACCACCATCGCAACCTTCTCCTCAACGAAGCCCTGGATCACCGACGAGACATCGAAGCGACATCCCTCATCACCTGCAACGACTCGGCATAAGCGCAGGCACGCAGAATTGACAACATCCGCATCAACAGCACACCATGGCCGAAGTCGAACGATCCACATCCGCCGCTCCCGCAGCCCCAACACCACTAGCCTCGGTCACCGAGCCCTTCGATTTGATTCGATTATCGATCTCAGAACGCGTCTATGTCAAGCTGCGGGGTGATCGAGAGCTGCGCGGCACGCTTCATGTGAGTTTTCACACCCCTACCGAGGAGGGTCTACTTCGAGACGATGGATTGCTGACTTTGGTTGCGTTGATGGTGGTCGAAATTGGACAGGCGTACGATGGACACATGAACCTGATCTTGGGAGACGTCGAGGAAACGATTTACGTTGTGGATGTGAACGAGGAGAGCGGGGCTGAGACTGTTCGGGTAAGTGTCGAAACACAACTTCATGCTAGCGATTCCGAAGACAGCATCTGTCTTCTGACTTGATCGAGGCCCACAAGCCGTACTCGGCTCGATCGGATCCTGTTGACTGACCTTTCTCCATTTTCCGACCGCCTTCTACTCGTGCAAACGGACTCATTGCTTGCCATCACCGTTCTCGAACCATCGCATCTTACTCCTACTCTGGCCGCTCTCGCGACTATCGGCAAATCTTGACCTACACACAACTAGGTGGTAAAACGTCAATCCGAAATGCTCTTCGTACGAGGAGATAGCGTCATCCTCGTCTCTCCTCCTTCGAGCACCTAATCAGCGGATACCTTCACTCGCAATCAACTGTATTACTATCCTCAAACCTCGACTTCTCCTCAAAGAGTGTCTGAACGTGCTGTGTGGTCTCACCCTGAAAAGTCCCCAACCCTTCTCGCAACCCAACCCACCTCACCTTCCTCACTTTCGCAGCCTGACCACACCCCAACCTCTTCCTCCTCCCCACACGCAACACCCATCAGCCTTGATTCTGTGAAACCATAGATTTGACACAAGTATGGAGAGAAAATTGACTAATCGTACAGATGCGAGGAGTGTTAATGGCGCCTCGCCGCGCCCTATCAAATCCAGGTATATATGAAGGGAAAAAACGGTGACCGAAATGCTAGAACCGGGAAGAAAGGAGGCTGTGTTAAGTGCGGCCTCCCGCGCTAATACATGGGGGGATATCGGGGCTGTGTTAAGTGCGGCCCTACGCGCAACAGAGATGCTTTAGTACAATGAGAGAATGCGACGATGCAAATGCAAGAGAGAGAGAGAGAGACGGGAAAGGGGGGAAGGGGAGGAAATGTGCCAGCTGGAAAGCAGTGTGAGGCACAGGGAACAGATTAGAGAGCGTGGATGGACGCAGGATCGTATTGGAGAAAAACAATCCAGACGCCGGGTATATGCCGTGTCTTTGTATAGACACAAAAAGGCCGCGCCGACCACCAAGCTGTCCCTGACATCAAACAAACCCCGCAGCTGAGCAAGTCACGAGCACATTTACTCGAGGTTGCTGGGGTAGATGTGAGTGGCAGGGTCAATGGTGGTCTCCTTGATGGTGCGAGCCGAAACGAATCGGTAGAAGATGGAGATCGAGCCAGCCTTGTCGTTGGTACCCGAAGCACGAGCACCGCCGAAGGGCTGCTGGCCGACAACGGCACCAGTGCACTTGTCGTTGTAGTACATCATACCGGAAGCGTTGCGGAGCAGGTTGCTGGCGCGGATGAGAGCGTATCGGTCAGCCGAGAAGATGGAACCGGTGAGGGCATACTCGGTGGTGTTGTCGATCAACTCGCAGGTCTGCTCGAACTCGTCGTCGGGGTAAGCGTAGACGGTGATGACGGGACCAAAGATCTCGTTGACCATGGTGACCGACTTGGGGTCCTTGGTCTCGATGACGGTGGGCTGGACGTACCAACCCTTGGAGTCGTCACCCTGACCACCGCAGAGCACCTCACCGCCCTCCTTCTTGGCAGCCTCGATCAAGCCAATGATCTTCTCGAACGAGTGCTTGGCAATGACGGGACCCATGAAGTGCTTGAACTCCTGGACGGGGCCAACGGAGATCTGGGCGATCTGGTCGAGCAACTTCTGCTTGAACTCACCCTCCCACATCGACTTGGGAACGTAGAGTCGCGAGAGCGCCGAGCACTTCTGGCCCTGGTACTCGAAAGCGGCACGGATAGACTGAGTGACGGCAGCGTCGACGTTGGCCGACTTGTGGACCATGTGGAAGTTCTTACCACCGGTCTCACCGACGATTCGGGGGTAGCCTCGGTACTTGTCCAAGTTGTTGCCGATCTGCTTCCAGAGCTGACGGAAGACGTGGGTGGAACCGGTGAAGTGCAACCCAGCGAATTCACGGTGGTTGATGGCAGCACCGACGATCTCCTCGGCGGGACCGGGGACGAACTGGATGACACCGTCGGGGAGACCAGCCTCGCGGAGAATCTCGTAAGCGACGTAGTTCGAGTAGATGGACATGGGCGAAGGCTTCCAGACAACGACGTTGCCGACCATGGCGGGAGCGCAGATCAAGTTACCAGCAGCGATGGCAAGGAAGTTGAAGGGGGAGACGGCGAGCACGAAGCCCTCGAGAGGACGGTACTCGGTACGGTTCCAGGTGTTGGCCGAGCACTCGGGAGGCTGGGTCGAGTAGAGCTCCTGGATGTACTTGGCGCTGAAGCGGTAGAAATCGCAGATCTCGGCAGCAGCGTCGATCTCGGCTTGCCAGACGTTCTTGCCCTGACCGAGCATGGTAGCGGCGAGGACCTTGTAGCGGTACTTGGAGGCGATGAGGTCGGCGGCCTTGAGGAAGATGGCGGCACGGTCGTTCCAGGGCATGTTCTCCCAAGCGGTCTTGGCCTTAAGGGAGCCCTCGACGGCCTTTTGGACGAGCGCAGCGTCGGCCTCGTGGTAGTTGCAGAGGATGTGGGAGTGGTTGGAAGGGTTGGGCTGCTTGCTGACCTTGCCAGTCTTGATCTTTTCGCCGTTGATGACGACGGGGACCTCGAAAGGACCGGCGGCGATCATCTCGTCGACAGCCTGCTGGAGCTTGATGCGGTCCTTGCTCTTGGGCTCATAG
Organism: Sporisorium iseilematis-ciliati; assembly: GCA_001748505.1. NCBI lineage: Eukaryota > Fungi > Basidiomycota > Ustilaginomycetes > Ustilaginales > Ustilaginaceae > Sporisorium > Sporisorium iseilematis-ciliati. The sequence continues at coordinate 183,684 of MJEU01000004.1, read as the reverse complement.
TTGCGCATGGGCTCGTTCTTGATAGGAGGCAACGAGAAGAGGCCCATCTGGGGCGCCTGTGGTACTGAAGCCATTTTTGTTAATGTGATTTGTGTTTGTGAGAGGGAAGAGATGAAAAGGAAGAGATGCGAGAATGAGAAGAAGCTGAGAATGCAGCTGATGACAGGGGAAGGGAGAAGGACGAGAAAGACGGAACCGGACAAGGGAACAACGAGACGGGGGGATGATGGGAGGGAGAAGGAGCGATGCTGAGAGGAGTCGACGCTCAATTTATGGCAATCTCAAGGTTGGCGAATGAGGTGAGAGAGAGCAACTCGAGGCACAGGCACGCAGGGGCAAAGTGACTCTGCGTGACTGTTGAGAAGAACAAAACGCTGCGATTGGCCTGCAGAGTTTTGGGTTGGTGGGTCACAGTGCCACACACAGGCAAAAAGGGTCAGCAGACCCTAGCAAGAACGGAAATCAAACCGGGTCATACGCGGCTCATCTCTCTTTCCAGCTTGGACAGCGCGCAAAGGCTCGAGTCAGAACAAGGAGAAGAAGAAGAAGAAAAAAGGTGAAAAGTTTCCTACAGTTCCCGCTCCGCTCTGTCTTTTCTCGCCATTGTTCCGAAGCCATCACGGCGATGCACCGAGATTCAACCGTTCCAGCTCTGCGCTTGCGGTCTTGACTGACTGCCTTGCTTTTGCCGGCTGCTGCTTATCGTTCAGCCAAGGGACGGTTTTGTGTCCTTCTGCGTCACGTCAACCAGAGCACAAGATAAGAAAATTTCCTCCCACTCTGGGTGTTGAAGATTTGCGACCGCTGTTCGAGTCGGAGTGAGCTTGACTTGTTTGCATGTCAAGTTGGGCTCGAACTCGCCCTAACTCATTGGAGCTTCTTCTTATGTCAGGCTTCCGTCGGCATCGCTGTCAACTTTGCGGGGAGGACCGGGCATCTCACACGGAACGCCTATCCAAACGGCTATACACACCTCTTCGCTATCACACACACCATGCTTGCACTACAGTCTGTGACAGCTTCATTTCTGACTAGTTATAAGAACAAGACCATCAACTGCCGAGCATCACACTCTGAGTTCGATACTGCCTCACAATGCGCTGCGCATCTGTCATAGGAGCCCGCTCCGTCGAACGTCTGCCTTCCTCCTCCTGTTCAACCGGAACATACCTCCTACCAAATAGAGACGAGAACCGCTTGCGTCCACCTGCTTTCTTTTTGCTTATGCTTTCTCTTTCGCTTGCCGCCTGAATCTGCGGCGATCTGAAGCCGCTCGAATGCGATGACGCTTGAGGCAACCTCTGCTGGCTTGAAACTCCCCGCTGACTACCTCGCTGATGCACACTCCCCTCCGCCGGCTCACCAGCATCCTCATCCGTCGTATCCGACAGCACCGACTCCGCGTCCCTCGCAAACCCCGGCCTTGGCAGAGCCAGCATCACCTCCTCCCTATCCGGCTCTTCCTGCCTCTTTTGCTCCAACACATCCCTCCTCGGATCCGTAGACGGCTCAAAAGCAGCCGACACACTCTCATGTCCACCCCTCGCCCCAAACACAGCGACCAAACTAGCCAGCGCCAAGTTCAACCCAAAGATCGTCCCCTCTTGCGTATGACCCGGACGAATCCTCGACCTTTGTCCTTCGAACCTGAACGATCCGATCCTACCACCTCCACCCTCTTCTGCTGAAGGAACAGCTTTACAAAACTCACCCACCTTCGAATCATCATCTTCGCAGAACAACGCCAGCGCCGTCTTATCCATTCTCCAAACGTATCGTGAGCCGTCTTTGACGATAATGTGCCAATCGTGTTTGAACAGGCGATGACCGGCGTGCATGGTGGCCCAGATACCGGAGCCTCGACGGAAGTCGTAGCTGTTTTTCAGCGCTTCCTGGCGCACTTCCCAACCTTGCTTGCCGAGAACTTTGCTGGAACGGCGTGCTTTTTTGGCGACGGAAGCTTCGGGGTGGAGGCAAGAGGAGGGAAGGTCGCTGGTGTCCATCAGGACTGCTTTCCAGCCCATCAGTTGGCGCGGTACACGAATCACGATGATGTTGGAGCGCAGCGGTCCGCGTGTTCGGACTTGGTAGCCGGGTAGGCTGTCGTCTGCAAAGATGTCGAGGATCTCGCCGGCCGTGCTCCATTCCTGGTCCGTTGTTCCGGCGAAGGGGCCACTTGAGGAGCCGATCGGTGCATAAGGCATGGGACTTGCTGGAGACAATTGGCGTTGCGGCTGCAGCGGCGACGAAGAGGAGGCGACCATGCTCGTATGGACGAAGCTGGAGCCAGTTTGTAAGGGCAGACCTTCAACAAGCGTACCAGCATCCCTCGCTTGCGGATAGGGAGACAGCAAGGAGTCGTGCGTCATGCCCGGGCTTCTTTCACCATCGTGGTCCAGCGACGAGTCGGAGAAAGGTCTGAAGTGTCCAGCCCTAGCCTGCGATGCAGGAATCCCGCCTTCAGCAAGCGCCGCATTTCGATAGGAGTTCGACGAAGATGATGGTCCTACATTCTGTTCCGCCTGTGGAGGTGCGAGGTGTTGGCCGGCGTTGATTCTGCCTGTCGATTGTAGAGCATCCGACGGTAGGTACGAGGCATCCCGATGCTCGAACGCTGTGACGTAGCTAGGTTGCGACATGGCTGTCTCTGCGTCTGGCTCTTTGAGATGGCTCGATTGGTCGCCACCGTGCTGTACCCAAGGGAAGAAGCCGCTGAAGCCTGGTCCATTCGATGCTGTCGCTGCATCGACAGCCAGCTGGATCTGAGGTGGCGTGTTGGGTGCTCGATGTCGAGGGCTTGGCGATGAGCTTGAGCAGCTGGTGTGGTTCAGGCTGCTTGGTCCGCTCTCGTTGCGCTCGTGAGGAGCATACATTTTGGGCGATGTACTGAGGTGTCAGAGTTTGTAGGTATCGAGAAGGTGAAGTGCTCTCAAGATCATCGAGCAGCAACTCAGCTGCAAAGGTGTGAGTCTCTGGTCGAGTAGTGGAGGAGAAGATGGAAGCTTTCACCGTCGGACCTCATCTAGTGGGAGGACTTCATCTGGCAAGCCGCCCGGCGCTCGATGGTTGGACGCCGTCATCTGTTGATAGTCAGCCTTGACGAAGACGCCGATGGCTGCTGGCATTGTTTGCAGCATAGGCTTCCGGCGGTCAACAGCCCACACAACTGGGCCAAGTGGGCTTCTTCGGTATCGCGACGGTCGAGCATAAGCAGCTCGAAGCTCGAATCCACATGGCCTTTCAACAAGTTGACCGTGTAAGAGGCCAAGAGGCACGGCATCATCGGCATCTAATCCCTCTTCGGCAAAAGAAGCCATGACCCTGCTACGGAAATAGACATGACAGACGCGTGGTCCTCGCAGAAAAAAACGAACTGCACAGCACAGCCTGTCCACGCTGTCAAAAATTTCGCTGTGAAACCAACACAGCCTCGTACAAGAACCCCACAACCTAAGCCACACTTTGATCTTCTCTTCTCAAACACAACCATCACAGAATGGTTGAGTCTTATCGTATGCATTGAGGTAAACCACGAACATGTAGAAGACTAGACAAGAACCGAGATGACATGCGATGTAAACCATGTAGTGACGAAGATATGAACAGGATGAAAGGTGAATCTTAACGCGACCTCGAAGTACCCTTGCCACGCTTGCCGGCAAAGAGCCATTTGGGTTTCTTCTCCTTGATGACACGGTCCGACTCTCCGGCCTTGGCGTGCCAGTTGCCCGGTCGCAACGCCAACTCTCGCAACTTTCTCGCCTTCTCGAGCTGTTCCGAGTTCTTGAGACCCGCCAGCTGTCGATCCGATGCCGAGACACGCGCGGGTCCTGCACGAGCGCTCACGTGGCCACCGGAACGGTTGACAGGTGCTGTGGTGGACGAAAGCAGACGTCCGCCGACGTTGCTCTTGCGCGCCTTCCTCGAAGCACTGGTGTCGGCCTCCTCGGTGTCCATGTCCTCGTCGTCCTCCCAGGCAGCCTCTTCGTCGTCGTCATCCTCGTCCATGTCCTCGTCCTCATCGTCATCCGCACCGGAGCGCTTGCGCTTGCCACCAGTGAGACCCTTGGCCTTGGCGAGCATCTCGGCACGAGCCGTGACGCTGCTGGGGTCGACACCGATCTCGCGCATCCTTTCGGCCATCTGCGAGAGCGTTCGTTCCTGGAACTTGCGTGGAACACGTGCCTGGTTCTTGACCATGCTGCGGTCCTGTGCTGCCAACTTGGCTTTCTGCTGACGCTCACGGATGGCAGCGGCAGCAGTGCGAATGGCCTCCTCCTCTTCGTCGACGATAGACTCCTCGTCGCCACTGTCGGCGTAGAATCCTTCGGCTTCGAGCTTCTCCTCCTCGCGCTCCAAGGCGTCGAGCTTGTCGAGGATGTCGGGATCGACAAAGTCGGCAATGTTCTTGCCCTCGTAGATTTCGGGGATGTGGTCGTACTTCCAGTCATCGTTGGCGAGCATGTAGTCGCGCTTGATGTCGATGTTGTACACACCGGCACCACCGTTCTCCTCCTGCTCGTCCCGCAGCGTCTTGCGTCGTTCAGGGTCCTTAGCATTGTACTTCTTGATCGAGCCGTTGGCAATGGCCTCGGGGATGAAAGCGGTACGCTCGACGTCGTCTCGCGACTTGGGCTGAGCGACGTGAAGTCGGTTGAGGACGGCGTTGATCTTGCTGCCCTTCATCTTGGTTTCGACACGCGATGCGAGGAGGACATCACAGGCGAGGTTTCTTGTCTCCATGACGCCCTCGTCGGTGTATGTGCTGAGCTCGGCGAGCTTGACCTTGCCTTCGGACTCGTCAATGATGCTCTGAACAAGAGCGGCGCGCTCAGGCTCAAGTTCCGAAAGTCGCTTTGCGTCGGTCTTGTTGATGGCGAGGATGCATGGCTTGTTGGCGAAAAGGGGCTTGATGCTGTTGAAGAGCTGGACCTGTGCCTCGACAGTGTAGTTACACTGCTCGGAAAGATCCATAAAGTAGAGGACGGCGGCTCGCAAGTGGGCGAGAGCAGTGATGGACTGCATCTCGATGGTGTTCATCTCCTCGAGAGGGTGGTCGAGGATTCCTGGGGTATCAATGACCTGCCATCGGAGGTACTTGTAATCCATGTGACCGACAAAGAGCGACTTGGTGGTGAAAGCGTAAGGCTTGACATCGACGTCGGAGCGGGTGACCTTGTTGATGAAACTGGACTTGCCGACGTTGGGGTAGCCGCAAATGAGGAGGGTACGTGTGCTAGGGTCGATGGGAGGAAGACGCGACATGTGCTGACGGACCTGCTCAAGGTAAGCGAGAGGGTCCTTCTGACGCTTCATGATGGTGGCCATTCGACCGAGGGCAGCACGCTTGAGCTGTTTGCATCGGTAGAGCGAGTCACCAAACTTGATGAGGCGGATGTAGTCCTTGGACACCTGCTCGATGAGGTGCTTGGCAGTGTTGAGCTGACCGAGGGCAAGCTTGTAGTGGTTCTTGTCGTAAAGGACGTTGAGCAGGGACGAGACGAAGGGATGCAAGTTGTCCATGATGGGAAACTCTTTGAGGATAGCATCGAGCTTTTCAGCGAAAGCATCCTTTGTGAACATGACCTTGCGCATGTAGAAGGAACGGATACGAGTGATCTTCCATCCTGGGTGAACGACGGTGGGCGTCTTTCGTTGTGTCTTGGAGAGGACAATATCCAAGAAGTCGTTGGCGGTCGGAACCGGGGCGATCTGTGCTTTGAGGGTCGCCATTGTTGCTATGCTATGTGAGTGTGGTGCCGGAGGTGGACTTGAATGTCAATAGGTCACGGGCCTTGGTGACTGTTGATTGAGGTGGCGATGGGCCTGAAGAATCGGTCGGGGCTCAGTCGCGAATTTGACGAGTTCGCTGACGAGAGCGAGGCAGCCAAACTTTGATCTTAGGAAGTTGATGACTAGCGTTCGATGTCGTTCCGATCTTTGAGTATAGGCCGGCGACGTGATCAGTATGATGATGGAGAGAAGAGTAACAACGATGATGAGCAAGTTCGGGTGTGCCGTCGTCTCGCAACTGTGCTCTGCCACTGTGCTAGGAGAAGGGCGCAAAAAGTGAGCCACCTTGAGCTGCAAGCTTTCTTCAACTTTTTTTCCAAAAATTTTGGAGAAAATTTCAGCAGAGGCAGGGTGCAGAGCAAAGTCGAAAAAAATTCTTAAGCTTTGGACCCGCGTCCGGAACTCGGAGTCTTCTCAACCTAACAGCCCTCTCGTGGCGTGTGGCCTTCTCGTACGAATTCGGTAATCTGCTTCTGCGCTTCGCCACCCATTCTCGACTTTCAGACCAATCGCTATCACACATTTGAACAGATGACGAAGTTGCACAGACATACACAGTCTGTACCACATGATGTTCATCGTCTCTTCAAATCGGGTTACTTATGGCTAATCAGAGCTTCAAGCGGCGCATGACAAACGCATGACAGCTCAGCCTCTCGTGAGCGTGGAGATTCGAACCCTGTTCTGTTTCTGTTTCTGTGTCTGTTTTTGATTTTCTTTGGAAATTTTTCAGGCCGCGAACACTGCGCTTTCGAGTTGCGAAATTTTTGCTTTGGGTTGCGCACGCCGCCCAGAATTCGTCAATCGTGCAGCACTACTTCTGAAATTTTAGTGTGCGCTCTAGTGCTGCTTTATCTCTCACGGCACAGTGCCATGAATTCTTCGCGGAGACGGCCTTTTTTTGGTTCCAGAACCGAGAGAGAAAAAGTTGTCTGCTTGCCTGCCCGAAAAAAAGTTGGCAATTGTGATTGCCATCCAACACTTACTTCTCTTCCGCACACACACGCACACACCTTCTAATCCCACCATCATCCGAAACCATCCAATTCATCTCCTAACAATACATTCGTCTACATCTATCATTCCGACTACAATCGCAACTCGCTCGACTTCGACCATACCATCTCGCTCGTCAGCTGCTTGAACCACACTTAACTCCGAACAGCTAGCTTTTCGTCCGGTCTTCTCAGCTACTCTTCGATCGATCAAAGTCACATTCTTCCTTTGCAGCTCCCAACTTCAAGAGCTCAAAGTTCGAACCAACGCACCGCAGCTTGACATTTCAACCGTCGAGCAAGCGCGCTAGAGAGTGGATCGTCCACCTGATCATTTTATACACAAGATCATGTTCAGTGCTGCCCACCGCTCCCTTCCGCTTCTTCCAAACTCTTCGCATACTTTTGGCTTCTTCTATCACAATACCAGGCTCTTCACGCCTTCCACATCGCACCCGATCGGTGCACCATAATTGGCGCATCCAGCGCTTTCACCCATATCCACCCCTGCGCTCAAGCGCAGCCACGACGTCAAATCTTCTAGAGAGGCACTCGGCCCTTCTAGTTTCTTCTAGCTCACCAAATCAATAAAGTCCACGGGCATCCTATCGCTCGTGCCAGCAATCACTTCATGTCTCGACAACTCAGCGCAGACTATTGTAAGTCATCTCCCGCAACGCAGTTCGGAGATTCGACGTTGCCGTGCTTCACACCGTTCAAGTGTATTGACTGATCTCTTATATCCACAACCGCGGTGCATGCTGCCACTATGGACCTTCACTTTGACCAGCACGTTCCGTTCGTAAAGCCGACTCTCTGCATCCTCTGAGCCATCGAAAGAGCCTCCAGGCCAAATTCCAATCTTCCCCTACTCGCTCCAGCCCTTATCAAAGAAGCGGCTCCTTCAAGTCCGGTCCTCCTTCTTCACGCTCTGCTTCGAGCGTCGGAGGATCCCCTCGTCCTTTTTTCAACTCGGACGACAACCTTTCCAGCTCGGCCGACGACGACAACGACGACGACCTCGGCTCTCATCACATCCCCGGTATCAAATTACCCGTACCTACCCTCGCCATGTCGTCTCGCAAAGCATCAAGAACTTCGCTCGGCAAGAAGCCTACCAAGGTCTACTCGACCAAGAAGGAGCGTCCCCGTGCCGAACGAAAGGCAAGCGTTCGCAAAGAACGCTTCGAAGAGCTCGACACTGACTCGGATCTCACCGACGTCCCCTCCGACGACGACATCGACCAGCACGCCTCCGTCGCCGGTCCCTCCTATTCTGGACTCGACAAGGGCAAGGCAAGAAGCATCGATAGCGACGATGATGACTTGCAATCCGACTCAGACACCGAAATGGAACGCAAGCTTGCCGAGGCTGGTGATGGCGAATCGCTCCTCGGCAGCGGCGCTTCCGGCGAAGACACCGAAGAAGAGGAAGAGCGCTTCATCATCCAAGACGCTCTCGACAGGCATTCCAAAGCCAAAGCCCGTCTTCAGCATCGCGACCCTTCCGATCGTCGCCGTCACGGCAGTGAGCGCGACTCAGCCAGCAGAAGTGATCTTCATCATCGAGCCCGTTCTATCGCGATACGCCAGCAGGATGGCCTGGGCGAGGAAGCAGAGGCCGATGTCGAGGACGAAAACGAAGACGACGATGCCGATGTCGACCTCCTCTCCATGTCTCCTGACACTCTCCGTATGTACGGCTTGCCCGTCATTGAGGACGAGCTGTTTGAAGAGCAAGAGGCTTTCAATTCGTCCTCTGAGCCTTCCTTCACCGACTTCTTCGAAACTTCTACGGATAGCGAGGCCGAGATTGCCGACGCACTCAACGAGCACGTAGATGACGACGATGACGAATTCACCACCGACTCGGATGAGGACCACGATATCAGCGATCTTGAGGGCGGCTTGCTTGACGCTCCTCTGATTGCGCACATTGGCACAGCACCCGATGATCCCAACGCACCCGCTGCCGACGCTGCTCAGGACGGCACTTTGCAACCCAAACCCGAGATGCCTTTGCTCGTCATCGAAGATCTCGACGGCCGTCTCATCTATGCTCGCGCTGGTGACGGTGAAGCCGTCTTCGGCTCTGACGGCGAGTTTGAATTTGTTGACGACAGTGACGACGACAGCGCCGACTGGGAGTTTGACCAAGGTGGTAACAGGCTCTGGGGCGGTGCCCGCGGCCACAACGGCTTCCTCGGTGCACCTGAAGATGACGGCGACACTACCGATGAGCTTCCCGACGAAGACATGCCTTATCCACGTCTCCTTGTCGGCTCTGTTGCTCCTCGCGGCGGTCGCAATGCCCGACGCGCAAGAGCCATGGCCACCAACTCGCGTCGTCTCTCGCCCGCAGCCCCCAGCTCGCTTCCGTCGCCTTCGCTGCCTCACTCCGCTCAGGCTTTCATTGCATCCGACTCGAGCGTCAACACCAAACTGGAACCCAGCGGTTCAAGAGTGTCGCCACCTTCTTCCGATGAACAAGCCTCCCCCAATGAAGTTGGCATCACCATCTCGACCGAGCAGCTTGCCCGCGATCCCGAAGGCACATTGAAAGCGGCAGCCGCCGCTCTCGGCGTCACAGTCGAAGAAGCTGCTACTCTGGTCGCTGGCGTCCAGCTTCCTGCTAGCCGCAATGGTGAGGAGACCAGCGCTAGCGCAAGTGCCAGCAGTCACGGAAGCGCCGACGGAAGCGGCTCCACCACCGTCGACAGCTCGATGGCTCCACCAAAGACACCCGACCAGCAACGCATCGCCAACGTCGCCAAACCTCAGATGGGCAGCTTCATGCCTACTTCGGCCAAGTCCGTACACCGTGCTGTCATTGATGGCTCTCGCAAAGCACCCTCGCCCTTCTCTGGCAAGAGGAGTCTCGAGAAGAAGGGGCTCGCGAAGAAGCGCAGAGCCGCTCGCCGCAGCTCCTTGCTCGACGAGGGTCTTTCTGCAAAGCGTTTACGACGCTTCTCTTCTGCCAACGATGCCGCCTCGGCGCTTGACGAGTACAGCGAAATGGCACCATCGTCGCCTGAGCCCATTGCTGAGGTGGACCCCATGGAGCTCGACGATGTCGTCGACTCGAGCATGATCTGGCGAGGCACGGGCTCCAAGTCGCCATCGCCCGAGCTCGAAGGTGGCGATGCGGCCGACGGTAGTCGTCGACCTTCCATGCGATCTTCCCGCAAGACCTCTTCTGCGCCAGGACTCAACCTGAATGCGTTTGCACGATGGAACAAGATCCCCATGGGCTCGTTCCGCGACTCGCAGGCTGCACCCGCCCCATCGCAAAATGCATTCCAGCAGCAGCATCAGCACCAGCACCAACAGCCGCTCGGCACCTTTTTGCTTACGCGCTCCCAAGGTCAATCTGGCAACCGAGCCGGACGCACCAGCTCGCCCTTCCGGTCCAGCTCGAATGCTGTGCGCCATCCCGAGATGTTTTCGATCAGCCCCTTGCGCCAGCCTCATGAAGACGACAGCAACGAAGCGGGAGGCTCGAACGACAGCACGACGGGCAGGCGACGCTCGTTCATCATTTCTCCTGTACTGTTCCCCACTCGCGGAGGCGAGATCCCGCCACCATCATCGTCATCCAACACGTTTGGTGCTAGCAATGTGCCGACGTACAGTCAAATCGCTGGCTTGCACCTTGGCGCCAACAATGCTGCTGGCGATGCTGCCAGCATCGTCTCCAACACCAGCGCCGGCCCTGGGCGCATCACGCGACGAGAAAAGAGGGAGAAGCGTGCTATGCGTGCTGCGATGCTTGCTGCACAACAGGCGGAAGAAGGCGCAGCTGGTTCTCCGCAGACGGTGGACGATGAACGCGCGGCTTCAGACTCGCCTGCACCTGTTCCTACCACGCCTTTGCTGCAACTTTCGAGTCTGCCCGATGGTGGGTTTGCGTACGACGAGGGCGAGTCGCCAGCCACTGCCTTCCCACGAATGCGAATCACGGATGCGACTCCAACGCCACGGGGCTCGCCTGCTCCCGCGGGTGCACCCATGGTGGGTAAAGACTTGCTTCAGCCCGGCTCGAATCTCAACCCCAACAGCCACCTGGGCAGCAAGGTCGAGACGCCCGCGATGCAGGCCGATGCGACTGAATCGTCGGTGCCAAGCAGCGAAGCGCAGCTGGATGCGCAAGACAAGCAGCAGGATGCATCGTCTGGCGCCTTGCCTTCCTCAGCATGCAAGACGCCCCTGCACTCGCCCTTGTTCGGCGGCATCTTTGGCGGTGCACTCAACTACGACTTGGAAGACAAGGAGGCTGAGCCTTTGCGAATCTGAGGCCTCTGCCCCGTCCCACGACGTCATGTATATATCGACTGTTCGATCTGTTGATTAGTCTCTTGCAAATAATTCTCACTCTCTCTCAAGTTGCCAAGCTCGAGGCTTGATGTTTCCTACGCATACGAGGGAAGCCAGGCTGGAGTCATGGAGGCACACAAACCAAATCAACAATGTTACCAGTGTCTCGTTTTCTCAATGTTACTCGAAATGCAGTTGTTCGTTCTGAATCTCTTGCTTGATCTGGTGTCTGCTGGTGTGGTGTCAGTATAGACTCTGAGAAGGATGCTACCCTTAAGCACGTGGCTTTTCTCATCAGGTCCGTTGGAATTTTGACCTTTGGTTCGGACCCTGCAGGGTCCTTCTCCATCCAGATCGGAGGATAGCTCGAGAAAGCGCCAGGAAAACAATGGCAAGAATGAAGAGCGGCATTGTTGTGTTTGACCATCGCAAGCGTGGGAAGACGTATTTTACCCGAGCGGCATGTTTTCGTGGTTTCCATGGCCATCGTCGGACTCGATTGGGTAGGTTCCCTCGGTTCTCGACTGATCTCTCGATCGTAGTGGTACAGTACGCTATGCTTGGTGTCATAGCGAGACGATAAGCAAGTTAGATGTGGCTCTGTCGAGTTTGCAAACCGGAATTCCCCCTGTTTCTCTGAGTGATCATCAAGACTGAAGTACGAGAGAATGGGTCCGCAGAACGCCGAGAGATGAGATGCTAAGACTTTCTTGACCAAAAGCAGACGAGCCGAAACAGTGAAACAGCTGCCCTGTCGATCCGTACGAACAAAAAGCCGATATGCAGGTTCACCTGCAGCTCTCACTCTCTCTCTCTCTATATCTCGGTTGCATGCAGCATACCTTTTCCTTCCAATACGATCGCTACGGCAAAATCAGTATCGAGGTCAAATGACGGGGGAGGGGGCACGGGGAGCAAAGTGCATGCACACCACATGTCCAAGGAGGAGTTGGAAATATCAATGCCTCTTCCGATCGCCGTGATGGGAGGACGCGAAGATCGGATGGATTTAAAGCGTTTTCTCTGCTTGGCCTTGCTGTGCTGTAGGTGCCGAATGCGATGCGAGCTAATGACACCCAGGATGAGAGCTGCTCTCTCTCAGGTGACCGACTCGACGGAGTAACGAGGAGTCACGAACGGCACAGAGTGTGCTTCAACAGCGTCCAACGCAAGAGAAGGCTCAAAGGACCGAAAGCGTTGGTTGAAGCCTAGAGCTCGCTTTTCGTCCCGCAATTAATTCTTTCCCTTCACCCACACATCAAGAAGCTTCACACGCCTTTGAGATGAAATCAGCAATGAGATCGGAATCTCAGAGGCGATAGACTCATCCGTCGGATCCCAGCCGACGCTCAAAAGACTGGGCTGCTGTTGAATCGTCGCCGTGTGAAAAAACAGTTGAGGATTTTGACAGGAAAACCCTTGAGACTTGGCGCATGGGAGATCGGTGACTCTGAGGCAAGGGTCCAAATCAGGGTTTTCGGTGCCAAGCGCTGTCGTCGCTCGTTCCCACAAACAAGTGGGGTGTGGTCCTGCACGGAATAAAGTTTTTTGAAATTGTACCCGCACCCCGGCCGACCTTCCTCAACAACTTGCTCCGTGTTCATTCGAGCGCTCTCTTTCGATATCTTCTGTACATACAGCCAACAACACCGGTGTGGCTTTGAGGATAGACTTGACCGGTGGAAGGTTAGTCATGCAGCTTCCGCCCCACCGTTGGTTTGAGTTTTGGGTTTCGGTCTTGTGGTGTTGGCAGTGATGGCTTGCAAGGCTTGGGCGAAACGTATGCGTTTCGCTTTGGGCTTCTGTCTCTTTTCCATTGGTTTCTCTCGCCTTCGAGGCTGTAACAACGGGTCAGTTCGCGCAATGCGACACGCGACAAGCCTCTTCTCTCGCTCTCGGGATGAGTGATGAGTTTGAAACCGAATCGCCAAACACTGCACTCTGCGCAACACCCGCTGAGCGGGTTCAGAATTTGTAAATCGGAAAGCGCCTTACTATATGCACACAACGATCACCTTTCGGACTTGACAGCGAACACATCCCTCACTTGCTCGACGGGCTCGCCTGTTGGTCTCTGAGCCGAACCGCTCGACTCGATCTTATTGGATCGTGACACGCGGAACGACCGAAAAGCTTTCTTTGGAGAGTGGACCCTTGGCCCGCGAATTGCTTGGCCCGCCCGCCCGTCCGTCAACAGCCGCCGTTTCCTTGAGACCGTGACTGGCGAGCGCGCCCCCCATGTCGAGAAGAAAAAAGGGTCAAACTACAGTCAGCCACACACAAAACAAAACCCTGAACGGTCCAATCAGGACACGCGAAATCTAGGCTCTGGTCGCAAAACCTTCTCTTGCATCTGCTGCACACTGAATACCTCGCTCGCTCTCACGTCTCTGTCTGCTCTCTCACCCGGGCTCAGATCAGCAAGCAGCAGACCCTGGATTCCAGATGAATCGGATTCAAACTTTTTAGGCTTTTGTTCTTGACCCTGCAGAAGACCCCTGCGCTGCACCCACGGCCCCCCCGTTCGGTGTATGCCGCTCGTTTCCCCTGATCGATGCTCACTTGCCGCAGAAGCAAATCTCTGTTCATGTCGATCACTGCGTTATGCCACTGTGGGCGTAGGATATGCAAAGTGGGCATCAATGAGAAGACAAGATTTGTTTGCAGTGTCGCTAGCTGGGGGCATTGGCTGCCTTGGATCAACTCGGTGCTGATGATGAAGCTCGAATTCTCACTCCGATCCTCTTATGAGCTGGTGATGATGACCAGCTGACAATGCTTTGGTCCGTCAACTGCGACCAGCTTGGGCTTGCGATTGTGACATGCAGGCGGAGCAAGCGGGAGTTGGCGGGCGCATCGACGAGATGCGGTTGGGCAAAAGTTTTTGTTTTTAAAATAAAAAACAAATTGTACCCTTCGGGACCCTCCGATCGCCCTGTCAATCAGAAAGAAAGCGGTTGGGAATCGACGCGACCCTTTGCTCGCTTGGCTGCTGCTCTTCCAACAATGGCACGTCGCGTGCCTTTTTTGAAAATTTCTTCTTGCTTCCAAAGAGAGAGGCGTGGCTGCTGCTGCTGCTGCTGTCGATGACCTTGACAGACAGCTGCCTGCCTGCCTTTGGCTCAACCCTGCGAAAAATCCAAATTTGGAACTTGGCTCGACTGTGCTCAAGTGCTGCAACAGCGTCATTCTCTCATCATTGCCCGGCGTCATCGTCATTGGCATCCCTCTTCATCCTCAGCCAGCAGCATCATCATCCAGCATCAGCAACAGCAGCAGCAGCATCAGCATCATCGCCCTCCGTCGCGTTTCCTTCAGGTCGCCGTGGCTCACTCTCTCGCTTCTCTTCACCTGCAAGACGCCTGATTGGCTCTCGCGTCTTTGGCTGACGGCTGCATCATAGCAGCATCATCATCCATCCTTGCTTCTGCCCTCAACTCGCTGGCTGCTTTTTCTCCCTGGGTTTTGCCCTTTCCTGCCAATCAGCAGAACCCTTTCGCTTTCCCTGCTTTTCCCTGCTTTTCCCAGGGTCCTTTTCTTCGCCTTTGCGTCACCCATATTTCCCTTCCTTCCTTCCTTCGTTCTTCTGCTTGGCAAGGCGTCTGTCCCTATGCCACGCTCTCCTCCTCTCCTCCCTTCTTCTTCTTCTTTCTCCTCCTTGTCACTTGCTGCTGCGGCCCTTCCGTCATCGTCGTCGCAACCTGCTTTGGCATAGTGTAGCTAGCTTCCAATAGCTGTCCTCTACTGCGGTCGTGGCTGAGACGAGAGACCCTCTCTTTCTCCTCTCCAGCCACGTTTGGACCCTTTTTCCCTTCACATCCCTTCCTACTCATACCCAGCTTGTCCATTCCTTCCAGGGACATCGCTCCTTTCGTCATCGTCTCGTCAACGTCAACCCTCTCCCTCTCTTCCTCCCTCTCCTTCTCACTCTCTTACCTCCTCTTGCTCTTTCCATCCACCGCTTCTGGGTTTCGCCGACATAGCTTATTCTGTCCCCGTTTTACCCACGATCAACACCTTTTACCGACAGAGCGTGACCTCATCCCGTCATCCTCATTCCTTTCCTATCTCTCTCGGCCTCTCTTCCTCCTTGATACCATATCTCTCTACCCATCAGCACCTTGACGCAAACGACTCGACCTCAAACATCACCGTGTCTCGCTTCCACTTCACCACTACTGTACGGCCTTCAAGCAACACCAGCCCTGTTCGCCCCATCCATCCAGCCTGTCCGTCCACTGCCTCCTTCGTCAGAGACGCCGACATCCTGCATTCCTGCCCATCCGCCGTATCCACTTGGATCGCCTTGTCTCCCGCCGCCAGTCGTCGAGATCAAGTCGCCGGGCTCGCTTGCATTAACTCAACCACGCTCTCGTGGCTGCTTCCCATTCCTCCTCTCAGCGTCGCTACCGACTTCTCGTCATCGTCGCTCGCTTCCATTCTCCGCCGCTTCAGTCCATCCACGCTGCTTAACGGCCATCAAGGGTTCGACAGCCACAACCCAGGTTTGATCCTCACCTCTCCCATCCTCGTGCGTCACACTGATCCTCTCGGTGTGTGCATCTCGTCGACCTCTCGCTCTGCTTTCCCGCTGTAGCTTCACCTCTCTTTCTAGCCTCGTCGCTATCCTCTTTCCCTCCCTCCACCATCACCATTATCTTGAACATCATCGACATAGTCCAACGATATACGCACAACAAAACACGTAGCTCTACACCAATCTCAACTGCTACCACTCGACACATACACTCACCAACGTTCTACTCACATCCATCGCGATCCAAAGTAGACATCTTCACCCAAACCCACCCCTTCGACGTAGCTGCCAACACATTCGCCACGTCAATCTCCATTCTTGTCGCTTAGACTACTTTGACATCTCTCATGCTCAAGTAGACTCTTCGATACCCATCAACAACCTGCCAGAGATCGTTTTCAATCAATCGATCTTTCTCTCGCAATCCATCTCGAACACGGTCAGAATCTCTTCGCGACTCTGACTTCCCCCTGCTGATCCAAACGCATCGAGCGACTCCTGCCATATACACGAGCTCGCATCGCATTCGCTTTGTGACAAGACAGGCTTCGCACTACCCTCAATCTTTGTCTACAGCTTTTCTTCAAGAGCTGTAACATTCGCAAACACTCCTTCGCGAACACAAAGCCCTCTCCCATACTTTTGCGATCCCTCGCTTCTTTATGGCACCTTTCGTCCTACCATCTGCCGGAGGCGTCGTTTCTTTGCTCAACGACCGTGCTCCACCTCAGCAGCAGCAGTACAAGACCGAGCAATCTCATACGTTCTCGGATCCACCGTACCGTGCCCGCCATCTTCCATCCCCATCAAGCATGTCCCATTCTGCCTTCGATTCTACCTCGTCATCTACAGAATCGCTCCTGCGCAGTGGCGACCGTTCCACTGCCTCAACCTCGCCACCTACTTCGCTAGACTTGTCATACGACAACAGGTCTTACAACAAAAACTCCGGTCCCTTGCCCCGCATCCACGTGCCTGGTGAATTCGCCGAACCCCATCGCGGTTTGCAGGGACACAAGGTGCTCCACGGCAGTCAGATCTCCGCAGAGCCTCATCAGAGCCTTGGTCTACGACCTGGAGAGCCCCTGCCTCCCTCAGCTACCGGCATCTTCCCTCCAGGTCAGTGGGACCGTTCAGGTGCTTACCTCGACCCCAACGACTACAGCCGTCGTTCTTCCAGCAGCAGCTCCGACAACAGCTACCTCTTTGACCGTAACATGCCCTACGGCGTCGCCAGCAACGCCATGGCTAAGCGAACCGCCAAGGACAACGGCTCCGGCGCCATCACCGTCGGCGGCAAGAAGCGTTACCCTTGCCAGCATCCCGGTTGCGACAAGACGTTCTCGACCAGCGGCCACGCTGCTCGTCACAACCGCATCCACACGGGCCAGAAACCCTACCGATGCACCTTCCCCGGCTGCAAAGCTCGTTTCTCTCGACAGGACAACAGCCTGCAGCACTACCGCACCCACATCCTTCATCCCAAAGGTCGCGCATCTCAGTCGGCACAGGCTCGCGATGCAGCAGCTCAGCTCGAGCTCGACCACCTCGACCTCGACGCCGCCGATGCCGAGGCTGAAGCCAAAGCCGAGCTTGGCCGACGCGCTCTCGAAGACGGTACCGCCATCGCCGTGGTTCACGAGGTCAAGGACCAGCACGGCCGCAAGAAGGGCGAGACCATCGAGAGGATGGTCGGCATGCCCCGCAGTCGACGCGAATCCTTGCGCGGTGGACTTGACGACGATCGCAGCGTCTCGCCTTCGTCGATCGACGATGCTCGCATGAAGCGCGAATCCAGCTTGCCCGGTGCAGGTCTGGAGGCCGTGGGTCACTACGAGGCACCCGCAGACTACTGGTCGTCGCAGATGGCCAAGCAAGGTCGTCTGTCCCTGCCTCACAGTGCTGTTGCGTACGATCCTCGTTACCGTGACCCCGCCCCGCCTGCGCCCTACGCTCGTGACGCTGCTGGTATGAACGGTGCCATCTACCCTGGTGGCCCTGCGCCTCCCGCCGCATGGAGTCAGGCTCCGCCGCCCTTCATCGACACTCGTTACGCTGCTGGCTACCCTCGATCAACCGTGTCTGTCTCGCCGCATCGACAAAATGTGTACGATTCGTCCGCACGTATCGCAGCAGCATCCTTGGACCCGGAGCTCGCCGGTCTTGACTCGTCGACTGACTACCACCGTCGAAGCACATCGACCAGCAGCAGCCAGCGCGACCGAGTGCCACCCAGCGTCGCCACCCTGCCGCCTCCTGGACCTGCTACTGCTTCGCGTCTGCCGTTGGCCGCTCATACCGCTTCGGCTCCCGTGTCTGGCGTTCCGTCGGCCCGTTCTTCGCAAAGCCCCAAATCCAGCCCTACCTCGAGCGCCTACTCTGTGCCCGAGGGCACTTCGGCTCTCGACAAGCTCAGTGCCGCCGCCGCCTCCTCCAGCCCAGCAGCGACGACGTCGTTGTCTGCGCGTGGCCGCCTGAACGGCACCTCCACCTCCTCTGCCGGCTACCAGCACCCGTACAGCTCGGACCGATCGACCAACTTTGCGACGTCCTCTTCGCTGCCACCCATCTCGTCGGCTCGCGACCGCAGCGAGGATACGTTGGATTTGGACCGCAAGACCATGTCCTCGAGTTTGAGGAGTGGGCTGGCGCCTGCGGGTGGGGATGCAAAGATGACGTTGCCTCCGTTGAATCCTGCGGCCAGGAGATGGTGATGATGTTGTGGTTGTTGTACTCTTTTGATTTCATTTTTTTGGATTCTGTCACCCGATGTACATCAAGTCGTTTGTAATGGTCTTTTTCTCCTTTCTTCCTTGATCACTTTACCCCGAGCCGTGTACGTCTTGTTTTCCCCACCTATGTCACTGAATGAAGGTCCTTCATTTCGATCGTTGCGTGTGTGCGTTGCTTGGATTGCTTTCTTGTCGGAGTTGTGAAGGATTGAGTCTGGTATGGCGATGGAGAGGAGGGGGGTTTGTGTTGGTGGATGAATCAGGGCTGTAGAAATGCAGTCTGGAAATTGAGGTTGAGAAAAAAAAGGGTTTCGGGTGTCGGACGACATGTCGGCACGGACCCTTGAAAACCCTCTGCCCTTCAACGTACGATCTTCTTCTCTTTCCTGCATCACGTCCAACCACGTTTTCCTCTTCTCTCTACCTCCTCAATACTCTTTGTGCTTTAGCGAGATCCGTTTGCTCAAGATGGTAAGCTCCACATTACATCCACCTCAACCTTGTTATATCATACCAACATTCACATTTTCCATAACGTTCACCCGCTGTCGTAGGTCCGAGGCCACGCAAAACAACAAGCCCAAGAAGCAGCCAAGAAGAAGGCCGACGCGGCCAAGGGCGGCAAATCCCAGCTGGGCGAGGCGAGGCAGAAGGGGTTGAAGTTTACGTGTCCCAAGTGTATGGGTCAGAATCCTGTAAGTTGTCGACGATAACCCTCCCCTGCGGTTGGCGCTGGGCTGCTCTTTCAGCTCTACGACGAGCTAGGAGGAGGAGATCTCAGCGAACGTGTCTCGTAACATCCTGTCGCACGATGGAAGGAGGCAAGGGTGTTCGGAAGGAGCTAGAGACGGCGAAAGGAAGGATAGACGGAGACAAGAGAAAAAGGGGTACGATGGTAGGAGGACAGGTGACGGCAAAACGACAAAAGAAACGTACTGACCGAAATTCTTGCATCGTCGACCAACAGAACTACAAAGTCCTCAAAGAACACTTTGAGAACAAGCACCCCAAGGACACTTGTCCGCCGGAAAGCTCTTTCGCTGCGTAGCCTTCCCCCTTAGACCGACTCGTTGCAATCAGACGGAGCTTTCTAGACGAGAGCGGATGAATTTGCGGGGAAGTGACACGATAACGCCGTGCGAGGGTGACAATCGAGGCACATGAGAGAACGAATTCAGGTCAAACGAAAAAAGACCCCTTCCACGCCGCAGCTTCTACCACCACCACCACCACTTGCCGCACTTTCACAAAACCTTCTCCAGCACCTCCCCCAACCACGCTCCCACCCACCTCACCTCCTCCTCCGTATTGTAGTGCACGAAGCTCACCCTCACCACCCCGTCCACCAGGCTCAAGCCTAGACTCTCCACCAGCCTGTGCGCGTACATGTGGCCCTGTTGGGCGCCCATCTTTCCGCTCCCCACCAGCGCAGCGTGCACTCTTTTGCTCGTTCCGACGACCTGTTTGTGGTTGGTCGGGTCGACAAAGATGAACGCGACCGTGGGGGCGCGTGCGCTGCTGGAGGCGGAGGTGGGGCCGACGATGCGCAGCCCTTTCCCGTGGTGCGCGAGCAGGGTTGGCATCAGAATGGACAACAGTTTCGACTCGTGACTCGCGATCTTGGCGAAAGCGCTGTCCAACGCCGAATCGATCTCGCTTCTCGACATCTTTGCACCCTCGCTCTCACCCCGATCGAACGCAGCAGTCCAATCGACCTTTCCCCCACCACCACCAACCTCCCCCTTCCCCAGCCCCACCAAATACTCTGCTACAGGTGCGAAGCTCGCATTGAGCTCGTACTGCACCGAGCTCGCCTGGAACGGATACATGCCTGCATTCCCCCCGCCGTTCTCGGGCTGGAGGAAGAAGTGGTTCAAGCGCGCGCACGCTGCTTTGGCCAGGGGAGAGAGGTACATGGCTCCCACGTGCGCTCCGTAGAGCTTGTACAGGCTGAAGAAGGCGATGTCTACGCCCCATTTCACCGCTTCTACGCGGCGGTGCGGTGCAAAGGCTACGCAGTCGACGGCGATGAGGGCGGAGGGGGCGACGGAGCGGATGAGCGAGACGGCGGCGCGGATGTCGGTAAAGTGGCCGAGGAGGTTGGAGCAAGCTGTGAAGGCGACGAGCTTCGTTCGAGGCGTAACCAGATCTTTGAGGCAGCTGGGATCCAGGATCGCTTCGTACTCCGACGAGACCGTCACAGGCCAACGTTTTACACTCAACCCCAAGCGTTCCGCCAACCTCGTCCACGCGCCCCGGTTCGTCTCGTGATCCGCATCGCTCACCACCACCTCCCCTCCTCCACCCTCCTCCCGCCACCCCCCCTTACCCTCGATCATGCTCGCCACAGCCGCAACCAAGCTCGTCGCACTAGCTCCGATCATCACGTCGTCCACCGAGTCCGCGCCCAACAGCGCCGCTGCAGCGCAGGTCCCGCGGGAAACCTTCCGCTCGGCGACCGAGGCGAGCGGGTACGACGCCATCTGGACGTTGGACGTGAGCAGGTAGTCGGCGATGGTCGCGGCGACGGTGGAGAGGGTCTGGCTGCCGCCGGCGTTCTCGGAGAAGACGTAGTTGGGGGAGGAGGTGAGCGCCGGGAAGAGGGGGCGCAGCTGGCGCTGGTCGTCGGCGGTCAGGGTTGGAGTGGACATGGTTAAGGTGGTATTGTTTGGTGTTGGGGGATAAGATTTGGCGTGATGGTGGTGGGAAAGGAGAGAAGCGGTGGATGGTACATGTGTGAAGGGGAGTGGTGGTCAGCAGAAGGAGGAGCAGCAGAGAAGGGTCCGTGCTCTCTTTTTTCTTTCTGACAGGTCGGAAAGCTTCCTTCCGACAAATTCACCGTGTGGATAGCCGACCTGTCACACGGCGGTTTTCGACTGCCGGACGATCATTCTCAATCTCGTTCGTCGACCAGCATGGGCTTTGATCAGACGTTCCAGATGCATTGCCGATCTTCCCACCATGAGCTACACACACCGCCCGCTCCGCTGACAAGCACACCTCCGTCAGACTGCTACATTTACAATTACAATTTCGCGTCAAGAGTGATGGTATAACAAAACACCCCCTGCTCTGCTCACTTCGAACCCTTGCCCACCATCCCACTCCCCGTAGTCCTCGCCATCGTATCCCTCAACAACGTCACCAGATTCAACGCCGCATTCGCACTAACCTGCAACGACCAGAGACTGACATTCTTCAACCTCTCCCTCGACGCGTTCTGACTCGCCACGTGGTTCGCCAGCGCTTCATAGATCTTTTCGCTTACAACCGGCAGCAGTCCAGTCTGCGCCAGATCCAACGACCCATCAAACTCGCTCAGATCCATCACGACCCGACATCGGATAGGAATGAGCGTCTTGTTGGCGTTCATAAACGCGACGATGGGCCGGACAAAGGCGTTGGTGCTGTAGCTGATGTCGTTGGTGAAGAGGGGGACGGCGGCTTTGATGTCTTTGAAGCGGACGTCCATGTCGATGACGACGGTAGGTGGGGGGATGGATGATTTGACTTTGCTCGAGTCGTGTTGATGAGGTTCGTTGGAAGTGGGTCCACCTGCCTGCAGCTGCTTGTGTTGCTGAGAAGTGGACACAGCATCCACCACAGCCCGTCTCTCAGCCCGAGCAGGCAGCTCCCGTCCCTGCCGTCTCGCCTCTTCATTCTCCTTCCGCACCCTCTCCGCCGTAGGCCCCACAGCAGACACCGGAGCTTCAATCGCCGGCCCACTCAACCGATGCTGACCTGGGATCGGCTCATCATCACGATCTCGATTCGGCTCGCCCGACAACGCCGCCGTCAAATTGTCCAACACCTCGATGATGATCGTATTGATATCCGCCTCGTCATCCAGATCGCGCGGGAACTTGATATCCGCAACCACATCAAACTTGCCCGACAGGATCCACGAGATGGGACCCGTCAACTCCGACTGGTTCTGGATGTGGTCAAAGTTGACACCGTCGACTCGCATGCGCGACATGGTCTTCCATTTCGAGTGGATCATCTCGCGATCCTGCTCGACGGTTCGGCTGATGTTCTGAGGCTTGTGCAGGCTGAACAGACATCCGTCCACTTGTCCCGTGATCGAATCGGCGCTGAGAAGGTCGTAGAACAGCCACTGCTTGCGTAGCTTGGGTATATGCGCGCTGAAGATGCTAAAGTTGAAGGGTCGGAAGTCGTTCGGTTGGTAGACGGTGACGAGGAAATCTTCAATCTCGAGCGATTCGAGTTCAAAGTCGCCATGACGAGGCTCTCGTCGTGCGGCTTTGGGGTCGTAGGGTTTGCGTGGATCCCAGAAGACGTTGCGTCGGTCGACAATGCCGCGTACACCGCGTACGACAGCATCCTCAATGAGACCTTTGCCCTCGAACCAGCGCTGCAGACTGAGCGTCACGTCGATCGAGTCGACCTGAAGGTCAAACATAGTATAGTTGGTGTTGACCGTGTCGTCCTCTGCGAAATCCTCTCCACGCGCTTCGTCGCTCATCGGCGGTGCGACCTCCTCGACCTCTTCGTAGTGTGTACCTTCCCATGCCATTCCATCGCCCGCAGTCATTGCAGTGCGACGCTTGACCTTGTTCGGCCGATCAGAGCCGCCATTGCGTGCTTTTTGCCTGCGCTCTCTGAGCAGCGAGTCGACATCACCATGGGCTCGTCTTGAAATAAAGACATTCTTGAAGCTGATCTTGCTCTCCTTCCATTTGGGCACGATGGCGCTCTCGAACACCACAGTGACGCCCGTTTCGGCGGTGAGGTAGTCGGCGATCTTTCTCGCGATCCAGCCTTGCAAGTTGAGAGCATTGAGAGCAGCAAAGATGAGCGAGAAGAAGGTGGTGGTGCCGACGATGATGAAAACAGCCGTTGTGAAGCCTCCCAGAGTGAAGAATGCGCTGATGTCGTCGGCATTGAAGCGACGGAAACCGCGAATGGTGAACCACTTGAAACGAATGCGGAGTCGTGTCCAGAAGCCCTGGGCAATGCGCAGCAGATCCTCTTTTGATGGTCTGAGCCGGTGATGTTCGTGGGGTTGGAGCTCGTTGCCTGTCGACGGTCGGGACTGGTTGCTTTGAGCGGAGGCAGGAACAGCGCGCATGGCTAATCGTCGCAGCGAGGCGGGGTAGTTAGCGAAATGGTGATATGCACGCTCGGCTGTTGTCAAATCGGTGCTGGTCGACGTGGGTTTCTTGTCTGTCAGCTCTTTGCTGTCGGGCTGAGGAGGTCTTCGCGTTGCTGCATCTTTATCTGTGGAGTGGCTTGTTGCCTGAGTTGGAGAATGTGCATGTGCCTTGTCGTCGTCGGATTCTGATGGGCCCTTGACATCAGCTTGTGCGGCCCGAGCAGCATGAAAGGCACGAGCTTGTTGCACGATGCTGCCCGAATGCGCTTCCGCTCGGTTGACGAATGATGGCCGATAGCCAAATGACAGGGCAGAGCGTGCATCAAGGACCGAAGATGTTTGATGATGAGTCGTCGGGCTCGCCAGCCTCGTGAAGTAAGATTGTACGGCCAAGTATCTCGCGCCTGGGTGAGAGTTGAATCTCTGATGAAGAGGAGAGTATCTGTGAGTTTGCGATACCGTCCTGTTCGAGGTGAAGTATGGTGAAGGTGTACGTGAGGACGAGGCTTGCTGTGAGGCAGATGTCTCGACCGCGGCCGGTCTTGGAGAGAGGATTGCTTTCGCCGTAGACCCCGAAGACTTGACAGTGAGCCTCGATGGCCCCGCAACGGCGCCTAGCACATTGCTAAGATTTGAGCTGCTTCGCGACATGGTGGTTGGTGATGAGGAAGATACTTGGATCCAATTCGTGCAGCTCGTTCGAAGCCAACTCCTTCGTAATCCCGTTCAGCTCGTCATCGTGGCTGATAATGAAGCTTCTGTGCACGTCTACGGGGCTTCAAAGCCAGTCGAGCTCCATGGAGATGATAAGATGAGGGTGTTGCGGTGAGAAGAGAGGCTGTGGGGAAGTTTTGTCAGCGTGCCAGCTGAAACGGAGAGCAGAAAAGAGAAAAAATAGAAACTCAGCCTGAAGCGAAACGAAGCGTGCACAGACTGCAGCATCATCACCAGCACCAGCCGCAAAAAAAGGCGGAAGTTTGACTTTTCACGCCATTTTTACTCCACATTCTTCATATCGGGAGCAGCTTCGAGCTAGTCAAGTCTGGACGACGTACAAGGGCAAGGCGCATGGGGACCTTATCACGATCGAGCTTCACTCGACAGCGCATGTCAACCGACGTCAAAGGAAAGGAAGCCTATGAGAAAACAACTTGATCTAGAAAACAGGTAAATACATGCAGGCGATTCGAAAGTTTTCGCAGAAGACTTGGGAGCTTGTGTGAAAGAAGAAGTCACAGCTGCACCTCAAACAGCGACCGACTTCTTGCTCACCTTGAGGATCTGGCGAGTCCAGACCTCAAAGTAATCCCTAAAGTAGAACAACAGCGCCTGGGCAAGAACAGCCTTGGTGATCTGAGCCGACATACCCTGGTACCATCCGCTGATACCCTTCTCCTGAGCGATCTGCTTCAAGCAATCGATGGCGCCCGTGTACTTTGTGTTCTTGGCTTGCAATCGAATCTTGCTCAAGATGTAAGGGAATGTGACGACGGTAGCCAGCGTCTTGGAGAGCGCACCTACCAAGAACGACTTGCCCGGGGTCATCTTGCCATCGAGCGAGGTGGCCAAGATGATGGTCTTGACACGCTCGAACACACCGTATGTGATGGCAGGGTTGACGGTGAGCACGAGCGAAGGCTTGAGACCTCGCCAGAGACCCGTAACACCGTCCTCCTTGAGAATGTCCTTGGCTACGCCAAGGAAGCTCTCATCGACAGGCTTGCCGTCCTTGGCAGCCTCGGCGGTGCCAAGCTGCTGTCGGGTAGCAATGACGCTGACAGGGATGGTGAAGATCTGCGCCATCGCACCGGCAATAGCTCCAAGAACAAGCTCAGCTGCGGTGCTCATGATGGCGACACCAGACGCACTTCGTTTAGCAAGGCGGTTCTGGTAGAGCGTACGCACCACCGAGTACCAGTAAAAGTAGGCGAAACCGGTCGAGAAGGTGTTGACCATGCTTGCACCGAAGCCCTTGTACAGGCCAGCGACACCTTCTTTGCTGTGGATGATATGCAGGATACCTTTGATCATGCCGGCGTTCTTGGGCACAGTGACGATGGTCTTGGTAGGGTCCTTAGGGTCTCGTGCCTCTTTACCTGCGACGACTGTCGAGCTCTGGCCTGCCTGGATACGGGTCTTGACTGTGTCGAGAGGGTAGATGACCGCATTTGAAAAGACGCCTCCGAGCGCACCGGCGAGCGCCTGTCCAAATGGTGTGAGGGGTTCTTCCGCCATCGTGATATGTGTATATGCTTTGGAGCTGTGGTGGTTGTAGTTGGATGGAGAGCAAGCGCTGACCTATCTCAAGATGCGTCGAGAGTATCTAGCCGTGCAAATAGAAAGGCTTGACCGATCGAAGGTACGTATCTTGAGGTCGACGAGGGGAGAATGCGCGCCAGGAGAGTTGGATGTCGAATCTGAAGTCGAGCGAGCCAGAAGGTGTCCCAAAGACGATGCAGGAGCTAGACTGAGCCGGGTTTTTACAGCGCCAGACGACAGAGCACGGAGATGTAAGTGGAGCTTTCGGATGTCCTCGAAGCGGAAAGGGATGCCGATGTGCTGTCAGCGAGGGTTGACGACGGACGGTGGTGATGGAGACAAGAAAGGGAAGGGTTGGCAGACCGAGAGCACAGACCGATACGATAGCCAGGAAGATTTCTTGCTACAGGCACTTCTAGAGAGAGAGGCTGAGCTGCGTCTCAAAGCCGCTCGCGTCCGTCCGTTGAAGCAGAAGCAGACAGTCATCATCATCGCAACTTTTTCTCGTGTTTCGCTTTTTGGGTTGCGGGACCCCTCTCTCTGTCGACACTTTGTGCGTCCGGGGCAGAGCGCTTGGCGACGAGTGTCTCAACGGTCTCTTTTCGATAGCCGGTGCTGTAGTGCAGTGCGATGCGTCGCGGTCAGTGAAAGGCGACATATTTTGGAAATCAAGCTAAAATTCTAGACAAATTTCTCGCCTTGCTGTGGCAGTCACAATCACAGTCGCAGAGTGCGGGTCAAGCGAGGGCTTGCTGTTTCTCCACCTTTTCCGGCAACGTTGAAACAGCGGGTGCCGGCCGTCTCTCTCTCCCTCTCTCTCTTTCTCGCTACCACCAATCGGTGCAGCACAACTCAATCATTCACTGCAATGTCATCGTTCTGAAATTATCGATTCATCAAGAGATGGAACTTCGTGGAGAGTTTCCATCCTGCAACTCCTTCAATATGAAGTGGTTCCTGTCCAGCTGAGCACGTTTCGAAGCTGGTTGGTGCGGCGGCAACTTTTCATGCGGAGAAGCAGTGTGACGGTTCACTGTGAAAACGCCTGAAAAATCGCGTCTCCGGTAGAATTTCTCCAGATACCGTCCGAACCGGTGCGCTCTACCGGCCGAATGACTACACAATCTCGTCCCACTGCTTCCTTCTCACCCGACGACAAACACACAGACTCTCCTGTGAGGAAACACTCCAAGCACTGATGCTGATTGTCTATTGCGAGAATGCTACTATGAAGTGGGAATCAAGGCTCAGTAGCCCTGGCCCGTTGACTGCCCGTGTCGGTATTGGTCATGCTGGCTGTAATGCTCCGAATATTGACTCGGCTGCTGGTTCTGATGCGACCATTGCTCGCCATATCCATTCTGCTGGCTATGGTACTGATCGAAGCCACCATTTCCATTGACCTCGCCATGGGACTTGTAGTTGTACTGCTGGTGATAGTCGCCGCCCCCGTTGTTGTCGTGATGCGTCTGATAATCGCTCATCATGTAGCTGTGACGTTGATCAGCGTCAATCACAGGCGAGTGGTCGCGCGAGTTGTTCAGATACGCATCGTACACGTCATCCAGGCCATTGCCTACGCTCGTGTGCGGACTATGCGACGACGAGTTCGCTCCTGACCTTTCGCCATTGCTATGGCTGTATCGATCAGGATGCAGCTCTCCTCCAAACCCGTCGGTACCGTATCCGACACCCAGATGGCCATTGCTGCCGTCTTGAGCTGTATGAGAAGGCGCCACAGAAACTTCTACCGCAGGCGCATGGTGTCCGTATCCATCCTGTCCTCCGTATGGCACGTACGACGAAATGTCAGGCGCTGGTGGTGGTGGGTAGTCGAGGCCATCTACGCCATGCGTATTCTGTGGTGGTGGGTAATCGAGGCCTCTTGCAGTATACGGCGAGTCGGTCTGCTGTCCATGCTGACCTGGATATGGACTCTGTCTGCCGTGCATTTCGTACGAATCGCCGTTGGCGCCATGCTGCTGAGACATGCCTCCATTGCTGGCGTCCAGGAGCGATCTCTGCCCCGGTGCCTGTGCACTGTAGCTACCCATTTGGTGATGTGACGACGAAGGTGCGGGAGATATTCTACCGGGACCGCCACCCACGCGCTGCGCAAACAACATCGGACTCGTTCCGATCGGACCCATGCGATCCGCCATCGCGTCGAATGCAGGGTTAGACATGCTGCCAAAGTCACCGCCCGCGGGTCCGGCATTGCCTACTAGGTTGGCTGTACTGGCGTATTCAGGCTTGTCGTAACCTAGACTGTGTGTCGAAGGTGCATTCACGCCGTAAAAGTGCGATGGACCAAACCCTGGCGATGCGTAACCGGGAACAGCAGCGTTGCCGTAGTATCCACCTGCGCCGTTGCCGTTTGGCCCAACCGAGCTTCCGACGCTGTTGTTACGCTGCATCGGTGCCCCTTTGACCGGTTTCTCGTCATTTAGCAGATCGATATCGACGGTGGGCAGAGTGGGCTGAGGGATGGCCTGTCCGATCATTTCTCCCTTCTTGTTCATCAAGTGTGAGAAATCACCCGCAGCTTCCTTGCGAGCGATCTCGGCCACCTTGGCCAGACGCTGCTTCTTCTTGAGGTGGACCAATTCTGTAACACGCTTATCCACCTTGTGGCAGCAGTATTCCTTCAGGTTGCCTTTGATGTAGCAGAGAAGCGGAATGTAGGCGATGCCCGCGAGCATGAGCAAGATGAGCGAACCAGCAAACACGGCGACGGTGAAAAGCATCGAGAGAATCATGACGCCCGTAAAGATGTTGCCCTCGTAATAGTCGTACGGATTGGTGCTCCATTTGGCAAACGAGCCCAGTCCGTAGAGGGTGAAAAAGTTGATCACCTGACGAGGACCGTCGGCGACCAGCAGACGCTTCCAGCCTTTGAAGGTGAAGAAGATGAAGAAGGCAAGCTCGTCCTTCTTCTTTTTGCTGTCATTGATGTGGTCGAAGAAGCAGAAGTGATCGTAGCTGCGCAGAGAGTAGTAGTTGTTGGCCATCACATTCGTGTATGCGTAGCTGATGTCGCGGCTCTTGACGATGGCCCGCGACTTGTGCGCCTCGTAGGCGAGCAGGAGGAAAGAGAAGATGATGCATCCACTGAAAATCCAACGACCGTACGAGATGGGGACACGAAAGTTATTCTCCGGATCGTTCTGCACCTTGTCGTAGAGACTTCCACTGAAGTGACCAAAGGCTAGCAATGTGACGGCGGTGTAGATATCGGCGACGTAGACTGCGAACGACTTGACGACCATGGCAAAGAGGAAGACGTACTTGAGCTGCTGGAAGCAGCCATTGTTGCGAAAGTCGCGCACATCGATAAAGTCGAACTTGTGATCGGGAACTTCTTCACGCTTCCAGTTGGCGCTTCCGCAGCACATTATGGGCAGCGTGGGCAGTGGTGAGAGGGAGGCAAGAAGTTGTCGATATGCTGTGTTGGCGTAGAAGCAAGCGGTGCCGGGTATGTGAACGTGCGAAGCCAGAGGAGGAGTTGCGATGCGACGACTTGTGGTATGGAGACAGAGTTGACCAGCAACTGTGCACCGTCGGCAGAGTCGAGTAGGAGAAAGACGAGAGATAGAGGTTACCTAGAAGCGCGCGACGAGCCGGTCGTCGGTGGATTCGATCGTCGATCTTCTAGTGACTGTGGTAAGGGGACGACTTGATCAAGGTTGCATTGCGAGATCGAGGAGCGGATGCCGGAGTATGACGATTAGCTTGGACGACAATATGAATGCGTGCAAAGGAAAGAAGCCGGGTGTGCTGCAGATTCGTGGGTTTGGTTGCGATTAAGGAGAGAACCGTTCTAAGCAGAGGTGGAATGCGATGTGGATCAGGCCAAGTAGAGAGCTGTGTTTGTCTGGACGAAAGGAAACCGAACGAGATAGCGGACAGAAGAAAGAGAGAGAGAGAGAGAACGAGAGAACGAGATGGGCGTTGAAGAGAGGCGTGATAAAGATGAGAGGAGGAGCGTGAGTGTGATGTGATATGCAAAAAGAAAAGAGGTCAATGAGCATGTGATGGTGCCAAAGATGTGCTGCTGCTGCCAAGAGACCGTTGTTGCTGTTTCCTGCTGCAGCTTCTTTTCTGTTGGCGATATTTTTGGCATCACAGCGCAACAGCAAAAAGCCCTTTGTTCGTCCCACTCGGCACTTTGACCCTCGGCGTTGCATGCTTGATGAGACCGACCCTGAAATTTCACTTTGTACAAGATCTGCCGATTTGTGTTTGTTTTTCCTTTGTGAGTCAGTCGCGAGCCACATGCCAACAGCACGCGTCTGCCATGCGCTGGGCAAAACGCTCTAACAGCTAAAGGAAAAACATAAGATGTTAGATCACCCGACGGTCTTCCGTCTTCTCCACGGCCCGATGACTCTGGTGCTACCATCGGGCTGGGAGACCAAAAGCATGAACTTGAACTTGGCGAGCCAGTTGTGTCTGCGCAGGAGCTAATGAATGAGAAGGCAGTTGAGCGGTGCATCGTTCAGTGCGAACAGGTTGCGCGGCGATGCGAGATGTACCGACGGTCGATTCTGTCGATCCAAGATGTCGCTCTGCAAAGCAGGAAATGAAAGGCGATCTTCCCACCACGCACCACCAGCAAATCTTCGCATTCCGCTTGAAAATTGATCTTCCGCACTCACCGCTGGTGCTGCGGGGCAACAACAAGGACAAGGGCAAAGACTGTAAACACAAAAGTGGTAAAGTGGTCTCGAAAGCCATCGGTCTTTCGAGCACTGAGGCAAAATTCAAGTTCCGGTCATAGTTTGAGAATGAGGAGCAAGACGTCAGATGCTTGCGACAGAACGTGCTCAACTGCAATATGAAATTCATCGAATCACATTCTTGGTCTTGACTTTACGCCATGGACCACAGAGACACTTTGGCTGGCTGGCTGGCCGTGGCGTTTGTTGGCTCCAGCATTTTGAGTTGGCCGGCGTTCGTCATTTTTGTCATCCTTCGAGAACACCTCTGCCGAAAGAATCAACGTCCTTGCTACGTTTGCCTCCGAATGACAACATCATCCAAAAACGCTGTCGCAACACGTTTCTGCCTTTCGACTCTGACTTGCAAGCGAGATCGCAGCTGGAACTTGCAGGATGTAGACTTACGGTCGATGGTCTTATCTGAGATAAGTTGGCAGTGACGATCCTTGTTCCACCTCGCTAGGGGATATCCGCTGCAGTCGGCTTTTGAACGGGACAAAGCCGAGCTGCCCACGTTCTTAGCGTCAAATTTCTGTCGCTCTCATGATGGGCCAAAGTGACGTCGCCTTTCCCGCCCAACGCATCGGTACTCCTTGTGAAAGATCATGACTAGCACAAGAGACAGCCGAGCGATTCAATGATATGATGGCCTCTCTAACAAGTTTCACGGTCTTGCAGAGTGTCCAGGAGTAAGTTAAAGATGGTAGCGATCTGGCCAACTTTTGCTGTTCTTCGCAGACGGCAAGACAAAATGAAGAAGCAGAACGGCCATCTGGTTGCCACGTTGTGGCGCTGTGAATCGTCGCTGCATGCACTCTGTACCTTTGACTGAGTGAGAGCACGCTGAGAACGGATGAACATGTCAGCTGCGACAGGTATGAACCACAATGAAGAATCGACCAACCTCTGCTCTCATGCCGTCGGAAGCAACTGCATCATCCCAAAAGGCTCGAAGCGAGACGGCTAAAAGCAGGGTTCAGACTTGGAACAGCTTCTACGCCAAGACACGACGGAGAGCCAAAAAGGGACGGGAGGCCAAAGGCGGGCTTCATGCACGACGCTCTCTTTTTTCTCGCCAAAAAGGGCTGTGACCTGCATGGAGTGGGCAGCTTAAGGCTCTCTTTTGGAGCCTTGAAAACGTTTTAAACTTTTTCGGAATCAGCCACTTTGCTCACGACTGAGTTGCTGCCGCTGCATGCACGAGCTACAATCATGAATAGGTGAGGCGATGAGGCTGGCCCACTTTGCTCTTTGCACTCTTCAAGGTCAGACAACGGTCACGAGTGGGGGAGGAATCGAGACAAGACGAATCACCTCGCGGGACTAACTCAGCACTCTTCACATTGGCCATTTGACCAGAGGCCGGGACACGAGAGCCTTGCTACTTTTTCTCAGCCTCTTCCCGAAGGGACGGAGGGCGGCCGTATTTCCGCTAGTCAAGTCATAAGCAGCGCCCCCATTGTCTCGTCTCTTTGCATGGGATGTCTTTTGACACCTCTTCCCCTTCGCCACCCTTTCAAGCTTCCCATCCAACCTCTATCACCACCGCTACCGTCACATTCTTTCCTACAATCACACGGTCACAGCCTATCGGCACATCTTAACTCTAATTTTTATCATTTCGGCGTTGACCGAACCAGTGCGCAGTTCCTCGCGATGGGAGAGCGCAGCTCGAGCTTGTTCGCTAAGCTGACGCTCAGGTCAAAGCGCCAAGGTTACAATAACACTAGCTCGAACGCACTCGCCTCTTCATCGATCTCAACTCGCTCGGCTGCTAGCCCCGTCACCACGCCTGAAGCGGAAACGCCGACCTCGTTTTCGGGACAAGCCGACTATGGACTCGGATACTCGAGCATCAACCACGAACGCTCACCGAGCTACAAAGCGAAACGCACGAGCAAACCAATTCTCCCACGCCCCATCGAGTTTGAGCGATATGCAGAGCCGAGCTTAACTCAAAACGAGAGGATCCCGCGCTCTCGCAGCTTGCATCGCTCCAACCGCCTCAGCAGAGCACACCCGGAAGAGGATCCGCTCTTTGTCGAAATCGTACACGAAGCTGCGCCAACTTCGCCCATCCAATCCACCGTCCGAGCGCGGTCCCGCACGGGCACTTCCCCACCTGACTATGCAGATGTCAACCCGGCTCGACCACAGTCTCCCTTTGCCATCAACAGTGCAGCCTCGCAACCCAGCTTCAGCGACCACATGGCACCCAAGCGCATCACGCCTCGTCGCTGTCATTCAGCCAACAGCCCCCGTGACATTTCTCGATCCTTGCCCGCCAATGGTACTCTTACTCAAGCTCAGGCTACCTCGACACCAACTGGCGCTTCGAGCTCAACCTACTATGCAGTCGCACGTGGCTGGAAGAAAGGCATCTACACATCAAAGCAAGACGCCGAACAACAGATTCGCAACGTAAGTTTGCCAACTTCATTTGCGACCCCATATGCTCAAGCTTCTGACTCTTTCCCTCCCTTTGTCCTCTGGCGCAACAGTTCCCCGGTCCTTTGATGCAGGTTTTCACTGACCGAACAGCAGCCGAAAGCTTTTTGGCCGATTCTGGACGTTTCACCCCCACGCCTCAGCCTTCCTTCCAAGATGAGTCCGAGGATGAGTTCATCGAAAGAACGCGAATCTTCAAAGGGCTCAACCCCAACAGCGATCTCGCAAGGCGCAGAACCATCACAATCATGACCGAGCGCAAAGAGGCGCAGCGCAAGTCTCGAATTCTCAGAGCCACACAGTCGCCCGTCCTTGGCCACGAGAATTCGTTTACCGCTGCCGCTACGGCTGTCGCAAACAGCTCCCCCACGCTCTCAATCAATGGCAAGCTTCTCGATGCTGCTCCCGTTTCTCCCATCGAAGAGATCAACGGCTTCACCGATTTCGCCGCCACTCCACCTCTGCCAAGCATGACTTTGCTTCCCGTCAAGAATCTTGCCAACTCAATGACCTTTTACGCAAAGGTCTTGGACTTCACTTGCGTCTCCCATGCGCCAGATGCACAAGCCGTCATGAGCTCCCCAGCTGCAGCTGTTTGTCTGCGCAACGCCGCACAGGCGCCGCCGTCGCCCAACGGAGCCAAGATGACGCACACAAACTCAAATGGTGCACCCAGATCATCTCCGCTTGCGCTCGGACGTCCAGCTCTACCAACCATGTCCGAAGAGCATCCAAATGAAGCTGACGCTGCTCTGCCGCTCACGCCTGATTCGCTCAGCATCGCCTGCGCTGATCCAGAACCAATCAAGCTGCCCCCCACCAGTCTCCCGCTTCGTTCACGAACATCCAGCCTGTCTGGAATCACTGTGCTGGTGGAGCACGGCGGCACACTCGAAGCTCTGCATTCGCGCCTCACAGCCAGGCTCAATGAATGGAGACTCGAGCGTGCCAAGACTGCGCAGTCACGACGGGCTTCAATCGACGGCGCAAAGATCCTTGGCGACGTGCAGCAGACTCCTTGGGACGCACAGGAGCTGCATGTCAGTGACCTGGATGGTCACCGCATCATCTTCACCACTCCTCTGCCGCGCGGCAGCCCGGCACTTGGCTCAGTCTAAGTTCCGCTGCCGCTATGAAGGCCCTTTGAACGTATCGTTCCCGCACATCGAAGATACCCCAACAATACATTCTCTGCGCCTTCATCTTTTGCTCGTGTCCTTTGTTTGTGCAACTTCTCGAGTGAGCTAGCGCGGATAGATAAAGACAGTCTCCCGCACCTTCCCTTTCTGCCCTTCTGACACATCCCTTGTGTTCCTCACTCCCACATCTTTGCGGAGATGTTTGGCTCACCCGACGACACCAGCTGCGTCGACGCTAACGACGACGACGACTCGTACATGCCCACCATCTCCGACAGCGACCTAGTTCGCGATGACGCCAGACGCGTTCATTGGCATCCGCTCCCCATCCTTACCGAACCCCCTACCTCTACCACCCCTTTGCCTCTGCACAGCATCGACAGCTTGATCCGACCCGATGGCGCATCCGCCAAATCCAACAATGGTCTCCGCAACGTCAAAGCAAAGATGAGAGCCGTGGCTCGATTCTTGTCTGCTTCCAAGGCTCGACAGGTGTCTAGTGAGATGATCAGCGTTACGGACAAGGGTATATCGGTTGCGGGACGAGGTGTGCCGTCGATCATAGTGACAAAGAGTAGCGATGCCGAGTTGGGCAAGCAGCCGGCGATCCTTGTCGACACCAAGAAACCTGCCAGGCAGGTTGGTAAAGACGCTGGACAGCGAGAAGGCAATGACGATAAACCAGCTTTGGAGAGTCTTCGAGAGCGATTGGTGACCCAGCAGGACTGGCAGAATCGTCCCCCTCCGCCTCCGCGTTTGGATCCTGTTCCGCTTTTGCCCCCTATGGTCGCTCCGAGCATCACATGTCCTCCGTCAGCAAAGACTGCCCCGCAGGTCACTTGTCCTCCGACAGCGATGACTGCAAAGAAGAGATACCCCCCTGGTCTCGCATCCAGTCCTCTCTTTGTACAGCCCGAACCGCCCCACACGCGAGCCGCTACACCTCATCCTGCTCATCTGCCAGCCGTTCGCGTGGCCAGTCGTCCTCTTCCTCCCACGCCTGCTGCCCTTCCAACTCGTTCGACATCGCTCCCCATCGCCAAACAGCAAGAGCAGTACCAGCAGCAGCCGACCCCGACCACCCCGGTCTGCCGCCGAGCGGTAGACCCCATCCGGGCGTACGTCAACAGACCAAGCAATGGATCTGACGATACTCTCACCGATACACATGTCGGCGACGCTTTACGACTCGAGCGTTTCCCTTCCCTGCGTCGTCGAGCGAACGGTCTTCTCGACGCCAATCGCCTAGCTGAAGAACTAGACAGCCTCGTCTCTTTCACCGAACAACGTCGTGCTGGACACAAAGCTAGGTCGGCTTCGTCGGTCACCATGGCCGACAATTTGGGCAGCAGTAGAGAGGCAGTGTACCATTTGCATCCCTCCGACGAGCCTGCTCATGCGATCACTTCCTTCAACGACACGCTGCAGCAGCTGCAACAGATGAAGGCTGACCACCCGGATAGCAGCAGAGAGGCGGTCTATCACTGGCATCCCTCCGACGAGCCAGCTCATGCGATTACTTCCTTCGTTCATCATCAGCAGCAGCAGCAGTTGAAGGAGAAGCGCAAGGTCTCAGCACAAGCTTCTGCCCGCGGCTCTCCTCTCTTCGTCGAGAGCAGCAGCGAAGAGCCAGAGTCCGTCAAGAGGATCCAGAACTGGAGGGTCAACATCAAACAGGCTCCTTCAGTGCTGTCCAAAGTGGCTTCTGCGCACTCCAGGTTCAAGGCGGAAGACGATGGTGTCTCGTCCCACCTGACCTCGGTCAGTAGGAGTCCGTTGTCGAAGAAGAGCGTCGCCAGGAGCACTAGGGACAAGAAGGTCGACGATAAAGATCCGCAGCACACACCGACGTTGAAGGCTCAAAAAGTCACCAATCTAGGCTATGAGGCTGCTGTACCGGTGAAAGCTTCGCCACCCAGGAGCGTCAAATCGAGCAGCAAGACGCAGCATACAGCTACCACTCCTCGTCAGCTTGGCACCAACCACATCGCCCGGCTCTCCGATTCGCAATTCGACCGCCTCGCTCGTGCTACCGAAGGTCCTGCTCCACCGCCTCCCGCACCTGTCCCTTACGAATCGTCCTTCAGCAGCCATCTGCTTCCCGCTGCACCTCCTGCGACTCCAACCCCTTTCTCCGAAAGTCACACCGACGACGACGGTAGACGAACATCGCTCGATGCTGCCGGCACCACGCTTTCGGTGCTTGAGAAAAAAGCATCTGACCACATCGAAACTCTGGATCAGATGATTCGTCGTCATCCGGACAAAATGTATCGTATCTTTAAGAGCAGACCTGGACTGATGTTGGTGGTTCTGCTCAGATGTAAAGTAGAAGACCGGATCAGTGAGGTGCAGTCCGGGGTGGGAGAGAGTGGTGCTCCTCCGCTGGTGGATATGGCGAGCGCGATCGGTACAAAGGACGATCCGAAGAGGGATGGACTAAGCTTGATCGAGGAGAGTCTGATCGATCTCAGGTTTGACGATGAAGTGGTCTCGCAGCCGGTGGCGGAGCAAAGTGAACAGCAGCAGATGCCAGCAGAGGCACAGAGCGTGCCCAGCATTCTGGTCTCTCAGCACCATACGGGTCAGAGTCAGCTTGATCGTGCGTCGAGCGGCGTTCGGAATCCCATCCGGAGACCCGCCACACCCGTCGTCATAAGCAACACTGACGAACAACACTCCGACACCAACGCGATTGCTGAGATCGGACCACGCGGCGAAGCAGCGCTCGAAACTGTCATCCGCCGCCTCGAGCAAGCGGGAGAGCTGTGTTCGGTCCAGCAAACCCTGATCGCTCTGCAAGGCCGACTGATGAATACCACCTCGGACTGCAGTCGCCTGCAGGAGCGATTGAGCAATGTAAGTCCTCCTCCTGACCGGATCCCAGAATCTGTCACATTGAAGAAGGGCAAAACTGACATGTTTGCTTCGTCTTCCGCAGCTCGAACAAGCCTTCTTCTCGCGCAACGAGACGCCCAACACCACCTTTTCTTCCCTTCGCGCCTGATCTACCAAAACGATCCACCCCGCAACCGCCTGTGATCTTCGTGCAAAACCAAACCATTTGCACCTCACGTATTGTACAACCAAATCGTAATTGAAAAAGCATATCGAGCCTAAAGTACAAGCATGAGATCGCCGTTTGGGCTGCTACGGATCAATCTCGCCCAACAACAACGTCATATCCGTCGAACACGACACCACCACCGGCTCCTTTGGATGAAACACCGCTGCCGTACACGTCCCCCTATGCCCCGGCAGCTTGTACAGAATCGTCGAGCTCTCCACGTCCCAAATCGTACAGGTTCGATCCGCACCTCCGGCTACCACCTTTTCACCGTCCGCACTCCACCCTGCTTTGACGAGCAAGTTTTCAAACCCGCCGAAGGTTGTTCCTCGTAGTGTGCGGTAGAGCCGCGGGTTGGACGCGTTTGCGTTGGGGTCTGCTGGGTTGGGTTCGGGTGCGAAAGGCCGGACGTCCCAGATGCGGAGGGAGTCGTCGAATGATGTAGATAGGATATGGGAGCCGGACGGTGAGAGTGCGATAGACGTGATGGTGTCCATGTGGCCTCGAAGTGTGAGAGCGATCGATTTGCGTGTGAGGTCGTAGATGTGGATTTGGTTGTCGATGCCTCCGACGTAGATCTGGCTGGAGTCTTCGGAGAACGCAACTGCGGTGACTGGATAGCCTACTTCAAGAACGTCCAGCGGCTCCTTTGCTTGCGGATCCCAGATCATCACTCTTCCGTCATCGGATGCAGATACCAACAGCTCCGGCCCAGATCGAGTCGCAGAAACGCAATTGACAATCGCTCGATGGCCTCTCAACCGCCGCTGCTTTTCTCCGGAAGTCAAACTCCATGCGATGATCGTGCCATCCGCGGACCCTGAATACAGCGCATCTGGGATGGTTTTGCTAAAGGCGAGACAGGTCACGGCTTTCGAGTGCCCCTTGAGCTGGCCGATGTTGGCACATTCGCCATAGACGCTCCAGATCGAAATGGTGCGGTCGGTGGATGCTGCTGCGATTCTAGAGCCATCGCGTGAGAATTTGACGTCCAGGATCTCCGACGTGTGTGCACCTGTCAGGCCGAGGATAGGATGAGAGAGCGAGGATGTTCGCTTGACAGACCGAACGAGGCCCTTCTCTTGGCCATCTTTTGACGAGGCGATGGCAATCTGTTGTGAGCTGGAGAAAGCATCATCGTCACCGGCTTGCCTTTGACGCTTGACAAGCGCAGCTTCGCGGTACGAGATGGGAGGAGATGTTTTGCGCTTCTCCGCCATGGCTGACAGGCTGCGATAGGAAGTGGGCGTAGGTAAGATGTCCGAGTGGTTGATGGTGTAGAGCAAGAAGTAGGAAGGCTCGAAGCTTCGCAGTAAACTCCAAATTCACAATGCTGCGAGAGGGCGAGTGGAGAAATCCGACTTCCGCTTTTTCTTGGGCCCGATTTGGAAGAGACTGAATCGGGAGCGCATTCCTCCACTCGAGAATTTCTGCAAAGCTGAGCGACTCAGCCAAATCTTCTTCCTCTCTCCTTCCGTCCCTAACCAAACTCGACCTTGCTATCTTGGCTCCTTCATCGTTAGAAGAGGCATTGCAAGGAACGAGCTCAACATATACCGGGTCCAGCTCATCATCGTCACCGCTTCACCGAAATGGCATCGGACGGCAAACGTTTCAGCTCGCACAATGTGCGTTGCTGCACCTTGATAGGTCACGTCGACCACGGCAAGTCTTCATTTGCCGATTCGCTGCTCGCAGCAAACAACATCATCTCCGCTCGTATGGCCGGCCAGATCCGCTATCTCGACTCAAGAGAAGATGAACAAGAACGTGGAATCACCATGGAAGCATCAGCTGTTTCGCTCTCGGTCAAGATGCGCGTCCACGACCCCACAAAAGGCTGGGATCCAGACAACCTCCCTCCCATTCAGGATTTCATGATCAACCTCATCGACACACCAGGCCACGTCGACTTTTCTTCCGAGGTGTCAACAGCCTCGAGACTCTGCGACGGTGCGCTGCTTATTGTCGATGTTGTCGAAGGTGTTTGCGCTCAGACCGTCACAGTGCTGCGCCAAGCGTGGCAGGATGGTCTCGA
Organism: Sporisorium iseilematis-ciliati; assembly: GCA_001748505.1. Lineage (NCBI taxonomy): Eukaryota > Fungi > Basidiomycota > Ustilaginomycetes > Ustilaginales > Ustilaginaceae > Sporisorium > Sporisorium iseilematis-ciliati. The sequence goes on along the minus strand of MJEU01000004.1, from coordinate 144,525 downwards.
GCCGATTCTTGTGCTCAACAAGGTCGACCGACTCATCACTGAGCTCAAACTTTCGCCGAACGAGGCGTACCATCATCTGATTCAGGTCATCGAACAAGTCAATGCTGTTGTTGGTTCTTTCTTCGCCTCGGCACGTATGGACGACGACGAGCGATGGCACGAGGAGCGCGAAAAGCGTATCGCAGCACGAAAGCAGGCCAAGAACGACTCGATTGCAGCTTCGACCGCAACGGACACCGACACGGCTGACGACGATGCGCAAGACCAGGACCGCGAGGAGAGGGACGACGAAGACATCTACTTTGACCCTTCCAAAGGGAACGTCATCTTTGCTTCTGCCATGGACAACTGGGCCTTCCGTCTCGAACGTTTTGCCATGCTCTACGCCAAAAAGATGGGCATTCAGGAGAGTAAACTGCGAAAGGTCCTCTGGGGTGACTTTTACTTTGACCCCAAGACCAAACGTGTCCTCAGTCAGAAGCAAAAGGAGAAGGAGAAGCGTCCGCTCAAACCCATGTTCGTTCAATTCGTTCTCGAGAACATTTGGTCCGTCTACGACGCCGTCGTCGAGAACCGCGATCAGGACAAGATTGAAAAGATCGTCTCTTCACTCAATCTCAAAGTGCATCCCCGCGATCTCAAGTCCAAGGACGCCTCGACACTCATCAAGGCCATCGTCAGTCAGTGGCTGCCACTTGCAAGCTGTGCATTCGCAGCCATCATCTACGTCATCCCACCCACGAGCAAGGCGCAAGCAAAGAGGATTCCTATGATGCTCAATCCAGACATGAGCTACTTTGACCGAGGCAACTACAAGGCAAAGACGGCGCTGGAGGAGCATCTCATGAATGCCGAGATTGGGCCCAAGTCGAACCGAGTCGCATACGTCAGCAAGATGTTTGCAGTCAAGAAGGACGACCTACCGGAAGCAAAGAAGGCGCCTCTGACGGCTGAGCAGATGCGCGAGCGTGCAAAGGAGAGCAGGGAGCGTCAGAATGCGGTACGAGCTGCTTTGGCTGCGACAGGTGCCTCAATGGAAGACGGCTCAGCTGATGCGTCCCCTGCAAACAGCGGAACTAGTCTCGAGGAAGCCGAAGCGCAGCGCGCTGCACGTGCTCAACGCGAGGCAGAAGCCCAAGCAGAGAAGGACTCCCAGAAGGCGGACGAGGAGGAGGAAGACGGATCCGACGAGGTCGTGCTCGGCTTTGCGCGTCTCTACTCGGGAACCTTGCGTGCGGGTCAGTGGATGTACGCCTTGCTGCCCAAGTACAACACTTCCCTGCCTCCGTCTCACCCTTCCAATGTCAAGCACATCAAGGCGGTGCAGCTCGAAGCGCTTTACATGATCATGGGCCGTGATCTTCTTGCAGTCAACGAAGTGCCTGCGGGCAACGTCTTTGCCATTCGCGGTATGGAAGGTCGTGTGCTTCGAAATGCCACCCTCTGCTCACCATCGCTCGTCCAATCGTATCCGATCGACCGCCACACCGACCCCACCTCGATCGACGCTGCCGTGGCTTCGTCCACCTTTGTCAACTTGGCCGGCATCAACATGCTCTCCGCACCCATCGTTCGCGTCGCTCTCGAGCCTATGAACCCGCAAGACATGCCAAAGCTCGTCGAGGGCCTCAAGCTGCTGAACCAAGCCGATCCTTGTGTCGAATCGTTGGTGCAAGATTCGGGCGAGCACGTCATCCTCACTGCAGGAGAGCTGCATCTTGAGCGATGTCTCAAGGATCTGCGAGAGCGATTTGCAAAGTGCGAGATTCAAGTGAGTCCGCCCCTGGTGCCTTTCAGGGAGACCTGCGTCAGGGCACCCGAGATGCCACCTCCGAAACTCGAAGGTGCGGCAAGAGGAACGACGGAGGGCAGCGTCGCCAACGGCGTCGTGTCGTACCGTGTTCGAGCTGTGCCTCTGCCCAAAGCTGTGGTGGACTTCTTGCTGGCCAACACCCAGACTCTGCGTCGACTCCAAAACAGAAGCGCTTCTGGAGCGGTGGAGGAGGATGCCGATTCCGGATCGGGCTCAGTCGACGCGGCAGGATCGCAGGCGAGCAAGACGGTGCGAGCCGATAAATTCTGGTCGTCGCTAGCTACTGTGCTGGAGAAGTGCGGGCAGGATAGGACAGGTGAAGACTGGCGAGAAGTCGTAGAGAAGATCGTGTCGTTCGGTCCGCGTCGAGTTGGCGCCAACATCTTGGTCGATCGCACAGGCAGTGGCAGGACGAGTTTGCGCAATCGTACAGATCCTTCGCGTGCGGTGACGAGACAATCCTCGGGCATCGCTACGCCTTCCGCAGCGGGTCAGAACGGTGTCGATGGCACCGCAGAAAAGCTATCCGAAGCGCTTCACAAGGTTACTCTTGGCGAAGAAGCAGAATCTACTCGCACCAGTGTAATTCTGTCTGCGCTCAACGAGAGCATCGATTCTGGATTCCAAATGGCCACTTCGGCAGGGCCGTTGTGCGCTGAACCCATGCAAGGTGTTGCGTTCTTCCTCGAGACCATCACCATCTCTCCGACCTCGTCCGGCTCGGCATCGCTTTCGTCTGTCACCGGACCACTCATGTCCACGTTCCGCGAGAGCTGCAAGCAAGGATTGCTCGACTGGTCGCCACGTCTCATGCTCGCCATGTACAGCTGTGATATTCAAGCGTCCACCGAGGTGCTTGGTAAGGTGCATGCTGTTCTAGCCAAACGGAGAGGCAAGATTATATCGGAAGAGATGAAGGAGGGAACCTCGTTCTTCACTGTAGGATCGCTGCTGCCGGTTGTGGAGAGTTTCGGTTTCGCGGACGAGATCAGGAAGCGTACTTCGGGAGCAGCTAGTCCGCAGTTGATCTTCAAAGGTTTCGAGCTGTTCGATTTGGATCCGTTCTGGGTGCCGAGGACGGAGGAGGAGCTGGAGGATTTGGGTGAGAAGGGTGACAGGGAGAATGTGGCGAAAAAGTATATGGACGGTGTGAGGAAGAGGAAGGGCATGTTTGTGGATCAGAGGATCGTGACTGCTGCGGAGAAGCAGAGGACGCTCAAGTCGAATTGAAGGAGGAGTTGCAATCACATTTGGATTAACAACCTGTACAGCGGAAAGCGTTTGATGATGAGTTAAGCGTGAGGCGATGAGTCGTGTGTGCGAACATTGGTCCTGCGAGCTGCGGCCACGAAGCTATGGTGACGCGTTGAGTCGCTCGTGTGACCGAGTCCGATGTTGAGCTGGGGGCATAGCGACGAGTCAGTGAGCTGCAATGAAAATTGCGTCTGGTAACGGGAACCAACACTGAGTTGCAGGTTGTCATCATCGCAGCAAGCTCTGTCCAGCTTGCAACCTTCGGTGCCAATGCACCCAGATCGAGCGTGTAGATCTTGCAGCTCTCTGCCCTTCCTCAATCAGAACGCGTTCTGTAAACTCACTGGCGTCTCGCCTGGTCGATGACAATGTATTTGTCTCGAAAGGAGCAAGTTCGAGGAGTTTGTGCTCTTTGGCAAAGACGCGATCGGGTCATTCTCGCCGTGAGGAAGTCAGCCGGTCGATCGAGAGCAAGCAGATGCTTGTGACGCTGACAGAAAGTGTGATCGTCACCAGCCGGAGCTAGCAGATCGAGTCAGCTGAAGCCAACGGAAAGGTCTTGAAGCAAGGATCAGAGAGTCGACTCCGAGAGATGCTCACCGAGGGACACATCTGTCTCACAACATCCACAGCTACGCCGAGGATCATTTCCTCCACTTGCGCTGGAACCGTAAGGTGCACGAGAGCCTTGGCAACGAGACGATGCTCGCTAGCCTTATCAACACGCACGTCGTAGAGCCGGCTTGTCGTATTCTCGAAATCTTGACCGCGATGTGACGACCGTTGTCAAAGCAAGCCCTCAACATTTCGGTCGACCACCCAATCCAGAGCCACCCGAGCCGCCAAACCGTATGAGGGGTCGCAAGTATTGCCTGAAGCCGACAACAAGGCTTCAGGCAATCTTGAGGGACTAGAGAGGATGTGCAAATGCTTGCTTCAACGAAGCCGTTCGCCTCATCGACGACATCAAGGACCGAGAGGCGTTGCCCGATCAACAGCAAACACTACACCCACTCATCTGCAACAGCAATTCGCCCTTCGTGTGCACACAACGATGCTCCTGTCCACCCAGCTCCCGAGGCTGCTCTCAATGCCGACGATCACAACGCCGCTCAAGGCGCAAACACAGGTGGCTGAAAAAGTGCACCTCGCAAGCTCAATAGAAGGAAGTCGATCAGGCTGTCACTGCAAGGAAAGCGATCATCACTCAGTTCCACAAGACCCCAGAAGAGATCCGTTCACCGACAGTCAATGAGTCCTCTCGCTGCACGAGGCGAAAGGATCAAAGAACACCTTCTGTTCTTTGAGTGTATTCATTCAATTGAGCATTTGGCGACGAAATGACAATTGAAAAGCAATCTCAAAAGGACCTGAGTGTCACTGAGCGAGCCCGTCACGCAAGATCGTAAAATTTCTTTGCTTTCCCACCACACACTCTTCATCACGTCTCAATAGATCGAATGACTGTCAGCGAAAACAGGAAGCACGCCGAAAGGCAACACTCTAGACTAGACGCTTCCGACAAATCTCGAAAAGAGGTCTGTCACACCAAACCCAAAAACGTCGGCCTTCCCGCTTCTGCGCATCTGCACGTCGGTCTTTCCGGCAGCTTCATCTCTGCCAACCTTACTTTTCAAGGTTTTTTTCGCACGCTGCGCCAAAACTTTAACTCTGCTTTCGGATCTTGCGCACTGCTGCGCTTTCGACTGCGCATGGACTGTGCGCGATTGTTGGTGCGGGAAGGCGCTGCAAGGCTTTGTTGAGTGGTCTTTCCGCATTTGACAAAGGGGAGTCGACTGAGCTTTTTGTGACCGAGATTGGAGTGGGGAGGTTATGTAAGAGAGTGCAGAGGTGGACGCTAGAAAAAGTCTCCCTCAGCACGCGTCGTCAACTTGAAACTTGACTCAAGGTCGCAAGCTCCTCCTTCGTCGCCGAACACCATCTTCTTCATCGTCTTCTTCAAAAAGCTCCTCGTCGTCTCTTCGCTTGTCACCCCTTGCTCGACGTCCGTCTTCACCACACTCTAACTCCAAATCTCTCGTCAGCTTTGACACTTTTGCGGTTCTCCTCGACTGCCACAACGCCGGCCTCTCCTTGCGCACCACCACGTCCAGTCAGTATGCCGGAGATCAAGAACGAAGACATGGACACGGCTACTGTGCCCACCCCTCCTCCTCTCAAAGATGCTCATGCTCAGTTGGACAAGTTTCGCCATCAGATTATGCACAGCATTGCATACCGTACAGACGAGCACGAGATCGGTAAGCATCTGCTTTCTTCCAGCGATCTATTCAGCATCGCTTTGGAGCAAAAAGTCACGGAAAATTGGCTCAATGCCTATTTCTCCGTTGTGCTCAAAAGCACAAAGGTCAGCAACATCATGATTTTCGATGCGCACTTCGTCAATCTCCTTCGAGAACTTGATTACGACAAGGCGCTTGAGGCGTTCGGCCTTGACAAAAACAATCCGGTCAACATTATAAATCCCTGGCGGACCGACAAGGTCATTCTTCCCATACAGGATGACAAAAAAGGTGGACATTGGCTCGTTCTCGTCATCGACGTGAGAGCCAAATCCTTCACTCACTTCGATCCTTGCCCAATTTCCAATTCGTCGCAGTATGCCTTCAAGCTTGGCGAGAAAGTGTTGCGGGGACAGGTCAGTTCCGATAATCTCGGCCACGTAGAGCTGTGGCCGAAAAAGGTTGTCGGGGCAAATTCATGGGACTCTGCCTACGAGAATACGGGTATCTACATAGCTCGGTTCATCAAGGATATCTGTCAGCAAGGCAGCATCGCGAATGACGGCGTGCCTTTTGGTCGAGTCGTAGCTGATCAGTATCGATGGCACATGTTTCTCGAGATCAATGCTGGCAAATTGGCCCCTCTCGAGCTTGATGGGAAGCTTTAAGGCGAATCGTTCGAGGTGCAGTTCTTGACGTCTGAATTACAAGTATCAGTGATCAGATACATGGTGTGTGTTTCGTCGGCAATGTTTGAGAGAGGCGTCTTACGACCTGACAATCTTGAGCTTGTCCGCATAAAGGATGAACGATCTCTCCTCCGGCTCCAAATACGGCACCTGCAACAGATCAAAGATTTGCTTCTCGTCGGTTGCTTCGGGAAGCAAGTCCTCCGTCCATGCTGAGCCATTCTGATTAGGAGGACCAATACCGTACTCGTTCAAGGCCCAGCCTTTCGCTTTCGCCTTTGCGCGAAGATGAACCATCAAGTCTGCATCGCCTGTCTTGGCTAGGGTGTAGAAGGCGCGTCGAGTGAAAGGGGCAAAGTTGAGGTGGATTCGTCGTGCTTTGGATCCCGGGGCAGGAAGGCGGACCAAGCCTTTGATGGCAAGCGGACCGTGAGCGAGCAACTCGTCAGCTAGTAGGGATCGCTTCTGTAGCTCGAGAACGATCGAGTTCAGCAGGGACGCAGCCAAGGGATGTGGATCTGACTTGGCCGGGTTGTCTGGACGTGGACTGCGCATATTGATCACGTCAGGATGGAAGAGGACAAAGTCCAGGTCGGAAGAGTAGTGATCTCCACGACGGAAGCTGCCCAACAGCTCCGCGCCCAGCTCAGGGTCTACGGTGTGGAAGACGTCGAGCATCATCTTCAACCACTCCTCCGATTCGGATCGAGGGATCAAGCACTCGATATCGTCCAGATGCTTCAAACCGATACGCTGAGCACGTTCCAAAGTAGCGGCCTCTCGTAGCTGTTCCAAGGTTAAGAAGCCAGCTCGAACGAATCGCTCTGCTTTGCTAGCACCGATGCCGTATACGCGCTGAAACATGACTCGGGCACGGTCTTCCTTTGAGAGACTTTCGATGGCTTCAACGCGATTCGACAGCAGTCGCTGTTTGATCGTGGTCCAACCAACGCTATCATCAGGCTGAAGAAGTTGTGTCACTTGTCGTACGGTCAATGGACCGCCTTCACCGATCTCGGATTCGTGCTGTACGCGGAACAATCGACGTCCGGCCACCTTGTAGTCGCGGCTGCTTGAAGAACCTCGAAGAGCTTGCAAGTTGCGAAGATCGTTGAGCACGGCTGTCATGGGAAACGGCGTGTCGAGTAGGTCTGGGTGATTGTCGACCAAGTCGCGAAAAGCTACTTCTTTTCGTGGACCTTGAGCAGCCTTGGAACTAGCAACAGAGCGACGTTGGTTGGATTGGAAGAATCGCTTAGCGGAGCTGGCTTGTGTGAGGCGTCGGAACGTTCTCTTGGTGCGAGGTGTCATAGCAATCAGGAGTGGGAGCGAGGCAGTGTGGACGACCAGTCCAAGCAAATTCTCGAGACTGGGGCACAAGAGCGGCAACTCGTGCAGCGACGGCACCAAGCTCCAAACTTCCCTAAAGATTGGACCGAGGACGTGAGGACCTCCACCGCAGCAAGCAGCCGCGAACATGACTCCAGCCAGCTGTCTTTTGGTCGGCCTCGGAGCCGATATGGCATGATCGCTGATCTTGATCAAGTACTTATAAAAGTCACCTGCCTCGCGGAGTAGCTTTGTGGGAAGCTGCTTGATGGTCTGCAGTGCAGCGACGACCAGTGATGGTTCTTGCGATGGTTCTTGTTTTTTGAATCGATCAGTGAAGCCTTGCAGGTCATTGAGATCATGGTTGATGGCCTCTGTATGCTTCTGAAGCCTCTCGATCGAAGTCGCAAGCTTGTTGAGGCACTGTTGGGCTGCCTCGAGCAGTTGCTCCTGTCGCTTTGCTCGATAGCGGCTAAGTGTAGTAGGTAGCTGCTTGGGAGCTGTCCAACCTGTGGCATTGAGGTCTGGCGCAGAGGATGAGAACAGGATCCCGAATCTGCTCTTCCTTTGAAGAAGACGGTGAGTGTTCTTCTGAAAGAAGCGGGCTCGACCGGCGGTTTTTGCGTGACGGGACACGAAGTCGCCCACGTCTTCGACGTCTTCCAACGAATGTTCTCCGAAAGAAGGAAGAACGCGCTGTTTCGTACCCTCAACCTCCTGAAAGTGTTCGCTCAGAAGTTGAAATCTTTTGTTGATATCTTGCTGTTTGAAATGAAGAGGGAGTGGATCGAAGAGGAGCGATGGGATCTTGACAGGGGACTGGACGTCGTCCACGTCTTCCCATAGATGATCTTCGAGAGAAGGAGTAACGCCCTTGTCTTGAGCATCACGATCTCGAATCACTTTGTTCAAGGATTGAAATCTTTGGTCGACATCTTGCTGTGTGAAACGACGAGGGAGAGGATCGAAGAGGCGCGATTTGAAGTCGACAGTTTCAACTGACAGTGCGCCCGGGGTGTTGAGGACTGCCTCGATGGCTTTCTCCACTTTCTTGGAAGAAGTTCGCGATGGGGGAGGGACATTGGACTTTCGAGAATGTACGGTATAGTGACGAGCAGGAACGACGACGGAGATGACGAGGCCGTACTGTTGTCGAAAGCGATTGGTTCCGTTAGGCAGTCGTTGCAGACTAGAGGACGACATGGTGTTGGAAGCAGAAGGTGAGGGAAAGAGGGGTCAGGATCTGAAGGGGAGGTTCGTCTAGTCTGAGATGGGGAAGGGGAATGGGATGAGGGGGAAGAGAAAGGTGGGGCATTTCTCGCGCCACATTTATATATGTACAACATTAAGCTCTTCCTCTAGCCAGGCACCGTGCGAGCGAGGCTTGATCTGTGCTTTGCAAAGTTGCTTTTTGAGCACACTTGCAGTATTGACAGGGCTGAGTGGTTCGATAAGAGCACGCTGCAGCCATGTTGCATCTGGTGGACTGACGAGGTAAATGACAGGTTTGGAGTTCCATTGTTCGACACAATAGCGGAAAATTCCGAAGGGGTCCGAGAGCGTGATTCGTGGCGATGTTTGCTACGCCTGCAACAGATTGAACGTATCGGGGCTGAGGTGGGCTGTACACCTTCATTGCGAACCACTCTGCGAGCATCACATTGTTCCAACGTCGTCGACAGCCACTTAGTCAATGCCAAAGCGAAAGGACCCGCTAACTCGGAGGCAGCGAATCGGGCTAACGTAGTCACTGAGTCGATCAGGGTTCCCTTTGACGAGATTTTTGACAGCTTTTTTGGACCCTTTTTTCATGGATTCTTTTTTCCCACAGAGTTTCTTCGCGCGTGTAAACCACAGCTCGGGCCATTTCCGCTCCGACCTTCGGGTCTCTACCAAGGCCGCAACAGAAGCCGATGTCGCCGCTATTGCATGGGAAGCACTTCTCGCTTCCATGGCTGGTGAATGCTTTAGACGTTGTTCGACTACGCCGCACACATGATTAGGTGTTGGCCGAGGAAGATGATGGAGCTGCGGACCCTGTCTAACCGATGCAAAAAGGAATTTCGCCGGCATGGCGTGCGTGCGTCGCAAGGATCCGCTAAACCGCAACCTTGGCATCGGCCAAGTTCTCGTGCAAGTGCAATGGCAATCCCGATTGTTCACTCTTGCGACTCTTCTTTCATGATTTGGATTGCAATACGAGGAAAGAGAAGCTCCTGCCAGTCACATACATAGAAAGAAAAAGGCTGCCATTTGGCTATGGTGTGGGCAACGAGTTGAATTTTGAATTTCTTAATTTTCGCTCGTTCAAGACCCTCATCATGCATCCAAGCTGTTTGAGAACAATTCGACTTGACTGGATTCATGCACGATTAGCGCATTGTTGTATGCCAGGATCAGCGAGTCGCGCAATGCACGGCAGCAAGGAACCGGACGGAGAGAGAGGTCTCTCTCAGCTTACGTATGATCGGCTTGATTGGTCCGGAAAGCGACCAGCAGCCGTCCTTGCCTTCTTTTGCATGGACTCATACAGTATTCAAGGGTCTGTCCGTCCATCGGATCCAGAAGGTGGACTCCGAGTAAAAGAAGGGGGCCAAGATCGAGGGTCCTGAGAAGTTGGCCCTTTGCTGCCTCGAAAGACTAAAAATAACCACCTCGGCTGGTGAACGCTTGCATTGCCTTGCTTTTCACCTTGCTCCTAGGATTGCACCCCTGGCCTAGCGTTCCTGTCTGCGCCTTCATCACCTTTTTGCTGGGTCACCAGCAAGCAAAGACTGCAGCGGCGATGTTGCCCCGCAGCGTCGGGTCTTGGAAGCTAAGGAGGAGGGAGTAGTCATGACTTGCAAATGGGATGAAGAAGAAGCTCGGAGCCAAGCACGTGCTCGACTCAGTCATGCTAACAGTGCAGTCGAATAGGTGATTGAGCGACAACGGTTGTGCGGAACCTGACGAAGCCTGGAGACGACGGACGATACAGACATGGCAACCAAGCTGGATTGCTAGGAAGCGATGGACTTTCGGATGTTCAATTTCGGTCTTTGCGCTGGTGAAGACTCGAGAGGCTGGAACAGCAAAATGAAGAAACTGATCTTCAACGCCCATCGCAGCCAAGCTTCGGGGATAGAATCGCAGAAAAGCACAGTTGCATCAGAGAGAGGGCAAGTCGCTGCGATTTTTGGCTCTTCAGTCGCCGGCTGTCTCTTTTTAAAAATAAAAAATAAAATTGATTTTCGAAATTCTCACCCTGCAGCGCGAGCATCAGCAGCAGCAACGAGGCGAGGTGAGGTGAGGCGAGGTGAAACTGCTTTTGCGCGTTGTTGTGAGCGTTTGGAGTTGAAGCTGCGAATCGCTTCGGATGGATGCAAAAACGAGTGGAGAAACCGCTGATCAGCTCGATCGGCTCATCCTGTCATACTCACTCACTCTTGACACTCGCTCTCTGCCTGTCTCTGTCTCTGTCGCTGTCTCTGCATCGGTCATCATTCGCTTCACTCAACAGCGCTCGTCGGTTCTTCCTCGTCTGTCTCACGCTCTTTCCAGCTTTGCTCTTCGGCTTTCATCGACTCAGCACTTGATTGCTACCATCCACCATCCTTCAGGGTCATCATATCTCCTTCCTGTAGCTCCGTCTGCGCATCGACCACGGATATCCATCGCTCCTTTACCCTCGCATATTCATTCCGAAGCATACCTTAACCTCGCTCGACCAACGAAGCAACACCCATGTCGCACTCCTCATAGTTGCTCTCTCTCCTTGGATCCGACTCTTGCTCTACTACGGCTGCATACCGCAAAGAGATTTGACTCTCTCCTCTTCGGATCCTATCCTCGGACCCTACCAGCCCTCAATCAGCTTCGGACGTCTGTCGGCTGACGGACGTACCAAAAGCCGACTCAGCCCTTCTTCACAATGTCGAAACACAGCTTCATGGATACCATCCTCAATCGGCCCTCTCAGAGGTATACCGAACCCGTCGATGCAAAATCTTCCAGAAAGAATCGATACCAGACCCCCTCCGACTTGCCAAATGCTCCCAACAAACCTGATTCCATCTTGGCCGGCAACATGTTCCAGGCATCAGGTGCCGGCTCTCTCAATCAAGGTGGTCAAAGCTACAGTCGTGCGCCCTCAGTCATGTCAGGAAGGAGCAACACAAGCCGTTTCAGCATCTTTCGCAAAAAGGGTCGTCAGCCTTCCATCTCTGGCGGTAGCGTCTATTATGATGGTGCTAGCAGCGTAGCTCCCACAGATGTCGAAGCCAGTCCAAGAAAAGGCCGCTGGTGGGAAAGTGGCAGTCTTACGCGCAACAATTACTCTAGTCGTCCTCCCAGCGTAGCAGGAAGCGTCTTTTCGGAACCCGAAGCCTCAGCACCTTCAGGCTACCCATCCATCTCTGGTGCGCTCGGCGGTCACGTCCCTTCACGCGGTGCACGAAGCGACTATGGTGGGCCTACCTCGAGCAGAAAGCGCTACTCGTCACAGCCTGCTGCACCACCCCTCCCGCCACTGGCAAACAAGGCTTCCATGTCCTCCATGAAACGCCAATCCGGTGTCGCTCCTCTCGGTCAGCAGCAGCCCAACCTCATGCATCAAGCTTCGAGTCCTGCCCTCGCACGATCCCCCAGTTCGGCCCAATCCAACGTCGACCTGACTCGCCCCGTCAGTCCCGCTGCTTCCATGGGCCGCACACGCAGCCAGAGTCGGGTCGCTCAGAACGGCTCCTCCGATTGGAACTCGTTTGTCAAATCCATGTCCGGAACCGAAGTGGCCAAAATGTGGGAGACCATGCCTACCTTGGCTCCTAAGCCGCCTCGTACTTCAGAGAAGCGCAGCAGCGTCGTCGCAAGTCGTATCAGGAAGGAGCTCGAGCAGGATGCCCAGTTTCAACAGATTCAGCGCGATCCCGGCATTGTCCATCAAGACCTGCTGTCGCGCGCTGCGTCTCAAGTGATCGGCGAGATGCCACCAACGCCCCAATCGCCCCTTTCCGAGCCTCATCACGCTCCCGCTTTGCATTTGCAGCCAGGCCAGGTCGTTGCGCCCATCTCGCCTGTCTACTCGCCTGTTGCATCCAACTCGTCTGTCAACGTGGCGCATCAACCTGTTCTCATGTCGCCACAAGCATCTGCCGTCATGTATGGTACACCTGCACCCGCGCCTGTTTCCGTCCAACAACCTGTGGCTACAGTGCCCTTGATTCACTCTCCACAGCCGCCTCAGCACTTCGTACATCCTCAAGCAATGGCTCAACCGATGGTCGAACCGATAGCACAACCGATGGTGCACCCAATGGCCCAATCAATTGCTCAACCTGCTGCACAATCAATGGCCCAACCAATCGCCACATCGATGGCCCAGCCAATAGCTCAACCAATAGCTCAGCAAATGCCTCAACAAAACGTTCAAGCTTTGCCCGCCCCTGCAGTGCGCCAAGGCGTACAAGCCGTCCCTGAAGCTGTACCGCAGCAGGTTGTCCAGGCACCACTTCCGCAGCAAGTCTTCTTGGCGTCGCCTGCCTCACCACCGCCGACCCAGAACCCTCCAGCGCAGACATACGCTCCCGTTGCCATGCAAGCCCCTCGTGCAGCCATCGTGGCACCCGTCTCAACACCAGCACCTGCACCCGCGCCCGCGCCTTTGTCAGCATCAATCTTGAGCCAGGCCTCTCAACTAGCTGCTCCAGTCTCCGCAGATGGCCCGACTGCTGCACTTCAACCGCCAACCACCGCTCAGTATCTCGCTGATCGTGTCGAAGAGCAAGAGTCTGCAGACGAGCAAGCCATGGCTGAAGACGAGTCCGACGACGAATCCGAAGAGTCTGACGAAACAAGCTCGGATGAAGGTCTGGTCGGCGGTGGTCAGCCCACGCTCGATGTGGTCGCTGAGGAGGAGGAAGAAGGTTCCAGCATCGGTCACAACTATCACCACGAGATGCGTTCGCGCAACTCCATCAAGGGCAAGGGTCCCGGTCGCAACTACGACGATTTTGAAGCACGCATGCATCGCCGACAAGCTTCAGCTCAGAGCCAGCAAGATGACGCGCAGCGTGACGAGGCTCCTGTGGCTCCTTCTGGTGTTCAAATCCAGGTCACAGAGCCTTCCGAGTCTCAAAAGGAGCCGGCACACGTGGTAAGCTCCGAGGTGATCCAGGCGCAGCACGAGCATGCAGCAAGCTCAGCACTCCAGGAACAATCTGCATCTCAGATCAACGGAATCACCCCTCAGCCAGCGCTTGCCCAAGCCGTCGCAGCATCGCTCCTTGTTGCTTCCGAGAGGCCCCAACTGGTGTCTCGCGCCTCAGAATACAGCGATTACCAATCTGCCACCAGCGGCGCGAGTACGCCCACTGGAAGGGAACAAGACGAGGTGGAAGAGGCGCAAGACGACGCAGCAGCGGTGGCATCCATTGCTCAGGCACAGCTTCCCACTGAGGATTCCAAGGAGAGCATGGCGACTGACACGGCTTCCATTGCACCGTCGCAACGCCCCAGTATTCGCACCACTCGATCTTCCAGACCTGGCACAGTCCAGCGCCGCCTCAGCGAAGTCAGCCTCGGCACCTCGTTCGCCGTCAGCGGCATTCTGCGTCGACCTGCTTCGTCTCGCCGACACACGGGCGAGGGTGACTCGGACTCGGGCGCTGAATTGTCAGACGAAGATGCTGAGCTCAGGGCAAAAGCACTTGCCGAGCAGGATCGTCTGCGCAAGATGAATGTCGGCGATGACTTCTTTGGTCCCTCACTTTCCACCATGCTCGACAAGTTCGATCGTTTCAGCTATTCGGACACGACTGTCAACAAGCTCAAGACCGAGTCGCAACAGCCTTTGCAACGGTCAGACGACAAAGCTGAAGCTCCGATGGTTGCTCCTATTGCTACAACTGCCACTACGGGCCAGAGCATGGATGCCGAGGCACAGCAAGCCATCAACGAGGTGAGACAGAAGCGCGCTGACGCTGCGACTGAAGGCAAGAGGCGCAACAGCGCCGACACTGCTGGCTTTGCTCCTAGCGTTGCTGCCGTGTGGCTCCTTAATCAAGCGCAAGGCTCAAACGATGCAGCCGCAGTTCGCGGCCTATCCGACGACGAAGGCGACCAGACCATCACAGCTTCTTCTCTGCCCAACGGCACTGCCAAGGATGCTGGCTTGTCTCCCAACGGAGCCGTTCCGGAGGAGCCCAAGGTGTCGGTGCTGAACCGACCGCGACCCAAGTCGCAGCGACCGCACGAGATGGGTGGCTATTCCATCTCTGAAGGAAAGCTCGAGGCCGACAAGCCACCGGCACCAGTCGAGGACAACCGCAGCACCTTGCCGACCTCGCTTTCCCAGCCAAATTCGCTTTCTTCGGCGTCCGACAAGCCGCCGTCTGTTGTCGCAAGCAAAGACAAACCCGCTCCTGCCAAGTCTGCAATGAAACCCAAGCCCACCCGATCGCTTGCTGATACCCTCTTTGGCATCTCCTTCCGCTCCCCGAAGAAGGAGAAGAAGGACAAGAAGGACAAGAAGGAGAAGAAGGACAAGAGCAAGCACAGCCGCAAAGTGTCGATGGATTCATCCGCATCTATCAAGAGCGACCGTTCCTCGTTGGCCGATGCGTCGACGCGTCGTTCAAGCAGCGATTCTGCCGCCGTAGCAGCAGCTGGCGTGACACCGAATGCGTCAGTGCCGCCCTCGCCATCTGCGAAGGCTTTGGGCAAGCAGCGTGCGACCGATGATGCTTCTGCCGCTGAAGCTGTGGGATCGCCGCAGCAGCCGAACGGCATGGTGCCCTCCGAGACCACCAACAACTTTGCCACTCCTCCTCAGAGCATGGCCAACCTGCAAAGCGCTGCCGGGGCCGAGATGTCCCCAGAAAAGTATCACACTGCTCACGACCTCAAGGCTCTGGCAGATGCGGCTGTTCCCGTCTATCCAACCGATCTTTCGAAAGCACCACCGATGCCAAATGCGGTGCCAAACGGCGCTGTTGCTTCAGACGCGCGTCCCGAGCACCAGCCACAGCTGTCCGAGCAGATCAGGGTCAGTGATGGTTTCGGCTCATTCGTGCTTCCTGAGCTCATCCAGCCCAAGGTGGCTGCCCCCAGCGTTCAGCCCATCCAAGAGGACGCCAACGCTTCGGTCGATCAGGCAGTCGGATCGGCACCCGCGGTCAATGGTGTTGCTGCCAACGTTCTGTCGAGTAGCCAGCCACAGCCTGTCAACGTTGCTCCCGCCACAAGCACTTTGCCAGTCAATGCTTCGCAGCAGGAGAGCGTCATCGAGAATGCAGCAAGCTCTGGTCACAGCACTGCACCGACTTCGTCTGAAGCTAGCGTCGCCAGCACCATCCCCACATCGCCAGAGACCGAGGTAGCACCCAAAGCGCTGAACGCGAGCCCAGCTGTACCGACAGCCGTGGCACTTCCTGAGCCTGCTGAAGCCGTCTCATCAGCACAGCCGATGGATGTGTCCGAGAGGAAGCTGCCTATGCCTCCTCCGCCTGCCGCAGAGGAGGTCATGGCTCCCACTCACGAAGATCGAACTCCGACTGGCAAGCCTCAGGCCGTTCCTGGCGTTGGCATCAATCTCATCCCCCCGACGCCGCCTGCGATCGAGTCGCGCAACTCGTTCACCTCATCTCAGGTGCCTGGCACGCCGACCATCGCGGAGCACGACGAGTACATCAACCCTCAGCGCCCACCGCTCATGTCGAGGTCATCCAGCCAGCGCACGGCGATGCGCTCCGACTCGAAGCCAGATGCTTCTAGCGACAGCCTGTCGCGATCCAAGACCATGACAGCGGCCAAGAAGGGCATGTGGCAGGAATACAAGGGCAAAGGCCTAAGTCTGCCACCAGGTCTCGTTGCGACTACCATCGATTCATCGCAGCTGCGTCGTATGAGCACACAGGAGAAGAAGTCGTCGTCTCAGCCTGCTGCTGCTGCCCCGGCGTCTGCAGCAAGCACGGCCAACACGAACCGAGCATTGCCTGCATTGCCCGTCAGCCCTGTTGTTGGTCAGATTGTAGCAACTGCGCCACCATCGGTGCTCGAGTCTCCACCTCGTCCCGTGCGCTCAACGCCCTCGCCGAGTCCCAAGTCGAAGCGCTCCAGCGGCTCGCTTGGTGCCTTGGCTCACTCTCCGTCCATGAGTAGGATCATGGCAGAAGCTCCTCCCGTGCCACAGATTCCCGCCGGCTATCAGGTCGCCGCATCCGTATCTAGCTCGTCGTCCCGCCTCTACGCCCCCAGTGCAGCTTCGTCCGAGCAAGCTTGGGACAGCCGATCTGCCTCGCCTGCACCTAGCGCGGTCCCAAGTCAGTCCGGCCGCTCTGTCGGCTCTCACGTTTCGTCGAGCGTTCACTCGGCCTCGTACCGCAGCAGTCCACGACCCGAGTACACCTACGTCAACCATCACGAGCTGTCGCCTTACGCCAAGAAGATGCGCTCGCTGTCACCAAGCCCAGCTATGCCCACGTTGTCTCAGACTGGCAATCGACACTCGCTCATGTCGGCGATCAACGAGTGGGAAAGCCAGGTGCCCGAGACGGAGGAAGCTGTTGCTGGTCTGTCGCCGTACCCGTCGCGCCCTACTTCGCCGTCGCTATCGCAATCGCCGTACCCGGCGCTTCCTGCCTCGACGGTTTCTCGAAGCAGCTCGGTCATCAGCTCGGTCAGCTCGCCTGCTGTGGTTCGCAATGCACCGCTGGGGGCTTCTACAAACCAGTACCTGCACCCGCCTATTCCTCGCTCTCGAATGTCGGTGGACGGGCTGGCAGCGGTAGACGAATCGGCGATCGAGACGCTCAATCCCCCTTCCGTTGTAGGTCACCACCCATCAGGATCGTCGTCGGTCAGCAGCTCTTCTCCATCCGCTTCGCAGTCGGCGCTGAGTTTGGCGAGCACGCTGCCAACTTCGATGCCGACAGTGCCGACCAGCTACCGGCCCAACAAGGATCCGAAACGATTCAGCACCAATGCAGACGATCTTCTCAACAACCGAACCACCATGCAGAGCGTTGCGGTCACGAGCGGTGCTTTTGCTAGCAGGAGCAAGTCGGTGGTCAAGCGCAAGAAGAGCAACGATCTCAATGGCGATCGTCGCACTTCGTCGGATGTGCCCGAGCATTTGCAGGACGAGCTGTCGCTGACGACGCTCTCTGTCACAGCGCATACTCCTCCGCCGCGCAAGATCGGATCGCATCAGGTGCTCGTGCAGATCATCGCTGTAGCGATCGACGAGACCGACAAGCTGCTGTTGCGCGAAAAGGTTCGATCCGAGAACGCGTTTGGCTTTGTTCCTGGCCGCAGCTTCTGCGGACGCATCGTCGAATGCGGATACGAAGTCAAGAAGATGCGCAAGGGCGACGTCGTGTTCGGGTTGCAAGACAGCCGAAAGTCCGGAGCTCTCGCCGAGTTCATGGTCATCGACAACACGCGTGTCTGTCAAGCACCGAGCGACTGTCTGACGACTGAACAGATTGCAGCTCTTCCTTCGGCAGGTGTGATGGCGCACCAACTGATCCAGAACCACTGTCGTCAGCTGCAGCGGGGTGCACGTGTGCTCATCCTCAACGCGCACGATGGAGTCGGGTTGCTGACGATGCAAGAATCAGTCGGGCTGGGGTTGGTGATTGTCGCTCAGTGTCCGCCTTCCATTTCAGACGGTGTGGCGGTGTGTCAGGCTAATGGAGCGCATGAAGTGGTCGTGGGAGAGCCGTTGTGGGCGATCAACTCTCTCCACGAGTCGTCCTTCGATCTCATCGTCGACACCGTAGGCGGACGTAAAGTGTACGACGCCTCTCGACGAATCCTCGCTTCAGACGGTCAGTTCTGTACCTGTTTCGGCGACGAACATGGCACAGCCAATCCGAACCTGAAGTCGCACTTCCGCAGCTTGAGGAGGGCGTTTTTCAAGAAGGATAAGAAGAATATCGGGTACGAATGGGTGGGTGTGGATACGGGTGAGGACTGTAAGGAGGCATTGGAGGCGGTCAAGAGGGCAGCTGAGCAGGGGGATATCTGTCCTAGGTTGAGGAGTGTTCTGCCGTTCGCGGATGCGTCGAGGGCGTTTGACCCCACTACGAGGAACGTGAATGATGAGCCGGGGGCGATTGTCGTTAGGGTATCGTAGTAGACTCATACACACTTACACTCGTTTGATGTGCTTTACATCTTGTTCTCATTGGAAAGGACCATCTCCTCAAGAGAAAGCATCTACTCGTTCTTCATATCGCCTTTGTGTTTGACCGTGTTGAGTGCGACTACTTCATCCCCACCCGTCTCAAATTCTTGCCCACCGCGCCCCCCATCTTCTGCTTGTACTGCTTCTTATCGAGCTTCGCGTTGATCGCCAACAACCTATCCTTGCGCGCCCCGATCTCGACCGGATTGACCACATCCGCGGCCTTCTTCAACCTGCACGGTCTGCTGCCGATGTACTTGCCGTTCATCTCCTTCCACGCCTTCAAGAAGTCCTCGGGATCCGCGAAGGCGACGAACCCGTATCCTTTCGCTTTGCCTTCCTTGGTCCGGACTACGCGGGCTTTGCTGAAGGAAGGATACTTGTCGAAGGCAGCGGTGAGGGTTTCGTCGGAAACGTCGTTGCCGAGGTCGCCGACGAAGAGGCGTTTGTGGGTGGGGTCCCATTCGAGGAGTGTCTGGTCTTCCCAGAGCTTGCCTGCGGCTCGACGGAGGACGGTGGGGCGGGTTTCGCCTTTGCGGAGCTTGCCGGGGATGATGCGGCCGTGCTCGTCGTAGCGTGTTTCTTCGGTGGTGGAAGAGTTGGTGGTGGGTGCGAAGGGGTCGGGTGCGTCGTATGGCGCGGTGGGGGGTTGTGGCTGTTGTTGTTGGGATTGATAGGCGAGGTAGTATGGGTTGGCTGCGGCGGAGGGATCTGTGTATGCGGCAGCAGCGGAGGATGAGGAGGAAGAGGCACCATCGCCGCCAGATGCTGTGTAGTAGTCAGCGGGATAGCCGTACGTGGCATAGTAGGAGTTGTAGTTGAAAGCCCAGTTGTTGGCGGTTGCGTCCCAGTAGTAGAAGGGTGCGTATGGGTCGTCAGTCGTCGAAGCGGCGGCAGCGGAGGATGAGCCTGCGCTTGCTTGATATGCGCTCATGACTGCGATGTGTGAGCTGCTTGAGCCTGTGACGAGAGAATCAGAGGAAGCAATGTGCGGATGATGGTCGAGAAGCGAAAGGAAGAGGATCGCAAAATGTGAATCTGTGAATGTCGAGAGCGTTTTTGGTTTTGTCGGAAATCGGAGCTCAGCCAAAACTCCACTTTTGACGCTTTCGAACCGCTTTCGCCAACGTTCCTTGACACCCATCCTTTCCACAACCACCTCTCCCTCGTCATCATCCGCAGCATACACCGCCATGGATGTAGGAAAGCTCTTTAAGCTCCCCGAGCTCTCCTCCGGCTCCATCAACAAGCGCAAATGGACGGCTGCTAGACCAGATGACCCCTCATCCTCTTCCACCTCGGTCCAGGACGAAGCAGGACCATCCGAGCCATCTTCGCGTCCTCACAAAGCAGCTCGAGTAGACGACGATGCCGACGATCAAGAAGACGTAGAAGAAACCCACTTCTTCTCCGACGACGACCAAGAAGACGGCCGATTCTTTGGCGGCGGTCTTACAGCAGAACAGAAACAGATCCTCGACATCATGGACTCTGATACCACCACGGCTTTCACCTCCACAGACCCGTCTTCCGTAAACGACCTACCCGCACTCCGCAAGCAGCTCGTCCGCTTCGAACGCGCGATCAACAAGAATGCGGAGATGCGAGTCAAATACGCCAACGATCCGGCACGGTTCATCGACTCTGAAGCGGATCTCGATGCCGAACTGAAAAGTCTGTTGGTGTTGACTACTCAACCGGTACTGTTCTATCCCGAGTTCGTCAAGCTGGGTGGCGCAGCGAGCTTGGTCCGGCTTCTGAGTCACGAAAACGCCGATATCGCTGCGGGGGCGATAGAGGTGATCGAAGAGCTGACGGATGACGATGTGCTGGATCAGGCCAACGCTCAACTGGAAGGCGAGGACGGCGGTGCAGAGGAAGCAGAAGGGGGTAAAGCGTTGTCCGCGATGAACGGGCTGGTGGAGGCGTTGTTGGAACAGAGCTTGCTGGAGCTGCTCGTGTCGAATCTTACACGGTTTGACGACTATCTCGATCCAGATCTGGCGGAGGAAGAGGCAGCGACGAAAGCGGTCGAGGTGGAAGGCGATGCACAGGCGATCTACCATGCGCTGGGTGCGGTCGAGAACCTCATTTCTTCAAGAAGTGCGTTGGCGGAACAGCTTGTCGCTTCAACGCCGTTCTTGCAATGGGTGCTGACAAGGTTGGCGGCCAAAAGACCGGTCGATCAGAATACGAACTACGCAGCCGAACTCCTGGCGATCTTGCTGCAGAGTTCCGAAGCCAACCGGGCTCAAGTTGGAACGACAAAGTCTACCGGCGAGGACGGGGAGAACGGCATCGACGTACTACTCGGTGTCGTCGCGAGGTACAGGCGTAAAGCGCCCGAAGGGGCGGAAGAGCAAGAGTTTGTCGAGAACATCTTCGACGCTCTTTGTCTGTCGCTCTTCGACCCGGCAAACAAGCGGCTGTTTTTGGAGGGTGAAGGAGTGGAGTTGATGGTGTTGTTGATGAAAGAGAAGAAGTCGTTTGGTCGGATTCGAGCGGTCAAAGTGTTGAACCATGCCAGTTCAGGTGCTGCAGGCAGCGCGGCTTGCGAGAGGATCGTCGAAGCAAAAGCTCTCTCTCCACTCTTCACGATCTTTATGGAGTGCAATGCGTCCAAGAAGGCGAGCGTGACGCTGCAAACAGCGGAACATTTGTTGGGGATCTTTAGCTCGCTCTTCACGCATCTTGCGTCGGACTCGATGCCGCGCATTAGGGTGTTGGCGAAGTTCGTCAGCGATGACTTTACACGCTGTGACCACTTGCTGGATCTACGTGACAACCTCACGACGCGGTTGGACGATGTTTCCACAGCGGAGTATGAAGACGACGAAGACGAAGTGTACCTAGCAAAGCTGGAGAAGGGACTATTCAGCCTGCAGCTGCTAGATACGATCTTGGCCTGGCTGGTGATGGAGGACGATGCGTGTAAAGATCACGTGCGGGTCATGCTCAAGAGGAAAGGGCTGGGTTTCGCAGATGTAGCCAGGACGTTGAGGGAGTACAGTGATAACGTGGGCGATCAGGTTGCGATAGAAGCGGATGGGGAAGGGGAGGGCATGAAGACGAAGGATATCTTGGATGCTCTCATTGCGTATCTCGAGTCTCTGTAATCATCACAATCAACACAACTTGCGTGCAAGAAGACTTCACATTGCAAAACAGGGGTATAATTGCCAAATTTGTTGATCATTCAGCATGCTTGGCTTGATCCTTCATTCGCTCCAACTCTTCATCGCCATCCCGCAGGCCCTTCTCTTCATCCACACCAGCTGCTGCCTCCTCGCTGTCCTTCTGTGCGTGTACCTGATCACCAAAGCGGTTCTCGTTGTCCAAACAAACGGCTATCAGACCACTTGTCTTGAGTCCTAGATCAAAGTACGTGGGATTGTTCTTGGCGGAAAACATGCTAATATGTGCATCGACCTCGTCGGTGGCTTTGGTGTTGTCCATGGGTGTGAAGCTGCCTGCACATCGTGCTGTGCGAGGAGGAAGAATGATGAACGTCCGATCTCGAGGTGCAACTCCGTCGGTGTTAGGGTTTGCCGCGCGAGAAGTCGATGGGAGGCGTGTGTAATAGCAATGGAAAAGAATCTGTGGTTGGTCGACGAGTCGGTCGAGACGTAATCGCAGAGCATTGTCGTCCCAGAGATTCGAGACAAAGGCAAGATGGTCGGTGACCCAGCCATAGGCACCATTGATCTTGTCCTTGTTGAAGTAGGCGGCTGAGGCAGCAGCACCTGAAGCCAGGGCTACAGCACCTGTCGCCATGAGTGCGGTCTTCCAGTTGCTTGTCGCTCGTGAGGACGCAGCTGGGTCATTGTTCGAGGATGAGGAGTGGGTTGCTGCTGTGTCTCTAGTGTTCGACGAGGTAGACCGCGCTTGCGACTGCGATTGACGTTCCGAGTTCCATCGCGCGGCCAGACCAACACCCATTGGCGCAAAGAAGGTACCGATGCTCTGCGCAGTCTGGAGGTAGCCGGCGTACTTGTTGATGCCGTGCTTGAAGACACCTGGATGGACGCCGTAGTACGGAGTATCATATGCAAGCACACCAACAACTCGAGGCCAGAGTTTGAGACTCGCTCGTTTCTCGATCGGCGTCTTCGATTGCTGATCTGCACTGCTCTGTGCAATAGCGAGGGCTGCATCGACAGCAACGAGACCGCCCATAGAGTGACCAGCCAAGACGATCTTGACACTTCCCATTCCACCACCTTTGCCCGAGTCAGGTACGATTTCACCTGTAGCCGGATTGATTTCTGGCTTGGACTCGAGAGTGACTGTCTGCTCGGTGAGCCATTCTACAAAGGACTCTACGGCAGCTGCAAGGCTGCCACGGGTGTCATAGGTGGGATAGACCAGCGACTTGACGTGCAAGCCTGGGTAAGTTTCTTGGAGGTTGTATGTAAGCCGCGATGGAAAGTCTTCAAATGTGGTGTCAGAGGATCCTTTGAAGCCGTGGATGAAGACAAGGAGCAGAAGCTGATCTCGGCCTTCCATTCCAGTGGAGCGAACATCGTTGGAAGGTGGCTGAGTTGGTGTAGCGCTGGACTGCGAGAAACCTTGAGGGTCTGGCGGGACCGAGTATGCCGGTACGGGCTCTTCTGGTGGGTCATCTACCACGATTGCATTGTCTCGAGATGAGCCGGGCTGCGTTATATGGATAGAGGTGGGTGGCGCGTTCGTCGATGTTTGGCTTGCCCACGGGTTGAGCTCGTCTGTGGGTGTGAGGCCGGACATGTTGTGTGACGGGCTTGGTAGCGCACACTAGTTGAGCTCGTCTATGACAGCATATGATTGCGGCAATGGGTGACGGAGTTGAATGACGAGTGAATGAGTGAGTGATGAGAAGAAAGGAAGCAAGGGTGGCTGAGTTCCACGTTCTGACTTGCCAAGGCGTGAAACGCAGGGTCCAATTCCAATTCGTTTTGAGCTCAAAATCCTCCACACCCACACTGTAAACCTTGTCGCACGAGTCTGTGTAACTGTCTTGTGTGTCCGCATATGGGCGTCTAAAATGAATTTGAGCAAAGCCGAGTGGGTGGAAGAAATAGCTGCAGCTGCCTTGCTTGATTGATGCGACTCGGCTTTGCTCTCTCGCAGACTGGTGCATCGGAACGATGATGGTGCACATGCACCCAATCATTCGCCATATACACAAGCTCGTCCTATCTTGCATCCTTGCCTCCTTTTCAATAGCAAGATTCAGCTCGTTATCATTGCCATTCTATCCAACAGAGTCTGCTGGGTCTGCAGCGTGTCGCCGATCTCTTTTGCATATTTATTGCATAAAAATAATTTAAAATCAATTCCGACCAATTGCGCTCTCTCTCGCTCACTCACTCTCCTTCTCATATTCCACCATCTCGACTCAGCTCTCTCTTTCTTCATCAACACGCTCCCTTGTCTCACACCTTCCACCGCCCTTCATCTGCTCTAGACCGGAACACGCACGTCGGAAAGCTCTCAACAACCACCCTCACTCTTGCTTCATATCCACATCGGTCCTCCCTTGAAGCTATGATCAGTACCTGATTGCTCCATCTCCTCTGACCTTCCTTTGGTCTTTCTTTATCACGCATCTGCAACCGGATCGCTTTGCTCTCGCACGCACCTGCTGCCTCACCTTCTTTCCAGCTTGACTCGTCTCTCAACACAATTTGCCTATTGCTCATGCTCTAGAATCACCTCGGCAGCGAAGGCACGGACCCGCGCACAAGGAATCGCTTTCAGATACAACCCAACGGATCGCATTTGCACCCAGCAGGGCTAGACACCATGTCCACAAAGACTCCCATCATGGATCTGGAAACAGACGAGGACGGCTGGATCGGTGGCTCCAGCCAGAGCATCTACGCTCGCAAGCCTCAACCACCAACTCACACCTCTCCTCCTCCCGCACCAAAGCCAACACAAAAACCTTCACCAGTAACACCAGCTCGTCAGCGATCACAACCAGAAGCAGACAAATCTGCGTCAGCCTCATTGCTCGAGCGTATGGATATGTCACAGCAGACGCCTCCTCCCAAGTCGCGGACAGAACAATCCGAAAAAGAGAGCACATCCAACCCAGCTTCGACTCCCTCGCCTGCCTCCAAGCCTCCTACTTCGCCCTTCCGTACAACGCCATCGCAAGGCATCCGTAGACCTGGAGCAAAGCTGCCTTCGCCTCTTCCTCTCACCAGTCCTGCTCGCGACAACAATTCCACCTCGCCGCTCAACACCCGCACTCCCCTTAGTGCTTCCCATCCCATCCCAGAAACGCCACTCAAACTTTCACAGCGTGGAGGTCCTCAGACACCCGCCACCCCGCACTATCCATCCTATCCCAATTCAGCTCATAGCACTGCGGGAGACACATCACGAGCGAGTGGATTGGGCCTCGGTCTCACACCTTTGAAGCCGTCCATACCACTGGCACCCAGTCCGGACACTGTGCGCAGTCCTCTCAACGACCCTCTGCATCTGCGTGGCCGAGCATCATCCAATGCTTCCATAGGCTCGCCTCTCAAATCTGGACGCAGCGATTTGCATGGCGAACCTCTGGCTCTCGGCTCTCAATCTTCCAACAAGGCGGGCAGCGGTCAGATTGATGCCATGCTCGACCGAGTTCGCTCGACTCGCTCAGGCCTTGGAACAAGCGCCAGCATGTGGGCTCCCAAGCCCGCTTCTTCCGCCAACAACGACACCACTCCTTCCAGCTCTTCATCCTCGACTACCTCGCACGCTATCGGATCGGGCTTCTCCTCCTCCAACTTGCTCGGTGTCCAGACAGGTTTGGATCGAAAGCGACCCAGCCATCGGCCCAACGGCCTGCAGCTTAGCCTTGGTCAAGAGATCAGTGTTATGCAAGAACTCGAAGAGAAGGCCGAGGAAGACTATCCTGGATCTACACAATCATCTGCAACAGTGGGTGGCGCTTTCAGAGTCGACCCTCCCGAAAATCAGGCTGACTTCGCGCCAAAGGACGATGATTGGAATGGCAACGTTGTTCCACCAACACCTGCACTCGGCTGCGACTCTCCAGTCTCGGACCAAGACAACGATGCATCCCTCAAGGGACCCTCACGCAGCCTTGACGCTTTTGGTTGGGGCTCTCATGCTGGTAACGATTCTCGCAAGTCTTCTCTCTTCTCAAATTTGCCCTCGTCTTCCACCCTCGAGGCCAACTGGAGCGGAGACGACGACGACGAGCGCAAGGATGATATGGAAATGTTTCAAGATCTACAGAACCGCGCAAAGGCATCGGCAAAGGAAAAGCGCGCCAACAACTATGCTCCTCTGCCACCGCCTCCGATCAGCTACGGCAAGTCTCGCACTCCTTCTCCCACACACCACATGCTCGCAAAGTCACCACAACTCGCAAAGTCGCCACAACTCGACGGCCCTACCGAGCAGAATTTGCAAAAGTCGCCTTCGCTAAGCGCACCAAAGTTCGGCACATCTCCCTCGACCACGGACGCAAATCTCGCCAAGCCAAATGGTCAACGCTTATCTCCAGCTTCGGCACGCTCTCAACTGCCGTCTGACGACTCGGATGGCGATGCCGACGTTGAGGCCGAAAAGCCACGAGGTGCTAGAGATCGGAAGCCCAGCAAAAAGCACCAGCCGAGCACCTCGGCAGTCGAGCAAGATCACAAGTCAGACAGTCTGCAGGTCGAGTCAGGTACTTTGGAGAAGAAGAGATCGCTCAAGAGGGACAAGTCGGAACGGATTCGCGGCAGGAGAGCCAGTCAAAGCAAGGATAAGGACGTCGACAAAGTCAAAATGACTGCGCCTGAGCCTGCAGCTGCTAAAGTTTCGCTGCCTACCTCGACTCTGCCTAGCAAAGGCAACAGCAAGGCTGCAGACGATCTCGCTGCGGGATTGGTCAAGGTGGATCTCGGCCAGGACAAGACCGACAAGCCGGTAGCATCCTCTGCCGCACCGTCGGCGGATCCAGCCAAACCCGACGCGCAGCGGACGCCCGTCGCCAATCGAGTCCAGAGCATCCCGACGATCAAAGACGATCTCTTTTTGTCTCCTGCCGAGCCCAAGGTTGATCTGCCTGGCCACTCTTCCAATGCGGCGCCACCTGCCGAGGCAAAGTCTACTGAATCGCCCGCTGTTGCAGACAAATCAGCAGAGGACGAAGCAAAAAGCCCGGTTCCAGCAACACCTGAGCCAAGCCACAATAAGTTCTCATCCTTCGACTGGGCCGACGACGACGATGAGCTCGACGACGAGCTTCCCGATTTGGATGATTGGGGCGTTACCCTCTCACCGTCAAAGCCGAGTCCCGCTCCCGTCTCGACTCCTGCCGAGGCCGATAAGAACGCCAGCAACGGAACGAAGGCATCGCAGAAGCCAGGTCGCAACGGCAAAGGCGAGGACAAGACTTGGCGCAAAGCTTCAGCGCCCGACGTCGCAGGCAAGGGCAAATCCAGACACGCACCTTCTGATGATCACACATCTCGCAAACCCAGCGGCGGCAACAAAGCAGCTAGAGAGCTCTTCCCCTTAACGAAAAAGGGCACTACGAACGGAGACGACGCATCGCTCGGCATCCGCATCGCCGGCAGGGCCAAGTCTGCGAGCCTCTCTCCCGAGCCCGAATCAGCACAGTCCAAACTCCCACCTCCAGCAAGCACGCCTTACGGCCGCTGGAAGAGTCAGCCCGAAGAAGTCTCGATCAAGGGAACCAGCAATGGTCGCGCGACAGCAAGACCTCGCATCGCAGCGGATCTGGGGGCGCTCGCAAAGCTGCTTCAGCCAGTCGAGGCTACGGGCGCGGATAAGGTCAAAAAGAGTCCGCCGTCGCAAAAAGCAGCAGCGTCAGCAGCGCAGAGCATGCATGCTCCACCGAGTGTGGCGGACAGCATGCATGCGCCGC
The DNA here is from genome assembly GCA_001748505.1 of Sporisorium iseilematis-ciliati. Classification (NCBI taxonomy): domain Eukaryota; kingdom Fungi; phylum Basidiomycota; class Ustilaginomycetes; order Ustilaginales; family Ustilaginaceae; genus Sporisorium; species Sporisorium iseilematis-ciliati. The sequence continues at coordinate 117,155 of MJEU01000004.1, read as the reverse complement.
CGTCTGGGCCGGGTAAGGGTAAGAACGGGCCGAGTGCGGGTGGTCGTGCTCCCCCTGCGGGAGGCGCGAAGAAGAAGGCTCATCATGGAGGTAGGAAGTGATCGTCTTGGAAAGGGATAAGGGAAAGAGTTTCGTAAAAATGTATCCTACACAGCAGCGGCAATCTGCACACAACACAAGCACCATCTTTTTTCCGAGTGTGACAACAGTTGAGCGAAGGGTTGTGATGGGGACGGTTCTCTAGCCTGCTCGTTGACATACATTTCGAGCTCGTGACAGGCAGCACCTTTCGAATGACACTGACACCGTTTCCGCCGGCGCTTTCGGCACGCAGCATCCAGCCTGTCACATAACTGTTCCTGACCCAGATTCACCGTCCCCAATCTCGGTGGGATACGACTACGCCCCCAGCCTCTCATCCAGCTGCTTGGCGCTCAACTCTCCATCCCTGACGTCGACGACCTTTGCTACGTCGCTTTTGACGCTGAAGTTGCTCAACGCTGACGCGTACAGGGTGCTCTGTTCTAGACTCGACGTCTGTGGAGCCCAGTAGAGCAAGAACAACGGGTACGAGACGCGTCCATCGCGATGGTTGAGCTTGTAGTTGACGATCAAGAAGCGCGGCGAGTTTTCCGGCAGCTCCTCGATGAGGTCCTCGATGGTGGAGAGGCCGGTCAGGAGCTCTTCCTCGAGTTGGAGCGTGAGGGTGGGCTTGTCGATCTTGAACACTTGGGCGGTCAGGGGTGCTTTGGATGGCGTCAGTCGGAACTTTCGGACCTTGTCCAGAAGCGTGCTGGGAATATCTATCGTACTGCTCGATGCCATGTTGAAAGAAGCCGATGGCGGAGATCGAGTGTGAATGCGACGATCGAAGTGATGGAAGAGGTGACGGATGATGGTGGTGATGTTGGTCGTTGGACAGATTGCAGCCATGTGGAGTTTGCCGAGTCGAAAAGGTACGAACGCGTCCGTGCACAGCCCGGCCCGCAAGCCGGTGCCTGGATCCGCACAGTTGAACAGGCTGAAGGATTTCACGCTGCGAACGGAGGAACATGGTTTCGAAGTCGGCAACGTCGTCATGGTGCTCAATGTGGTCACCATGGTTGATGCCGTAGTCGTCTATACTGTTGTCATCCACGCTGCTGTTGCGGAATTGGTATTATTGTCGTCGTTGCTGCATTTCGCGATGGCGATATTCACAGGATCATGTCTTGAGCCCGTCAGCGGTGGCGTCGACAAAGCTTGTGTGTGACGGCCGCGAACAGCAGTCATACCTGATTGGAGTTGATGGCCAGATCAGCTTTCATCGACAGAGGACCATCACTCTTTCGCCTTTTTGAGCCTTGAGTGGTGAAGGTGCTTGTAGACCTCCAAGGCCCCTCTTGTGCTCATGTCATACTGACCTGCATCGTTTCAGATGATGTGACAAGAGCATGGCGAGTGCTGCGAAGGGTAGGAAGCCTGGCCAGCGTTGGTGTCGACAACCGCATGGGGTTATTTGCCGAGGAAAGCATACACGGTCAAACACCGAAACGGGAACGCACTCGATAACCGTCGAAGCAACCTACGCCGAATCAAGAACACCCGCAAGACCGACTCTTGGAGTGAGATCTCATTCACGATTCGCTCATGGTTGCGGAGATGCTGAACTTGCAGATCACCATCTCCGAACGCATCTCAACTTATCCGTAGGCACTAGCACAGTCTTCTATGTTCTCGCTGATCAATCACAGCCCTCTTTTCCGTACTACGCCCGCGTCATGCGCATCCTCCAATCTTCCGGTTTCGGCAAGACCAAGATGCGCCTGCATCTCAGCGCAAAGCATCCCGGACTTCTAGTCTGCCTTCGTGATCAACCACAAAACGAGGCAGTCTCATTTCCTCTGCAGGACCCTCTTGTCTACGACTACATGAAAGCCTGCCTCCGCGTCAAGCAGAACAACGATGCGTGCGAAGAGGGCGGCAACAAGGACGCCGACTCTGCTGTGCCGCACGAGGACGTAGCAAGAGGCTAGACGTTGCAGACGGACCCCTTTTGTGACCTAGAGCTGCAACATCCTCGATGCTGCCGCCACGGCGCTGAACACTCAGCGTGCGATCACAGCGCTGAACACTCAGGTTTCAATCAATTCGGAGCCTGTCATACCACTCTCACCATCAGCATCGGTTCTGCGAGGCAAGGATCGCTTCCGAACCCTCATCGAAGTTGGCAGCGGCCAGAGTGTCCGTCCCTGAATCTCCAAAGCGAACAGCTGCTGGGGTGGCAAGATCGTTTCTCGTCCCGCCAATGCTCCGCTGTCACACTGTGAGACGTCGGAATCAAAGGTGAGGTCGAAAAAAGTCTGATGGTGTCTCGGTTATCGATGACAACGACAGTGGAACAGATGACGATAGCATCGACAACAACGACAACAACGACAACAACGACTTCGATCGCAATGACCACAACGATCACCATGCTGACGTCCAGTGCAGGCCACCTTTCGCCCCTTGGAACTTCTCGCGTCGAACCTTCGTTGTCCGACGGAGGGTGATGACTGGAACTGGTCGGATCGATTTGCTAGTCACTGCTCGTACTGCGTGAAATCCGCAGTTCACCTGTCCAGAACCAAGCTTGCAGGCCGCCGCTGTCACATCGAGATTCGGCTTGATCTGCGCCGCCTACAACTCCTTTGACAGAGACAATCGCTCGAGCCTCATCCGTGTAGATCACTGCAAGCTTCAGCGTCGGTCAAAAGCCCCTCCTGTCCTAAGATGTCACTGACACAGAATTTAGCGTCGAGATGAGCAAAAAAAAATGTCTCTTTCGGCTCACTGTCCACCAAAGGACCTGACAGTGCGTCTTCGCAAAACGGCAGGCTGTCAATCGACGTGTCGTATGTCTCTCCCGGGGCATACTTTAAAGCGGCTCATCTCAACGACTGGCTGGAATCCGGATTCGCACACGTATCACCATCAAGTCTCTCGCAGTTTCGGTTTGCATGTGCTTGCGCTACTATATCATTCTTTACAATCTACAATCTTGAAAATTTCTTCCAGCGCTTCACTTGGTAGGCTTCTTCGCCGACTTCTCCGAAGCCTCCCTGATAGCCCAAGTCAAAGCATAGGTCTTGACCGCATCTTCGTAGCTCGACAGGATGGGAGCGGAACCTTTACCCTTCTCAATGTTGTCAATCAAGTTGTTGACTTCGGAGAAGAAGGGGTCATCGTTCTGGTATCGCACCACCTCTTCGTGGTCATCACCGGGACGACGGAAGTACAGGGCAGGAGCATTGTAAGGGTCTACGAGACGCAGACTGTATCCGTCCGCGAGGACATCGAGCTCAGTCGAGTAGTTGAAACCTTGAAGTGCGACGGCGTGAGTGAGCGAACCAACGGCACCAGACTCGTACTTCCAGGTAGCACAGGTGATTCGTGGGATACGGTTATCGGGTTCGATCTTGTTCTCTTCGATAGGGATCTTGCTTAAGTGGCCAGCGGGCTCGAACCACTCCAACGAGTGAGCAGCGACAGTGCCGAGATCGACCTCACCACCAAAGTAGCGCGAAAGATCGCAAAAGTGGGTAGCCTGCTCTACAATAGGACCGCACGAGCGGCTCTTGTCCCACCAGTCGAGCTTGGCGGTGTGCTCGTAGGCCATAATGTAACGAGCGTTGGTGGCCATGACTTTGAGGTTGTTCTCCTCGAGGATCTGCTTCATCTTTTGGACCACCTTGAGGTATCGAAGCATGTAACCGACGGAGACGATGTTGTCGGCCTTTTCGAGCATCTGCGCGATCTTGAGGGCGTCAGCGACGGGACCGGTGGAAACGGGCTTCTCGATGAAAATGGCGACGTCGGGGAAAGCTTCGACGAGCTTCTTCTCGAGGTCGCGGCCGGGCTGCTCACGACCACGGAAGGCGGGAGGGCTTCCCACCCAGATTGCGTGGGGGCGCTTGTCGGGTGTCACGTTGGCGACGTAGTCAGCGAAAGTAGGGTAGACGACGGTGTCCTTGTAAGCGGAAAGCACGAACGAGTTGCGCTTGACGTTGAGCACCGACTCTGCACGGGCGGCAGAAGGGTCGATGAGCGCAGTGACCTTGAGACGAGGACCGAGCTTGTGCTCGAGACGGAAAGAGTGGTTCCAGGGACCTTCATCTGAACCGAAGTTGATGTTACCGGCACCAATGATGACGACGTTGAAGTCAGCACCAGGCTTGGGAGGCTCCATCTTGTCCATGGCAGTGGGCGCGTTGGGGTCAAAGTCAGCAGCGCCAACCGCGTCGGAAGCCATACCCCTTACACCGGCGGGGAGTCGAAGAGCGCCATCACGCTTGAAAGCCGAGGAGAGGGAGCTGATACGTGGAACAGCAGCGGTGGGAGCAGCGACAGCTCGAGCGCCAGCAAGGGCCGAGGAGCGCGAAGCCGAGATGGCGACCTGCCTGAGAGCAAAGGTCGAGCGCATTCTGATCTACGAATGGCAGAGGGGAAAGGGGTAAAAGATAGGGTGATCTAAGAAGATGGTGTTGGTTGTGATGGAAGATGACAAGAGAGATTGTCTCAGTGACGATAGAGGAGCAAGGCGAGGAGACTATCTCGAAGCAAAGCAACACACTGTGACATGAGAGAGAGAAAGAGACTCCGCAGGAAACCAACTCAACGCGGTCTCGGCTTGAAATGCACAGCAATCAGCGCAGTTACGACACACTGCGGCGCAGAAATCGAGAGAGCAAAAGATTGAGAGAGCAGGGGCCACTTTGAGACGCCCGTCGGATAAGTCGAGAAGGATGCATCAGTGACGCAAATCACAAAAATCCACAAATTCATTCGTCTGTGCGCTTGTTTGCTTCAAAAAAGCGTTCCAGTCAGCAAAGTGCAGCACATCAAAAAAGCCACAAATTTACAGCACATGGCCAGTGTCCGCCCGCCCCCACCTCTATCGTTCTTCTCACCTCGGCACGCCAGCGCGAGAGTTTCGCCGGCGTCTTTTTCAATATCAAGCGGAGATTGAATATTGACATGACGTTCGAGAACTGACAGACACTCAAAGAGCAAGTCGTCGAGGTGAACACGAAGGTCATGCCTTCTTGCTTGAATGTGCAACAAGAACTCATTGCGGGCTAGACCTGTTCAACGGGATCATCTAGGCAATGAAACAACAGGGGCCACGGCAGAACTTTCTGTTGAGAGTTAGAGCTTCGACTTGTCGTCAGAACGCAGATCAACCAGAGCTTGGAGGTCGGTCAATTCAAGTCGCCGATGGTGTCAACGCTGGAGCTAATTTTCCACACAGTCGAACCAAGTATCATGAATTGAGGTAAGTATCAAGGCACGCTGAACTCACGCCCTAGTGGTAATGCGGTGAAGATACATTGTACACTACGCCAAGCACCATCACTGACGTCGCAACCATCGCACCGCACGCTTGTCATCCTTGATGAGCGGTAGGAGCTTCTTGCGCACCTCAGCATTGTGCTCCTTCAACCAGCGCGCCTCGGAGTACGAGAGCAGACTGAAGTCGACCAAGTTGGTGGCAATCGGCACCTGGGTGATGCGCTCAAATCCGTACCAAGGCACTCCGCCAAAGTCACGATGTGTCTCGATACGCTTGACCGCCAAAAGCGATTCGGTGCGGATACCAAAGTGACCCTCCTCGTAGTAGCCGGGCTCGTTGGTCAGCACCATGTTCTCTTCCAGCGGCACAGGCTTCTTGGATCCCCCCGACATGGTCGAGAAGCCTTGTGGTCCCTCGTGAACATCCATAAACGAGCCGATGCCGTGTCCCGTACCATGACGGTAGTCGTATCCGTCTTGCCAGAGTGCATGCCGAGCAATGGGGTCAAGCTGAACACCTGTCGTGCCAGCCGGGAACTTGGCCTCGCTAAGACGGATGTGACCCTGCAGCACACGCGTGTAGGCGCGCTTCTGCTCTGCGCTAGGTCGACCAAAGTGTACAGTGCGCGTGCAGTCGATGGTACCATCGTGATACTGGGCGCCCGAGTCATTGAGGTAAGGCGTCTCGCGGTCGATCACCCGGCTGCCTTTTTCAGGCGTCTCGTAGTGCGGCAGTGCGGCATTGGGTCCCGTAGCAGAGATGGCATCGTAACTGTCTCCAGCGTACAGAGGCAGCTTCTTGCGGTACTCTTGGAACTGCACAGCTGCCTGCCACTCGTCGATCTTGGCCTGCTTGACTTTGACATGGTCCTCGAGCCAAGCCGCCCATCGGACCCATGCTGCACCATCACGGATATGGCTGGCGCGGAAACCTTCGAGTTCGACGTCGTTCTTGATCGCCTTGCGCAGTGCAACGGGTGAAGGGTCGAGCAATGCCAGCTTTTCGTCGCCGACAGCGTTGGCCACTGCGTAGGACAGCTTCTCACCAGAGACGAGCTTTTGGTCCTCTGTTCCTTCTGAAGCCCATTGGCGCAGATAGTCCCACACCGAATCGTACGGCTCGACGCTGACGTCCAGCTTGCTGCGTACGTACTTGTCGGCATCGCTGCCCTCGGGAAGCAGCTCTGGGCGGATGAAGAGAACCGCACGGTCGGCAGTGATGAAGATGTAGCCGGGGAAGACGGGATGACAGGGGATCGAGGCACCGCGAAGGTTGAGCAGCCACGCTACTTCGTCAAGCGCCGAGAGGAAGTAGGCAGAGCCGGTAGGATGCGACTCGAGATCTTTCTTCACATCTTTGATCTTGGCTTCAGCGGGCTTGCCGGCGTACTTGAGCTCGTGTTCGTAGACAGGGAAAGCAACGGGGGCTGGACGGTCGCTGCCCCAAGCCACATCGACGAGGTTGCGTGTAGGGAAGATCGCAGAGGCCTTCTTCTCAGCCAGAGCCTTGACGAGCGACTTGCCCTGAGTGTAGCTTGTCAAAGCAGGGTCGAGGCCAACCTTGGTGCCTTCCTTGGCCTGTTCGACGATCCAAGCGGGCCAATCGAGGACTCCGCTCACACCGACCTTGTGTAGCGTCCAGTTGTCGTCAAGTTGATCAGCCGCCTGAATGTGGTATCGACCATCTGCAAAGAGGTGAGCCGAGTCTTTGCCGACGATGGCGGTGCCTGCTGATCCTGTGAAGGCCGAGATCCACACCCGCCTCTGGTCCGAAGCAGCGGTGTACTCGGTTGCATGTGCATCGTCGGTGGGGACCAGGTAGAAGTCGACGCTTTCCTCGTCCATGAGCTTGCGGAGTGCGGCAAGTCTCGGTCCTGTTACATCTGGCTTGACTGTTGGAACAGCATCAGCGAGCTTGGCACCCTTTTCTGATTCGAACCTGGCTTCGACCAGGGTGCTGTCGGTTTTGACAGAGGCGACATCGTCGAACCTCTTTTTGCTAAGGAATCCGAAACAGCCCATCGTGTCAGTAAGTAAGGAACAAGCAAGCGTTGGCTAGGGGATGGTGGTGGTGGTCAGTGAAAGAGAGAACGCTTCAAGTGACATACATGTCAGACAGGATCCGTGCGAGGACCCGCCGGATGCAGCCTGCGCAACTCGAGGTCGGACCCTGATCTTCCGAACTCAAAGCGATACACGATAACGGGCGAAAATCGTAAGTTGTTGATTGGCGCATACTAACACGCATCGTTGATCCAGCTATCTCGTACGGCAAGAATGCTCTCCAACCGAAGACTCGTTAATTTGCACGTCGTGCTTGCTTGTCTGGCTCAAGTTGGCCACGCGCGTTTTGTTGTGGGATTTTCGCAGCTTGGCAGCGCTGCAGCAGAGAAGAGCTTTAACCGAGTCTTGTCCTTCTCAACTCTCACCCCATTTTGCGCTCTGACTGCGACAAAAGAAAAAATTGAAAGCTGTGAAAAAAAAAAGTTGTCCAAGGGAAGGAAAAGAAGGAAAAGAAGGGTTGGATGCTGCGCTCTTCTTGGCTGCTGCTGCTGCTTCCTCGTGACAATGCAGAACTCATCTCGACCCCGCCTCTGTCTCTCCATCACCACCATCCTCATCATCATCCACCGCCTCTTCATATATACCTCTCGTCTGGTCTCGGGCGAACATCTCTTCTTTCCTGCTTGAACACCGTCCAAGTCGTTCGAAACGCCCTTCACCCTGTCATAGACTACCACATACATACATAACATACATTTGGAGTTTCTTCGGTCCAGCAATCGTCGACTCATCATCCTCAATACCACCTCGCTCCTGATCGAAGAACAGGACGGTCGTCACCTTCATTTGTTGTACAACAGAGCTTTCCCGGGCTCATATGGCATAGCATCCAGTCTCGGTATACCACCTTTTCAGCAATCGTTCCGACTTTCTCCGTTGTGCAACCTCTTGTCTTGTTTCTTCAAGTGCTTTCGACCTTTTCAACGATCTCACGCAACGTCACCGCCCTCCACGGATACTTCACACGCCATTGTACAACAACGTCACTTTGTACGTTTCGCCTCGCCACGCCTCACCTCAAATCCCGTCTCCCGCTCAGTGTCTGCTTCATTTCACACACTATCTTCGGTCGACTCGGGCTACTTGGGTCAAGCGTCACGCCACTCTTCATTTACTTGACTGTATTTCACCGCACCCAATCTCTCGCTGGCATCACCCTCGCTTTGTCTTGCAACCACCACCTACCCTCGCGCACGTTTTTTGGCACGGATTCTAAGCCTCCTACCAACTCGGACTCGAAGCCGTCACCTCACATTCATCCACGACGTGCTGAGCTTTAGCACGGTTCACCACCCTCGGAACTGAACGTCATCCCTTTCTGCGTCGACAGCCGAGACTGTCGCGCTTCTTGTTTATCTGCCTGCCACCATGACGGCAGACACTCCTTCTCAGAGCATGCCTCCCTTCAACCTCTCACAGTACCCCTCGGATGAGGTGGACCGCTTGACTGGAGCTCGCAGATCTCAACTCCCTCGGAACGTATCTTCGGATGACGGACATGCAACTGTCAACCTTCCGGCTCCCAGTGGTGGCTCGACGGCTCAGCTTGGACACGAATCCATGGGCTTCAACGGCATGTTTGGCTCCGGCTCCAACAACAACGCCATGAGCAGCAGTATCTCGAGCCTGCACAGCAACACTTCGAGCACGGCGTCGGGCGGCAACACTGCACCTTCCAGGCCCGGTTACGATCAGGCGAGTCGTCTGCGACACACGTTCAACACCGCGCGCAGCTCCTCGCCTCTTTCGCGCCCGCCGCTTTTCAGTCCAAGCTTGCTACACGAAGTCGAACGGCCGTCTCAGCAAGTGAGGTCGCCATCAGGCTCCCACCCTGCCTCTTCTCCGCCTCCGAGAAGCAATTTGACCTCTCCTCGCTACTTCACGGACCCGCACCACTCGTCGAATGCGTCAGCGCATCTCCAACAGTCTTTCCAGCACTCGCAACAGCATCCCAACCACCCGCATCCGCATCAACAGCATCCTCCTTCCCAGCATCACTCCCAGCAGCAGCAGCAGCAGCAGCAGCACCACCAAGCGCAACAGCATCAACCCCAGCAGCATTCTTCCGTCTCCAACAACCAGCAGTCCTCATCTCATCTGCCACACCAGCACGCCCCTATGCACCAGTCTTGGCAGGCCCGCAACGGTGGTATGGGTCCACTCGATTTCCCTCCCTCGGCGCATCCTTCTGCGCTGAGCCCATCGGACCGCCCACACTCGTCCATGTCTGAGCGTTCATCTCGCCTTCACGAGAATGCCGCTCATGGCATGGCCCTAGGCACCGCCCAGAGCCCAGTGGGAAGCATCCACAAGGAGTCCGAGTTCAGCATCTTTGTCGGTGACCTTAGCCCAGACCTGCGCGAAGAGGATCTCGTGGCTCAGTTCTTACAGCCTCCGGCCTGGCCTCACAACCACCCCTTTGCATCGGCACTCATCCATGCTCAGCAAGCGCAGGGCATTTACCAGCCTGGCGCACACATCGGACCTGCGCCCTTCCACTCGACCAAGTCAGCCAAGGTGATGACGGACCCTGTCACTGGCGTCTCGAAAGGATACGGCTTCGTTCGCTTTGCACTTGAGGCCGACTGCAACCGTGCGCTCGTTGAAATGCAGGGGGTCGTTGTCTCGCCCTCCAACGGTCTTTCGCCTGGACGTCCCTTGCGCGTCAGCACAGCAACTCCCAAGAATCGCGGCGCTGGTCCGTCTGCTCCGCTTGGACCCAACATGCCAGGTGATCCCAGCCAGCAGCACTTGCAGATGCCCCGCCCCCACAACCCAGCCCAGAATGCAGGACCATCGTTCTTGTACGGTGGTGCGCCCGGTGGTGCTCCTCCTGGTGCTCGATCGGAAGTTGTCTCGCCTCAGCCGCACCTTCGTCAGCAGTCGAGTCCGACCAACCCTGCCTCGCTTGTGTCTCCCATCTCTCCGGCATCTCCGTATGAGGGTCCCGGGAGTGGCAACATGCCGGGTTCCTTTGGACCCCTTTACGGCGGTTTCCCTGGCAACGGAGGCAGTGACGGCGCTCGCGATTCGTCTCCTGCGGGAATGCTGCGTTCTCACACACCCTCGTCGGCACCACCTCAGCCTCTGCAGCCAAGCGGCAATCCCGGTGACAGTGCGGCTGATCCGAACAACACGACCGTCTTTGTTGGAGGTCTGTCGTCGCTCATCTCGGAAGCTACACTGCGCAGATACTTTGAACACTTTGGTGAGATCACGTACGTCAAGATCCCACCTGGCAAAGGATGCGGTTTCGTACAGTATGTCCGCAAGCAGGATGCCGAGAACGCTATCCAGCGCATGAATGGGTTCCCCATCCTCAACTCCAAAATCCGTCTCAGCTGGGGACGTAGCCAGGGCGACAAGGCTGCGGCTGCGGCCGCACAGACCATGGCTCAGTACGCTCAGCTTGGTCAGCTAGCTGGTCTGGCTGGATTGAGCACTCTTAGTCCATCTCAGCTCGCGCAGCTGGCTGGCCTTGGCAGCGCGCTCAGTGCGGTTCAAGCTCAGGCTCAGGCTCAAGTGCAAGGCGGACACGGTCAGAGAGGCCCTCCTGGATTCGCATTGGGCGGTGTTGGCGGTCTCGCCAATGATCCTCTTTCGACCTTGGCAAGGCAGCTGGCAGCTGCTAACCTTGGCGCTGGTTCGAGCATTGGTGGACCGCTGCCTGGTAATCAGGGATTGCCTGGTATGGGTCAACGAGCCCCACTTCCGGCATTCTTGCAGAACCAGCAACAGCAACAGCAGCAGCAGCAGTCGATGCAACAGCCGCATCAGCTTCCGCACCTGCAACAGCAGCAGCAACAGCAGCAGCAACAGCAGCAAGCCCAATACCGGGGCCAATTCCCCTCGTCCCAGAACGCTGGTCTGCCCGGTCTGGGTCCGAACGGTGCCATGAATGGCGCTGGTGGCTATGGCGGCGGTGGAAGCTCGCACTCGAACCAAGGATTCGACTTTGACCAGCGAGGTGCCAACGAGTTTGCGGCTCAGGATGGATCTCGATCGCGATCCATGTTGCCGCCGCAACACCAGCAGCAGGACGACTTTTCGGGGTTGCCGCCGCTGTCTGAATCGGAGCTGGTGGACGCTTTCGCAGGGCTCGACTTTGACGACGCCACACGAGCCGCTCTAGCCCAGCGTTTGCAAGCGGTTCAGCAGGGCCAGGGTGCGGATGGATTCGGATCTGGCTTCAACGCTGCCCAAGGCGGACCTTCTGGCAAGCGACCCGATCCCTTTTCGGGCGGCTACAACCGCGACCCTACCGGCTTCATGTTTAGCCCTTTTAGCCCTTCCGATTCGCCCATCGTTGGCGGGAAAGCCGATTTGCCCAATTCGCACTCGTCGTCGTCGTCGCTGCATCTCTCGCACAGAGCGGATGAGGAGGCGTCGGCGAAGGAGGCTGCGCCGACGGGTAACGCTGATCGCTGAGCGATGCGACCGTTAAAATTTTGGAAATCTTCGCACTTGTTTCTCTCTCGCTCTCGTTTTCTAGGTCACCTGCTTTTGTATTCTGTCTCCACGTATTATTAGATGCGCAGGCGCGCACGCCAGACATACCATTGTTGTTATAGTAGAAACGATCGCGCTCCTTTTTTGCAAATTGTACTCTTTTTTTCGTGGCGATTGACTGATCGTTGGTGGCAATCTGTTGGTTGGAGTGAGAGGGCGAAGTTGGGGAGTGATGAACTCGGGTGTGCGGGAGGGTTGTGTGAAGGGTGGTGTGAGGGCGAGGGGTGGTGTGAGGGTTGTTTATACGGAAGGTAGGGATTCGAGCTGGGTTTGGGTGGAGGAGAGGGTTTGTTTGGCAGCGGTGAATTCGGGGGTGTTGGTGATGGATGGTTCTGTCAGACCTTCCTGTTATGCGGCACGAAGGGTGGATTAGCGATCGTGTGAGGGTGTATAGACGAAGTGTCAGCGAATGTGAGAGAACTTTCAAGCGAGGGCGGTAAGGGGGTAAAAACGTACGAGGTACGAAGCGAGATCGTCGAGCGCCAGCTCGAGACGCTTCCTGCAGTCCGGGATCATCTTTTGCGTGTCTTCCAGTACCGTTCGCTACACAACACCTCGCAAAAAAGTCGTGTCAGTGAGAAAGTAATAGAAGGTAAAAAGAGGTGTAAAGGGGAAGGGATGGAACACACACCTGCTGCTTAACATCGTACTCGTCGCGTCCAGCGTCGACGAACGCCGCGATCCGCTGCTGTTGCTGCTGCGCTTCGGTGACGTACGACTGTTCTTCCTTGGCCAGCCTGAACAGCTCAGCGCGCAAAATCCGAGCAGATGCGTAGCGGTGACGGGAGGAAGAGGTGGGAATGGATCAGCGAGGGAAAGCAGCGAGAGAATGGAGGGAGGTAACAAACGCACCGCCTAACAACCCCAGTCTTGATCGTCAGTTGACGCTTGATCGTGGATGCATCTGACATGACGATACCGCCTTGTTTGTGAGGCAGGAAAAGTGAGAGAAGGAGAGGGTCAGGGTGACAAGGCGAGATCGAGAGCGAAAGAGAGAGAGAGAGGAAAGTGTTGATTGCGCGTAAAGTGCACAAGCAACACCTTCACACTTTCTGCTGCAGCCGAATTCCGATGTTCAACACGCGACCTGCGGTCTTCCAAGGGTCTCTCGCACACCAGCAAACCTCGCAGCCACACCTTAAAACCTCCCCTCTCCTCACCACAGCTAGCAACATCCTTCAGGCGCATCTGGAATCGAAGTTTGCTGCCACCCACGATTCAATCTTCACACTCACTTCCGCAGGTTCTGCAATTCCAACAAATCCAATCTATAAATTGCTAAGATCTCAAGTGCAAAATAGAGCAAAATCAAGGCCGCGGCTTCATCCTCCCGGCAAAGCCACCCAGCACTTTACCCTTGTCCTTCTTGCTCTTCTTCTTCTTCTGCTCCTTTGCGGCGCCGAACGAAGTCAGCGCGCTAGCATACGGCGAAGCAGGGATCCCCCTCGAATGTTTCGCTGCCTGGATCTGCTGTGCTGCTTTCTTCTGCTTGCGCTTTTCCTTTTTGGAGAGAGCGACGAACGAGTCGGCGTCGTCGTCGGAGGACTCTGCTTCCGGGTCCAGCTGCGGACGACGCGATGGGCTGGCAGGGGCGGTGGAGGAGGAGGCGCCGACGAGCGATTCGTACTCGTTTCGGTCGACTGCGGTTCCGAGCTCTTCTTCGAGAGCGGAGGACGCGGAGGGCATGGTGAAGGGGTTGGATGGCAGACGCGGGGCGGAGGAGGAGCCGTAGAAGCTGGCTGCGGATTTGGGTTTGGATGATAGCATCTGGTCCAGTTTCTGGCTGGTGCCGTTGATCGCGGGCGAGGAGCCTGAGTCGCTTTCATCGTCGCTTGTGCTTTGGAGCGCTTTCTTGGGCGAAGAAGCAGCGGCAGCAGATGCAGCTTTTCGACGCTTGAGCAGCAGCGCTCTGTAGGCAGCTTCGTCGTCGAACTCATCCGCTTTTGCATCTTCATCTCCAGAGTCGGATTCAGACTCGGACTCTGGCACAGCTTTACGCTTCTTCTCTCCCACCACAGCCTTAGCCAAGGGAGGCCTGACCGAAGTAGCTGCAGCAATCGCCTTGTCCAGCGCCTCATTCTCCCTCAAGTAGAACAAGATGTAGGCGCTTTGATCACTCAAAGGCCCGCTCCTGCCCATCTCGGAGACATGACTGTCGTCCATGCGAGTCCACCTGCCCGAAGGAGACTTGACGCTAGCCACGTAGTGTCCGCTGTTCGGCCCAGAGCCGTAGTGGTGCACCACCGCATAGAGCGTGTACCTCGCTGGGCCCTTGTTGACTGACAGATACGGAGCGATGTTGAGGCTCTCGTCAAACGCAATCTGGCGCGACATCTTGCCACCGAGGATGGTGAAACGCTTGAGGTGCACTGTGAGCGCCGGTGGAGCCGAGTCGATGGTGAACTGCTTGGTCGCGTCGACCTTGCGCTTGCACTTGTCGCACTTGTACTTTTCCGACCCTGTGAGGTGGTCTTTGGCGACAAAGGCGCGGAAGGCGTCGGTGAGTGAGTTGATGCCTTTGCGCAGGTCGAGGCTGAGATCCATGAAGGGATCAAAGGTGTCCGAGTTGTGGCCGCAGTTGTGGCACGTGACGCGGCTACGGAGCTTGCCACCAAACATTTTTTGCACGAATGTGGTGCGGCGGATCGGGTCGTCTGGCTTGAGCGACTTTGATGCGCGCGCCAGACAACTCTGCTGAAGCGCTTCGAGGAGGAAGCGAAGGTACTCGTGGGCATCTTCTTGCCTGCCTTGACGAAGCGGCTTGGCGAACGACTTGAGATTGCGGTTGAACTCCTTTGGTGCATTTGTTGGCTTGGAACCCAATAATGAAGCTTTGGTGAAGGCCTGCATTGCTGTGACGGCGTCAAAAGCTGCATTTGGTTTTCCACCAAGCTCTCCATGCAGCGCATCCAGATCCTGAGTGAGGAGCGCAAAAGCGAGTGGCGGCGTATGAATGAGAGACTGCATGACGCTGTTCATGTAGCATGTGTTGCCGTAGTTGGCCAGACCAGCTGCTGCTTTACGCACTTGACCAGGGAAGCGAAGTGAGATCTTGTACGGATACAAGTCGCGAGAGCTAGCCTTGCCGTTCTTTGAGGGTGATGAAGGCGGTTCTGACAACGAGTCGGTGTCGAGGTCAGCGCCATTGCCGTTGACGCGCGGCGAGTCTGTGTGCAGTAGCAAAGCATGTTGCTTCTGCTCTTGCTTGCGCTTTTGCGCTGCTGCAAAGTTGGGATCGTTGACAGGGGTGAGTCCAAGGGTGGTATAATCCTGACCCTGCTTCTGATTCGACTTGATAAACTTGACTGGATCAGAAAGGAGAGCATGCAGCATCCCTCTCTGCTTGAGCGTGTCTCGGAGTTGGTCTCCACCGGCATTGAGGATCTCTCGAGCGAGCTTCTTCTTCTCCTGCTTTGTTGGTGAGGAAGGAAGAGAGTTGATCGAGGATGACTTTTTGTGATGACCATTAAGTGAGGAAGACTTTTTTGTTGGGCTTGTGAAGGAGTCGGATCGATGCAGACCATTCTTCTGTGGTGACTGGCTATAGGAACGTGAGGCTGAGCCGTCGTCGACCTGCGACGAAGGACGTCTGGCCACCTCGGCCATTGTGAAAGAGAGGGGCGCTCGATTTGCCTTAGCAACGAGGCAGTGAGCACCACTAAGCTTGCGCCAAAGGATTGTGATAAGTGTGAGTGTTGACCGAGACCGCCTTGCTGAATGTGACCTTGATGAGTCGAGGTCGAGGTCGATATCAAAGTCAGCAGGCTCGAGAGCTCTCGTGACAAGCTGATAGTAGCCACTGCTGCGGATGCGACTTTCGGTATAGCCGCTTTCTTTCGATTCTCGTGTCGATGCTTTTGTGTCGGAGCCAACCGATAGCAGAACGGTGATGGCAGTCTTGCGATACTCTATTCAACTCCTCCGCGGTGTCGGACGATCCGGCTCATGCTGAGGAAGCAGAAACTTTTTTTAGGTTTCGCACAACTTTTTTTGCGAAATTTTTCTCGCCGCCCATCACGCTCAAAAACGTCAAAAATGAAAGAAAAAGGAGCATCGAGCAGCAGCAACGCGTGCTGCAACCGCCTTTGCGCCGAACCCACCGCGCTTTTCTTCTAGTTTGTCTTGCAACGCGTGCTGTGCAGCCACCAAATTCCTCCACATCCCGTTGGCTCGAGGAATCACACACACAACCTTTCGAGGCAGCAGCTCGCGACACGCTCATGGGTCCGTGCCGAGAACGACAAGGACCCTGACCTGTGTCGTTGCCCCTGTGAATCAGTGAATGAGCGTGCAGCAAAGAGCAACACACACACATACACACACCCAAAAGGCAGTCGGAACGATTCACTTGACCGTCACAGTTCCGATCAGCACCTCTCAGTCATATCCTCAGTCAGCATTGGCTCCCATCCGGCAGCAGAGGTCGAGGCAGCATGGACGCAGCTCTCCAAAAGGCGCTCTTGGACCGCGTCTATGACAAGCGCAAGGCTGCTACACTCGACCTCGAACGCCAGGTGCGCGAGTGTCTGGCCAAAGGTGATCGTGCGCGCGTCAACCTCATCGTCCAGCAGCTTTGCTCCTTCCTCACCGCATCACCACAGAACGTCAACGCTCGCAATGGTGGTCTCATCGGTCTCGCCGGTATCGCCATCGCTCTCGGCATAGAAATCGCTCCCTTCCTAGAGCAGATCGCCAAGCCTGTCTTGGCCTGCTTCAACGATCCAGATAGTAAGATCCGCTATTTTGCATGCGAGAGCTTCTACAACATCGCAAAGGTCTGCAAAGGCGAAATCCTCGTCTACTTCAACGAAACCTTTGATGCTCTCTCCAAGCTCGCAGCAGACTCGGAGTTGAGCGTAAAGAACGGCGCTGAACTCCTCGATCGCTTACTCAAGGATATCGTTTGCGAAGCGGCTCCTCATTACGTCTCGCAATTCCAGGATGTATCGCTCATCCGCGCTCATCAGGACGCACACGATGGTTTCGCCGGCGGAGCTGCAGAGCTCGACGTCGCTCGTGAAAAGGCGCATCAGATCGACCAAGAAGGCGCCGCTGGCAATAAGGTCTTTTCTCTCGCGCGCTTCATCCCGCTCCTGGCAGAGCGCATGTATGTCCTGAGTCCTTTTACTCGCAATTACCTCGTCAGCTGGATCACCGTTCTCGGGTCGGTCCCCGAGCTAGAGCTCGTCAGCTACCTCCCTTCTTTCCTCGATGGGCTTCTCAAGTATCAAAGTGACCCCAACACCGACGTTCGTGTCGCAACTGCCAATGTGCTCGCTGACTTTTTGCGCGAGATCCGCCATGCTGCAGAGCTCGCTGCAAGAAGACAGGCCTTCGAGCAGCATCGCGCCGAACGACAGGAGCACAAGAAGCGCAAGGGCAAACAACGCATCGCTGCAGCACCCGCAGAAGATGCCCCTGCAACTCTGGAAGCATCCGACGAACACCAGTCGCAAACTCAGCCCGAGCAACTACCAAGAAGCGCCAGTCCGAGCAAGTCTTTGCGATCGTCGTCGCGAGCACCATCAGCCAAGGCAAGGAACGATGGCTCCATCTCTCCTCTCCCGCCTCAGCAGCCCACTCAAGGCGCAGATCAGGAAGATGACCCGACAGCAGATGAGGACGATGACGACGAAGAGGACATCTGGGTTGACGGCACCGAGGTGCGAATTGACTACGCAGCCATCATGGAGATTCTGATCAACCACATTGGCTACCCGGATGAAGAGATCCAAGCGACCACGCTTCAGTGGATCGCCGAGTTCCTCCTCGTAGTCAAAGATGTCGTGGTGCCTTTTACTCCTCGACTCATTTCTGCCATCCTCCCAAGTCTGGCCCATCACAGTCCCGCCATTGCTAGTGCTGCACATGCAACCAACATCAATCTCTACAGGGTCATCCAGGACATTGCCGCTCCCCCTACACCTCCCAGCGCCAGACCTACTCCTACATCAGCAGCAGCGTTGCAGGGTCATCGACATACAGGCTCCACTGCTTCAGCTCGCGACAGGGCGAACGCAGGCAGCCCTACGCAGCATAGCAACCTCGGCAGACACGCCTCGGTCTCACGGCCTTCGGCATCGACGTCTGGGCTCCCTGCAACACCCGGTCCTCTCTCTCCGAGATCACGAGCAGGTACCTTGACTGGCGAGCCAACAGTCAACATCGCCGCTCTCAACCTATCCGACAACCCGGCCAACGATGATCACACGGAATCGCCTGTTCAAAATGGCACCGACGGCAAGACTGTGGATGTCGACCCATTCGACTATCAGACGACCGTCAATGCGCTCACTTTGCAGCTGCTCGACGAACACGAAGAGACCCGCGTTTCTGCGCTCGAGTGGCTGTTGATGCTGCATCGAAAGAGTCCGCACAAGATCCTGTCCATGGACGACGGCACCTTCCCCGCCTTGCTCAAGACGCTGTCCGATCCGTCCGACGAGGTCATCCGATGCGATCTCCGCTTGCTAGCTCAGATCAGCTCCGCCTCCGAAGACTCGTACTTCCACGCCTTCATGGCGAACCTTCTCAGCCTGTTCAGCACCGATCGACGCTTGCTCGAAACACGCGGCTCGCTCATCATTCGACAGCTGTGCGCCTCGCTCCACACGGAGCGCATCTTCCGTACGCTCGCCGAGATCCTCGAAAAGGACGAAGACCTCGAGTTTGCAAGCATCATGGTGCAGAATCTCGCCATCATCCTCATCACGTCACCCGAACTAGCCGACTTCCGCAAGAAGCTCCGCAACCTCGACTCGCGAGAGGGGCAGCAGCTGTTCGTATCGATCTACCGGTGCTGGTGTCACAATGCTGTGGCAGCTTTCAGTCTTTGCTTGTTGGCCCAGGCGTACGAACACGCTAGCAACTTGCTGACCATTTTCGCCGAGCTCGAGATCACCGTGTCGCTGCTGATTCAGATCGACAAGTTGGTGCAGCTGCTCGAGTCGCCGATTTTCACAGCGTTGCGATTGCAGCTGCTCGAGCCGGAGAGGTATCCGTACCTGTTCAAGTGTCTGTATGGGATTCTGATGCTGTTGCCGCAGAGTTCGGCGTTTGTGACGCTGAGGAATAGGTTGAATGCGGTCAATGGTCTTGGGTTCTTGCATTCGGTGCCGAGGTCGAGCTATTCGTCGAGGCCCGGGTCGAAGGCGGTTTCTGGCTCGGGGAGCACGTCCTCGACGGGCGGTGGTGCAGGTTCAGGAGCATCTGGCGGCTCGGGAGGCGGGTCGGCGTCGATGGCAGAGATCAAGTGGAATGATCTGCTGCACCACTTCCGCGTCGTACAGAACAAACACGAGCGTGCCCGTCGTCAAGCAGCTACGGGCACAACGATGGCAGCAGGCGGTACGCAGCTTGCTCCAGACTATGCCGCACCGCGATTGACCACTGGTGGGGCTACGGGTGCCGCGTCGTCTGCTTCTTCGGTCGCGGGCGGCGCGGGTGGCCGACGAAGGATCAGTCAAGCAGCGACGCCCATCGCCGGTGCCAATGGCGGTACAGCTAGCTCATCTGCACCCTCAGGACCAGGACGCTTCGGTCTCGGACTCTCCGCAACGACTGCAAACGGACGCGGTGGCAGCTCAAGCACCTCGGCGCCAAACACAAGCACAAGCAGCAGCTTTTTCGGCATACATCTTCCCACCGGCGCAGCTTCGACGGCTACTCACGCCGCTGCGACTCGATCATCGAGCCCGTCCGCTGCACGGAGGTACGTCTCGGGTCAGCAGCAGACGTCCAACCCGGGATCGAGGCAGCCTAGTAAAGGTTCTTCGCTGCGTTGATGTGTGAGCGACATGCAATGACAAACCATTCATCGCGAGGTGTTGAAACGTGTGTGGTCGGAACGGTGTGATGAATTGAGAAGTTTTAAAAAAGATCAAACGATCTTGTCTGTAAGCTCTGGCAACTGGTCACCGGGCACAAAGTGACGTTCTACGCCGTCCTCTGTGATATCGACGAGGCGGATGGTGCCGCCGGACGAGCCGTCTCTCCTCATTGCGAGTGACAGTGCTGTTTGCGGGAAGGGCAGTAAGAATTGAAAAGTGGTCAGCGGATGCTTCGGCAGTTTGGTCGGGACCTTGATCTCCAAAGCGAGCACTGGTGACTCCGGTCGGACGAGGTACACTTACCATTCTTGACAAACTCGAGCGTCTTCTCCTTGCCCCACCCCGCCTTCCACGTTGCATCGCAGTAACCGTAGATGTAGGTACTACCCGAACCGCCGATCGCCCACGGCTGCTCGAACACACCACCTCCAAGCGGGACATTGAACACCCTTCCGCCATCCTTCTTGTCCCACCCTGCGACGATGATCCCCGCCGACAAGCGGTCCTTGTTCTGATACACGATCTCCTGGAACAGGTTCGCCGCCACCTTGGTCTGCGGTGGACTATCCGATTCGACCGAATACATGTCGAGGTAGTACGTCACGATGTCGGCGATCGCCTGGGTGTCGGCCGCCGAGCCGGATCGACAGCAGTAGATCCGATCCGAGAGGTGCGTGAGCTTGTCGGTGACGCGGTTGGCGATGTACGATCCCATCGTGGTTCGCGAGTCTGCGCCGAGGATGACGCCCTTGTCGTAAGCCACGGCCATGATGGAGGTTCCGAGATCCACCTCGCCTTTCTTGAGGTGGCCTGTGATGTCCATGCCGTTGACCGCCATGATGGAGTGCGTCCGAGGTGTGTGATTAGCTCGTGAAAAGTTGGTGAGGATGCCGTTGAGGGAGGCTTGCAGCTTTGTGAAGACTAACGCTTCGCACAGGAACCGACACGTGTGCAACTGTGATGCGTCGGGCTTTGTGTGTCGATCGACGCTACCTTTTCGAGAGATGACGAGATGTGATGGTGTGTAGATTGAAATGCAAAAAGAGCTGAGCAGCGTCCCAAGGTGTTGCTTTCCTCGGTGGTGGTGAGCTTCTTGAAAAAAGGCCGTTGGTCTAAGCGGCCGCCAAAAGTGGAGTGCGCAAGCGCTGAAATGGCGGCCGCGTACGCGCGATCACCACGCTTTCCCTTGTCCAGCAGCACAACCACGAAGCCTTGAAAATGAAATCGGGCGCGAGCATATAGCGCCGGCGTAACAATTTCAAGAAAAATCTCGCCCGCGAGCGGAGCGCACCTCGAAATGAAGCTGCGGAGAGACACACACACACACAGAGAGACAAAGACACACACGCGCGCACCAGCCGGCTTGCGAAGACCAAAGCCGTGGCCCAACCAACCACTTTGACAAATGGCCCCTTCCATCCCTACATCGACTACGAGCACTCTCATACACCTTCGAGCTCACTCTCTGCATCCTCTTGCTCGCCTCAAGCATCATCGTCGGCTTCTCCTGCAATCGTCTCTTCCTCCGCTCTGCGTTCTCTTGGGAGCTGGCTCTCTCTCTCTTTCGTCTTTGTAAACCCTCTCCGCAACTGCATCTCTCGACTCGCTCTCCGTGCAAGGCCCTTTCATACACCCTTTCTCGCTTCAACGCTTTCCCATCAACGCATCCTCTCTCATCTCTGCCCCCCGCGTTTAGATCTTCACCATGGGTCAACAAGGCTCTCAGCTGCTATCGGACATCGAAGCCACCTCCAACTTCAACAGCAAGGAGATCCAACGGCTCAAGAAGCGCTTCATGAAGCTCGACCGCGACGGGTCCGGTTCGATCGACAAGGACGAATTCCTCCAGATCCCGCAGATCGCCAACAACCCGCTGGCGCTGCGCCTCATCGCCATCTTCGACGAGGACGGAGGTGGCACGGTCGACTTCCAAGAGTTCGTGGCGGGTTTGTCCGCCTTCAGCAACCAGGGCAGCAGGGAGGAGAAGCTCAAGTTCGCGTTCAAGGTGTACGATATGGACCGCGACGGGCTCATCTCGAACGGAGAGCTGTTCCTGGTGCTCAAGATGATGGTGGGCAACAATCTCAAGGATCAACAGCTGCAGCAGATCGTCGACAAGACCATCATGGAGGCGGACACCAACGGCGACGGCAAGTTGGACTTTGAAGAGTTCCAGGCCATGGTGGCGAATACGGACGTGGCGAAGCAGTTGACGTTAGAGGACCTGTTCTGAAGCGAGGGGCAAGAGAGATATACCCCCCTGCCTCGGGCGAAGGAGGACAGAAAACAAAACGAAGCAACTCTCCTGTTTCCGCCCAAATGCATCCAGCTCTGAAACGTCTCAGAATGTCACCTCAAAATCTTTCGCATCGTATGTTCCCCGACACTGTATCGTATCGTTGGTCTCCATCATTTCTTCTCCTGTCAGAGGTTTTCCCTGCTTTGCTTGCGTCTGTTCTGTGCAGCGTCTTTGCTCGTGCGAAGCGTCTCAATGCCTCTTTCGCACAATTGAACTGTGCCGGCAGTGAAGCAGTCTGTCCTGGAACGATCAAAACGTTGCGCACTTTGTCGGCTTTGTGTTTTCAAGATGATGCCTGCATTACGATCTGCTGCATTACAATCTGCGATTCCTTACGCCGATTCCTCTGCGAACCTCAACCTCGCCAGTGGCCGCAAGATCTCCTCCAAACCTTCCACCTTCCCATCCCTCCTTGGCAGCGTCGCGAACCCTCTCCTCTCCAACCTGTTCAACTTTTTCGCCGTGTGCGCGTTGGTGCTCGTCCTCTGCCCCCTCACCGGCAGGTGGCTCGCGTGTCTTCGGCCTCGGTAGCTTCCGACGTCTCGGTGGTGGTTGATGTTGGCGTGCAGGACCCTCTTGAGGTCTGCTTCGATTTTGATCTGCCTCAACGGGTCGGATGTCGCTGCTTCCATGGAAGGTCGCGATGCGGTAGATTCTTCGAGAAGCGTAGGTTGCGGTTTGCGCGCCGGGATCGAACCAGGTGATGAGAGGTACGCCGAGAGTTGCGTGATCTGGGACTCGGTTAGGGAGGAGACCGTGGCTCGATCGTGCAGCGACAGACGCGCGCAGAGCCGGTTCGCCGTGTCGTAGGAGATGCCGTAGAAGTTGGTCAGTGCGATCTGCAGCAGCGAGATATGAGAGAGAAGGTATCAATGTCAGCAGTCAAGTCCAGGGCAGAGCAGAGAGAGAGGGGTTTGCAACGTACCCTGACAAGCTTGTGGTCGGCCAAGTGCACACCGAGAAGATACATCTTGAGTTGGAATCTTCACCTGCAAAGAGGTGGAAATCGAGGATACTGAGGATAGGTCTTGCGCTGTTGTATGCTTCCAGAGGTCGGTTGAGGCCAATAAGCTATCTGTGCAATGCAGCTGTTCGGATGCAACGCTGCTGAAACCGACGAGTGAGATGGTAGTCGAGGCCAATGACAACTCTAAATGACGAGGAGAGCATTTCTTCTGAACCTAGCTGTCCGGCTGAGAAAAATGTCGCTGACACGTGATTTATCAGCATCCAGTCCAGCCTAACACCCTCACCTCGGAAAATCCCCCTTCTCATCCAGCTTGTCAGCCACCCCTCGAGAACGACCTCAGCATCAGACTAGAACACGCTAGGAAAGACGACGAGAATGTCAATGAAAGATTTCAAAAACCGGTGACTGCAAAAGGAAAATGCACGATGAGGACATGCTAGAAGGACAGCGAAGGGGAAGACAAGAGAACCATGAGAGGAAAGGGGAAAAGGGGGTAGAATGATAAAGCGTCGTGTAGAAGAAATAAGGGCAAAGAGTGCAAGTTGAGAATCGCAAAAGAAAAGAGATGGAAGGACAGAGTTGACCTTCTTTTGGGGAGTTGGCGCGGGTATGCTAGTTGATGTTGTACAAGGAGAGCTTCGAGCAGCATTTCGGCACATCTGTTGCTCAGGATCCATCCTGACCACCTCCACCAGATCCAAACAGATTGCCAAAGTTGCCATCCCAATCACCACCGCCGAGACCGCCTCCGCCGGCACCATCGGTGGAGAGCTCAAAGTCGAAAATATCGTTCATCGAGCCGCCGAACCCGAACATGCTAAAGTCTTCGGCTCCGCCTGTTCCGCTCACGCCTCCGTTGTTGGCGTCCGCTCCTCCGCTGCTGCTGCCATCCATGCCGGATACGCCGTTGGCGCCGTTCTCCGTGCTGTTGTTCGAGCCAAACGCATTGGAGTCGGACGACATGGCGGAAGGTCCAGAAGGTGGTGGCATAGCTGCATCGATGGGTTGAGACGTGGGTTGACCGCCAGAGCCTGTTCCGGCGATACCGTCTGGCTTGGCCGCCGCTTCTCGTCCAGGCGTTGCAGCACTGGCGCTCACCGGTGTCGCAGCATTGGCTGCAGCAGGCGTGGTCGGCCCAGCAGCGCCATTGCTGCCACCAGACCCAGCCGCGTTGGTGTTGGCGTTGGCGCCGCCTGGCACCGAGGCGGCTGTAAGCACCGGCGTCTTGGCTGCTGCTTTCGAGTTCTTGCGCTGACGAGCGTTGCCCTTCTTGCCCTTTTCTGCCGAACCCAACTTGGGAGTGTTGGGTACGTTGGAGGGCGCGGGCGATTCGCCTTGTTGACCTTGCGATTGGACAGCATTGTTGTTGTTGTTGGACTGCTGCTGCTGCAAGTTGGTCGCACTGATGCGCGGTGATGGCGATGAGATCGAAGCGGATCCCGGAGGACCCATTTGCGATGCGACCCTCTGCATACCAGGACGCTGCATGTTGGCAGGTGAAGAGCCCATCTGCACCGAGGAGAAGTGAACAGTGTGTGGGTCCTCCGCTCCGCCTTGAGCAGAAGGCGGCCTCGCGGGACCTTGGTTCTGTTGCTGCTGCTGCTGCGGCTGCTGAGGCTGCTGGAATGAGCCAGGAGGACCCTGCTGGCCCTGTTGGCCGGGCTGACCGGGCTGCTGTTGCTGTTGACCCTGTTGACCTGGACCGCCCTGAGGATGTTGCGGGCTAGGTCGAGCCACGTTACCATTAGGCATGCTACCTGGTCCCATCATGCTCGCCATCAGACCTGGATCGTGCGTTGCCATGAGCGGTGTGAGTCGGCCCGCTGCGGCTTGTGCGTTGGCAATTTGCGCAGCTCGTTGCTGAGGTGTCATGTTGGCCATGCTAGCAGGACTCCCCGATGCAGCAGGCCCAGCCATGCCAGGTCCGCCCATAGAAGGAGGCCGCGCTTGCGGTGATGGACCTGGTTGACCTGGCATACCTGGCTGCATACCATTGCCCGCAGCTGCTGCTGCTGCCGCTCCACCCTGGTAGTTGGCCTGAGCCCTCAGCAGATTCTGAAGCCCCTGTGCCTTGGCCTGATATGCCTGGACGTTCGCGTAAAAGTCGGCGGCGGTGGTCTGGTTGGGCGCATTCTGCGCCTTCATCCATTCTTCACGCATGGCGGCTTGAACGCTCTGGAACTGGTTCATGACCATCTGTTGCTGATGCGGGTTGAGCTGTGGGTGCTGCTGCTGCGGTCCTTGGCCTGGTTGTGGTGGGCCCCCAGGTTGCTGTTGTTGCTGCTGCTGCCCTGGCTGTTGGCCTGGCTGCGATCCACCTGGGGTGGGTGGCTGCTGTGGTTGAGACTGGGGGTTTCCGGCGGCCAATACTCCCGGTGGACCGGCCATGTGATCGAGTCGATTGCCCTCTGCACCTGGTCCGACGGAACGTCGACCATCCATACCTCCACCAGGCGTCGGCGGAGCTGGAGAACCACCGGCGCCTGGCATCTGCTGAGGTCCCATGGGTGGACGCGCCTGCATCGCGTTCGGCATCTGAGCAGCGCCGGGCATGCCCTGACGCTGCTGTTGCATCATGCGGTGAAGCGCCTGCTGCTGTTGCAAGCGAGCCTGAAGCTGCTGTTCCATGAGCTGGTTGTTCATCCCAGGACGCACAGCCTGGGCATTGGCTGGGTTGTTGGGGTTCATCGAGTTGATCAAGGCCATCCGCGAAGCCGGAGGGAGGTTCTTGATCTCGTGCAGCGGGATGTTCTGACGCTGAGCGGCGGTGATGAGCAGCTGCTGTTGCTGTGCTTGCGGAAGCGCTGCTGGATTCCATTGTCCAGGAGCAGCTGCACGACCGTTCGGACCCACCGCAGCTGCTGCGACATTTGCCGAGCTAGGGTCGGCGTTGAGCCCGGACACGACGATATTCGGGAAGCGGGCACCATTCTCGGGCTGTTGATACTGTGCTTCGAGAGCCTCTGTCTTGCGGCTGGCCTCTGCGAGGCGTTGCATGTTGCGAGACTCTTGATATTCGTAATAGGCGGCGGCTTCGGTTCCTCCGCGACCGGAGCGAGCTGCAAAGACGTCCCAGAAGATGGCCCAGTATTCGAAGAGCAAGCCCTGAGGTGTTCGAAGCGGGACCTCTGGGGGCTCTGTCATACCAGCTTCGTTCATGAGGGCTTTGGCAGCCGAGTTGAATCCTCGTCGGCTGAGATAATCCCAGACATAGACGTCAAGCTTGGTGGCCTCTTCGCCCCATACACGACCGTCCGAGACGGAGCCAGAGTGACTGAGATTGGCCTCGGCACCCTTGTTGTCGCCTGAGACGCCATCCTCGGGACGCGAACGCTTGTCCTTGCTTTCAAAGTCCGGGCTCTTGCTGGCTGTGCGCTTCTTGCTCATCATGACGGATTGGCTGTTGGGAGTGTTTGGCTTGGTGCCGGTGTTGTTCGGGGACGAAGTGTGGCTTGGAGCTGTGAAAGCGGGTGGATTACCGTATGGCTGGGGAGGGTAGACGGTGACCTTGGCCTGGTTGGGCTGCGCCTGTTGGTTTTGTTGCTGCTGCTGCTGCTGTTGTTGGAGCTGTTGTTGCTGCTGCTGTTGCTGCTGCTGTTGCTGTAGCTGCAATTGAGAGTGCTGCTGCTGCTGCGCGCCAAGGTGATGTTGCAGATGCTGAGGTTGCTGTGCGTGCTGCTGATTTTGCTGCTGCTGCTGCTGTTGCTGGATGTGAAGATGCTGCGGGTGCTGAGGATGCTGTGGGTGGTGTAGCTGCAGCTGCGAAGGCTGATGTTGCTGGTGTTGGTGATTGAGCTGCTGCGTTTGCGGTGTGAACATGGTTGCCGTAGCAAGGGCAGGAGAAGCGACCGGAGCTGCAGAGATGGAGGGAGGACGACTGGAACCGGCTGCGTTGTTGGCAGGAGAGGGTTGATTGAAGCCGGAAGGCCAGCCCCACGCGTTGACTGGACCACGTGGTGCGCCGGAGTTGGCCGCGGCGAGGTGGTCGATGTGGTGAGCGGCTGGGCTCGCCTGAGAGGGCGGATGAGGAGCGGTAAAAGTTTGACCTGCGGCAGCAGTAACAAAGCCGCTCATGCTAGGTGGAGAGGACGCGATAGGAACGTTGTGCGGTGACAACGAATCGAGACCTTGTTCGAATCGAGTACGAAAGGAAGCAAGGTGCTATGCAAAAGCGCTCTCGATGAGGCCCGGAAGCGGAATTTGTGCCGAGAGGGTGGGCGAAGCCGTGTGCGGGAATTATCTTGACGCAGAAGACGTTGGGAGTGACGTAGGTGCCGAAGTATAGACGCGTCCGTGTATAGGTGAGACGATAGGCACAACGTGCTTTGCGATGAGCACTTTGGATGCGAGAGCAGCTACGAGAGCATCAGCAGAGACCGAGCTGATTCGGGTGTTGCTGAAGACAGGAGCCGAAAGGGGAAGGTATCGGCGACATGCACGGATGCGAGGATGCAGCGTGACGACGATGGCAGCGAATTCTAGTGAGCGATGAGGATGCTTGTACCGAGATGAACAGGGAAGAGCAGCTCGCTGTACGACTCGGTTGTGACAGACACGAAGCGCCGAGTTCCAAGAATTCGTGATCGACGCGAAGAAGTGATGAGCAGCGATGATCGCGATGGCAAGAGTGCGAAGACGCGAACCAGAGGCAAGTATGGGAGGACGATGTCGCGATGTTGGAGCCACCAGTGGCAGTTGGAGGATGATGGCTGTTGGTGATGGCGATGGCGAGACTAGGGCGTAGCGTGGCGTGGACAGGGAGAACAAGCGCGAGGAAGGAGGTCCAACCCACGAGAGAGAATGTGTGTGTGTGAGAGGAGAGATGTAGAAAGAGCGCGATGGATGAGGCGCGGATGTCGAGGGCGACGAGGAGGAGGAAAGGGATCGTGAGAGGTGAGAGTGAGAGTGAGCGAGAGAGGGAAAGCTAGAAGGAGCGGAGGATAGCTTGGAAGCAAGTACGGAGTGCTGTAGCTAACTGAAGCTGAAGCTGTACGAAGTCATTAACCAGCGAGAGTCCATGAATCGAGCTAACCAAGAGTGAAGCAGCAGCAGCGGCCATCTGGCAAAAAGGTTGTGGAATCGGACACTCAAAAACCAGTCGCGAACCAAGAACGAAATTCGGGTCAAAGCAAGTGAAGCAAGCAAGCAAGCAAGCAAAGAGACTGCACTGTGCAACTGTGTGTCTTTTCTGCCAGTTTGCTGCAGCTCCATTTTGGTTCCATTTTCGACTTTTGACAGGGATTGGGTTTCGTGCTCTCTCTCTCTCTCTCTGGCAGTGTCAAGAGCAGCGATTGCGGAGAATCAACCCGACTCTACCCACACCGTGCCTCTCTATCTCTCTCTCTCCGTCTCTTCTCCTTGTACATCTCAATGCGTATGTTCTCTCTGTGTGTAGGTTATCTCTGCTCTCACTCGCCCATGATGTCAAAAGAAAGTCAAAGTGAAAGAGGAAAAGGTGGGGCCGTTCAGCCGCTGCCTCTGAATTTCATTGAGCCTCGTCCAAAATTAACGTTTGGGCCCAAAACGACAAAGAGAGAGAGAGAGGCGTGGTGCCTCCGGTTTCAGAGGAGAGCGCCATGAAATTAGCCAAACGACGCCCAGACCAACCAGCTAAAACTGGCCTCGCGTCGTGCTCCTCTCTCTGGATCTGAATTGGCGCTTCCACTAGGAGATCTGAGCTGTGAACAGTGGTACCGTCAGGGTTAAGCAATAGACCCAGACAGCTCCAACTAGTTACTGTAGCGCCGCACCGGACTGTGTGAGTCAGTCAAGTTCTTGTGCAAGGGCTTTCGAAGTACACCAACCTGTCAAGCAAGCAAGCAAGCTGTCGTTCACTGTCGCTCGTTTCTTGGTCCTTGACGAGAGGCTCGAAAAGGCAAGAGAGCGTGCATGCATGATCAATTGAATTCGAAGCGGTTAGAAATTTGTATTGACGTCTTGAAAGCACTTGAAACTGTCAATTCAAGAGAGAGGAAACTCGACCGCGAAAAGGGCAATGTGCCTTGACAGTGGCAACCATGATATCGAAGCTCTCGCATCAAATCAATCAATCACAGCAAAGATGCAGCAACAGCCTGACCCTTCAAACGAGGCTAGAGGACGGCTGGCCAGCTTGCGAGCATCCATGGTCCTGCTGTCGATTTCGCATCCCTCGACAAAGAAGTGCTGATGGACCATTGTTGCATATCGCAACCTTATCTGTGATGCTCGCTCGCTCGCTCAAGACGACTTGCTTCTGGCAAATGAACGAGCGTCATAAGGCACAACCGTCGTGGCTCGGAAAAACCAGGATGCAAGCGCGTTCTTCATCCTCCAGCTTCGGTTCAGGCGGACTAAAGCGGCAACTGAACGGCAATCATCGCGCTCAACGCGTCTGCTTGCCTTTCTACCCGTAGACGATGCGCCATCGATCATCACTCTCGCTGACACCCCACCACTTGTCGCTCAGCAATCGAATCGTCCCAGCATACACAGCACCTCTTGTTGAGCCCCGTGCCGAAGAACGAGATCTTCGAATGCATCTGAAGCAAGGTGAGCAGACCAAGCCGGGTAAATTTCGCGCCAGTTTTGTGTTGTCAGATTCTTATAATGCAAAGTTAGAAAGAAAATATCGGGCTGCTGAGATCGGCAATCATGGAAGGAAGCTCGAGGAAGAAAGCAAAGCCTGAACCAACACAGACACACACACACGCAACAGAGCCTCGTTCCGCGCGACTCAAAAGAGCGCTTTTTGGTGAGTGCGCGCTCAGTCAATTTCTTCTGATCAACACTTTTTGGTCCGCAGCTTAAGTTACTTCCTTCACCTCATCGCAACACCATCTCACACACCGCCGCTGCTTTCGACAGCTCATCAGCTTTTCGACGAACCATCGCATCGACAGAGAACAAGGCGCCCGTTCACTCCCGGCAACGAGCCGCAAGATTTCATAGCCATGGCACAGCTCTTCCAGAAAGATCCGCGCAATGCAGGCCTCTTCATCGGCGGTGAGCGTCTCTCTGGCGCAGAGATCCGCAACCAGAACGTTCTCGCTGCCCAGTCCATCGCCAACATCGTCAAGTCCTCGCTAGGCCCCGTCGGTCTCGACAAGATGCTCGTCGATGACATCGGAGATGTCACCATCTCCAACGACGGCGCTACCATCCTCTCTCTCCTCGAAGTTGATCAGCCCGCAGGACGCATCCTCGTAGAATTGGCACAGCAGCAGGACAAGGAAGTCGGCGACGGCACCACCTCCGTCGTCATCATTGCCGCGGAACTCTTGCGCCGCGCCAACGAGCTGGTCAAGAACAAGATCCACCCCACCACAATCATCACCGGTTACCGTCTTGCGTGTCGAGAGGCTTGCAAGTATCTCCAGGACCAGCTCTCCACAAAGGTGGATACCCTCGGAAAAGAGTCGCTCATCAACGTCGCCAAGACCAGCATGTCCAGCAAGATCATCGGTGCTGATGACGACTTTTTCGCACAGATCGCCGTCGATGCCATGCTTGCTGTCAAGACCGTCAACCCACGTGGAGAGACAAAGTACCCCGTCAAGGCCGTCAACGTTCTCAAGGCACACGGAAAGTCGGCGCGCGAGTCGCTCTTCATCAACGGATACGCCCTCAACTGCACCGTCGCATCCCAAGCCATGAAGACTCGCGTCCGCAACGCCAAGATCGCCCTGCTCGATATCAACCTCGTCAAGCAACGCATGCACCTCGGCGTACACATCACCATCGACGACCCAGACCAGCTCGAAAAGATCCGTGCCCGAGAGAGCGAGATCGTCCTCGAGCGTGTTCGCAAGATCCTTGCAACTGGTGCCAACGTCATTCTCACAACCAAGGGTATCGATGATCTCTGCCTCAAGGAGTTCGTCGAGGCGGGTGCTATAGCGGTGCGACGATGCCGCAAGGAGGACCTGCGTAGGATTGCAAAGGCAACCGGTGGTCAGCTCGTCAGCAGCTTGAGCAACTTGGAAGGTGAAGAGACGTTCGAGGCCAGCAGTCTCGGTACTGCCGAGGAGGTGTCTCAGGAGCGCATCAGTGACGACGAGCTCATCCTCATCCGCGGCACCAAGACCGTCAGCTCGAGTTCGATCGTTTTGCGTGGTGCCAACGACTACCTGCTCGACGAGATGGAGCGAGCGCTTCACGACAGCCTCTGTGTCATCAAGCGTACCCTCGAGAGCGGTTCGGTTGTCCCCGGTGGTGGAGCTGTCGAGTCGGCGCTCAGCATCTACTTGGAAAACTTTGCCACTACGCTTGGCAGCCGAGAGCAGCTCGCTATCGCCGAATTCGCTCAGGCATTGCTTGTTATCCCCAAGACGCTCGCTGTCAACGCCGCCAAGGACAGCACCGACTTGGTCGCCAAGTTGCGCGCCTACCACAACGCCGCACAGAACGCCAATGCCGGTGACCCCAAGAAAGCCCTCCGCTTCTACGGTTTGGATCTGCTCAACGGTCAGGTGAGGGACAACCTCAAAGCGGGTGTGTTGGAGCCTACCGTTAGCAAGGTTAGGAGTCTCAAGTCGGCACTCGAGGCCGCGACGAGTTTGTTGCGTATCGACGATGCGATTACCATTGCTCCTGAGCAGCCGCCTGAGGATCCTCATGCTCACATGTAGTGCAAAAAACCAGCTTTTCTCAGTGTATAAAAAGTGAATCTTTACCTCATTTGTCTAGGATGATGTTTCAAGCTTTGTGTGCTGCTGATTGTGTGGCTCTATATGCGATCTGAGTGTGAGCTGTGGGAAGCTGAGAATGGATCCGGCTCGCTAGATTGATCAGTTTGAGCGTACACAAACAGTCCGAGCAGACACTCACAACAGTGCAAAAAAGTGCTGAAAGACATTGTTACGGATACTAATACAAATCACCTAAGACGAGGATGGGACGCTACGCCGATTCGTCAGGCAACTCTCGCAAGTAGAGAACGTTGTTACATCGGATGAACACTTCGCCGAGCATACCGTTGGATTTGCCGTCTTGGAACTCTTCCGTGTTGGCCAGTTGCAAGTTCATGTAGCTATCTGTGCTGACGAGGAATCCCTTGTATTCCATCCCCCATTTGAGGCGGACTAGCACGGGCTTGCCCGTTTGGAGCTGGAGGAAGGGTTTCGGGTTGACTGGCTGGAACTGCGAGTGTGGAGGGCCGAGGTATATTGCGTGGATAGGTGAAACAGGCGGGGAAGGTCAGATGTCAGCGATTTGCCCATTGACAGCGGTTCTAGAGAGTAGGTCAGGAGGTTTAAGTACTTACGCTCGACATTATGGTATGCGCGATATGACAGCAGAGTGCTGTGTTGCAGGTGTCGGTTGCGGATGGAGCTGAAGCTGGTAGGCTATATCTCCTAATCAGAGCCTTGCTGTGTGACCTCGAATGCGAGAGAGATTGCTTTCGTCGTTCGGATGCTGGAAGTGTGAGTCAAAACGTCTGGACCTGACCGCAATGATGAGCTGTGGGGCTGATGCCGTGCAGACCGTGTTCCTGCCGTGTATTCTGCGTCTACGCTTCGTTGACGTGCCGACAATGGGTATATTGAGCCGTGAACGACGAAGGATAGGGGATGGAGGATTGGAAGAAAGTGACACTTAACCCGAATTCAAGGATGTCAACTCCACCTTCTTCGAACCGCACGGTAAAAATGTGAAATGAAGACCCACCACCAATTTCATCCGCTCTAACAAATGAAAATTTTCGGCAGCGGCGCGGCTCAGCGTGGGAAGGTGTTGGTCTCCGGCTTTGGACGCTGCATGCAAGGGTTCAGTCAGCTCGGGCCACACAAACGGCAAAAGGCGCCGAAGCATGTGTGTGGGACACGATGCTGTGTCGAGCTCTAACTTAATTTGTGCTTGGTGGGATTGATGAGACCTTTGGCTCAGTCCTCATTCCTGCTTCATCTACGCAATCATTGTTTCAGCCTTCCATAGCCTTCCAGGAAGCCATACAGCATTCAAGCATCGCTCCGCCACGTAGCGTTTCATTCAGAAACAATCCGGACTGCACACAATGGAGTAGAGTCTCATCTGGCTGCTACTTGCAGTGAAAATTTGCTCTCAAGCAACTCTTCCATCTTCTCCTTCATCTCGCAGATGCAACACCGAGCACTCTTCCGCACATAACATCCATCATGGTTGGGATATCGGCGTCGATAGCTTCAAGCGCAGCGACCTCAGAACACCACCTCGTCGGTGAGGCCCGCGTCCATGCTCCACCATCACTTCAGCTGCCTTTGCTCACGCTGGGCACCCTCGGCGCTCAGGCAGTATGGTCGATGGACATGGCCTTTGCACCTCCATATCTGCTCGATCTGGGTCTATCAAAGTCGGCGATGGCTGCAGTGTTCGTGGCAGGACCCCTCTCCGGTTTAATCGTCCAGCCCCTGATCGGCAGCATGGCCGACAACAGCACATCAAAGTACGGACGACGTCGACCATTCCTTGCAGCCACGACCATCATCTGCTCCGTCAGCATCCTCCTGCTCGGCTTCGCAAGCGAGATAGCTGCATGGTTCACTGCCACTGGAGGTCAAGCGCATCAGAATCTCGCCATCATCATCGGCGTACTGTCGGTCTATCTGGTCGACTTTTCAGTCAACGCCGTCACAGCGCTCGATCGCGCACTCATGGTCGACGTCGCAACGACGGAGGATCAAGCCGACGCGAACGCATGGGCTGCTCGTCTTACTGGCGCCGGCTCGGTGCTAAGCTTTCTTATTGGTAACCTCGATCTGCCCAAAGTTGCACCTAGGTTCCTCGGCACCACGCAGATTCAGATCATCTCGGTATTGGTCTGCATCATCCTCCTCGCCACGCATGCAGTGGTAGTCTTTCGTGTCGAGGAACAGATCCTTGCACAGCCCCGTTTCCATGGCTCGAGAAGAGCGAAAGGTCTCGGGCTTGGGGCCATCGTTTCTGACCTCTACACTCAAGCGCGAGGACTTCCGCCTCCTATCATCGAAATCTTCAAGGTGCAGTTTTTTGCGCAGATTGGCTGGTTCCCCATCCTCTTCTACAGCACGGTATGGGTCGGCGAGATCTACAAGGCCGACGCGCGACTCAATGGCGGCAAGCAGAGCGATCACGAACTGTTCGAAGAAGCTACACGTGCAGGCAGCCATGCGTTTTTCTGGCACGCGATACTGTCGTTGCTCACCTCCATCATCCTACCGCTGGTGGTACCAAATCCGGTGCACGATACGCACGCTCACGAGGTCCGATTTGCAAATTCGCCGCTGCTCCGCAAGCTGCGCAACGTGCGTGATCGATGCCCAGAGTTGCCGTTCTGGTGGCCGTTCGCCAACTTTGTGTTTTTCATCTCGATGATGGGGACGTATTTCGCTGGGTTGACGAAGAGTGTCTTTCTCGCGACGTGGGTGGTGGCTGCGGTAGGATTCTGCTTTGCGATTGCGAATTGGGTTCCAATTGCTCTGTTAGGCATTCTCATTCATACGCAGCAGGTGCAGCCTATCGAGGCCACGACCAGTAACGGCGGTGCGTCTGCAAGTACTGCATCGGGTGCCGGCCGCGAAGTGGATGAGGTGACGATGGCGCTTCTCGGCGATAGCACGAGGGACAGCGAAGGACAAAGCAGAATGGCACGAAAGCCTTCATATGACTCATCTGCGGACAAGCGCTCACGGCCACATTCAACCGCTTACGCCATCTCAGACGACTCGGACGAAGAAGAGCAACTCCAGGATACCCTCTCATTCCGTGCGACTAGTCTGCACGAAGAAGCGCAAGATACGCAGCGTGACGACCTCGAAAATGGCGCCGTGCCTCCCACCAGCGCAGGCAGCACATCATCTCACGCCGGTAGCGTGTTGGGATTACACAATGTGGCTATCGTAGTACCGCAGTTTCTCATCACAGCCGTGTCGTCGTTGATCTTTGCGATTATGGAACCGGGTAGTGATGACGAATTAAAGAGCAGCGATGCGTTGGGGTTGATATTTAGGCTGGGTGGTTGCAGTGCGTTGATTGCGGGTGTGTTGGCGGTGAGGTTGGTGCGGAGGCATGGGGATGAGTTGAGGGGACATTAGGGGTGGTCATCTGGAACTCGATAGTATCAATGACAGCTTTTGATTGTATGTATGGTGCTTGGAGCAAGACTGTGGCCCAGGGACTCAGTAAGAGGCACGCAATGACAACATCCGACGTACAGTAAGCTTAGGAAACACCGGAACGATCTTCGACCTTGCTACGCCAAAGAACAGGACCGACTGATCGTGTTGGAAGCAACTTGATGAAGTCACATCGTCACATTGCGTGGTCGGCTTCGTATTGATTGGCTCATGGCCAGAAAGCACGTCAGCACGCGTGCATGCAAATGAAAGAACTTGATGAGCTCAAGAAGGGTTGCAAGGGCGACAACGCACGCGCGGATTGGCAGCCAAACTTTAAAGATGTGTTCAAGGTTGGACTCTTCTTTGCAGCGCCTGTTTGGAAGAAAGAAGGACTGAAGTGAATGGTATGAGCGCTGCTTCGAGTGTTGAGGGTAAAGATTAAGTTTGGAGTGGCGCTCTCTGATTTTGTGGCTGGGTGTTGGTAGAAAGACCTGCCGCCCCGTGTCTGCCAGCTGCGATGCGTTGCGTGCGTATGCGTGTGTGCGTGTGTGCTGCTGCTTCAACAAGGCTTTTTTGGAACCGAGGAAATAGACTAAATTATTTTTCCCACTCAACACACAGGCACACAACTCTGACACACACACACGCGCGCACGCGCCTCCTCCTCCTTTTCCATTCGGGACTGCCGAAGCAGGTGCTGGTTGCTGCTGCAGCCCAAGGTTTATCTTGGTCCAACAAGAATTGTGGGATGAGGTGTTGGTCGTTCTTCTTGCTCAGTCAACCCAGCTCGGGCCTTCCTATCTTGCTACCATCTCGTCACCCACCTACGCCCTCCTCTTTGGTCCCCTCGCTCTTCGGAGCATCCGTCCACACGCTTGCACATTGTCTCTTGGATCTTGGCGAACGAGCAAGGGCCCTTTTGATTCCGACGGGCATACACTCCCACATACACCGCTTTGACTCCCTTGCTGTGGGTCACGCTTGACGGCATATCCTCGACTTCGGTGTTATCTGCTCTCGACATTGACAACGCATCCGATACGCTGATAGCGCTCTGCCTAATCCTACTCGGCATATTCCGACCTTTTCACCGTTCATCCTCAATGCATTTCGTCGGTCCTCTACGTTTAGTTATAAGCTGAAGGAGACAACGCGGATTGCAGTCACACACTAGACAAGGGTCCGTCGGGAGCGTCACCATGAATCCTTACACCACACTTCCAGCCAGCGCTGTTGGGGGTGCGGGACGAACCGACTCGACAAGTACTCACGCCAGTATGGAGGCAACTGGTTCCGCAGCTTCTCATGGCGGTTCCACTTCGACCACTGCAGCAACTACTACGCCATTGATGCAAACGCCCGATGTTCGTCGACACGGACTCGGCCTGCTCAACGGCGAGTCACACTCTTCGCCTGCGTCGCAGAACTTCCCTTCCCTGTATCATCAATTTCAACCAAGCCGACAAGCTCCATCGCCACATCAGACTCAGCAATATCAACCGCATTCGTATCATCAATACCAGCAGCAGCAGCAATCGCAACAACAGCATCACCATCATCAACACGCTGCCTCCATCAGCAGCTCCTCTGGCTTTCGTCATGAGTCGACTGACAGCGGTCTCGCCCATACATTCTCCAGCAACGCTCTCGTATACAGCAGCCCTGTCCCCGCCAACGATATCTCCGACTCCGCCTCGCAATCCGCTCCCACCTCGTCGGCTGTCTCAACCAATGCATCAAGCCAGATTCTGATTGCAAGCATTGTCCAGCGATTGGTGAACAAGGTGAGTATCTCTGCAAGCGTCGCTACACAACGTCCTCCGCTAACATGACGCTCAATCCTTACCTCCTTTCTTCCCTTGCTCTTCAGCTACCATGCAACTCGGGTTGGCGCCTCCAAGTGGTCGAAGAGGACGACCTGGTCCGCTCATGCGTCATTCACCTCATCAAC
This sequence comes from Sporisorium iseilematis-ciliati, assembly GCA_001748505.1. Taxonomy (NCBI): domain Eukaryota; kingdom Fungi; phylum Basidiomycota; class Ustilaginomycetes; order Ustilaginales; family Ustilaginaceae; genus Sporisorium; species Sporisorium iseilematis-ciliati. The sequence continues at coordinate 80,167 of MJEU01000004.1, read as the reverse complement.
CTCAGCTGCTTTCAGCTTGGCTTTGTTGTCAAGGAACTGCTCGGCGCCATCGAGTTGCTTGTCAAGCAGTCATCTCAGCAGCGCTTGGAACAGCAAGCCAGCATCGGCATGCTGCACTCGCAGCTCTTCGTTCTCAAGGTGTTGGTCTCTTGTCTCAACCACCAGTGGCGCATCGCGTCTGGCTACACCAACAGCCCTCGTCCCGGCCTCGACCCTCTTCCCAACACGGCTCAGTCTAACGGCAAGAATGACCAGGCCACCGCTCAGGCGTCCTCTTCATCAGCCCTTGGCTGGATCGATCCGCCAGCAATGGATGACACTCAGGCCAAGCACGTTCTCAGCGTCATGACCTTGCTCATCAAACAGAACGTAGCCAGGGACGATGCCAACTTTTCTTCCATCCATGACGGCGTTGAATCGCGTCCATCCTCCAAGAACGATCCTGCCGCAGCTCACAGCATGTCGGGCCGTACCGCCCCTTCCGAACGATCCCTTCGAGATCTCAGCCTCCGCGACGCTTCCTCCAGCTTCTCCGCCAGCAAGGCTTTCAGCAGCCAGACGAGCTCACGACTCACCCGTGAAGATCCCGATGCTCGTGAAGACAATGCTTCGACCAGTCTCGGCGAAAAGTTTTCCGAAGTCTTCATGCCCAGCTCCCTTTGCCTCGCTATGTCAACCAGCCTGCACATCCTGTATCCTTGCTTCCCACCGTCGCGCTCGCCTTTCGATACGCCGCCTAGCATCGATACATCTGAACTCGCCACAGCTGCTGCAACCGCCTCCAAGACCTCCTCCTCCTCTGCATCGGAAGAGACAAAAAACGATCTCACAGACGTCAGCTCCTCCGCCAAGTTCAACGCCTCTTCTTGGACCACCACCTCCTTCAGTCAAGATGTCAAGGGGTCTGACGTTCCCAGCCACCTTCAGACTCGCATCTACCGCCTCGCCAGCCAAGTCGTCTTCTACCTCAGCTCAAGCAACTGGGTCGTCGTCAGTGCCCGTCTGCGCAATAGGCTCTACTATCTCAGCTCGACGATCGAGGAAGCGCCTAGCACTGCAGAGCTGCGGCTGCTTGAATGTTCCAACTTTCAGCGTGCGCGTCTCGCGAGCATGCTGCAGGAAGTCGGCACATCGTTCCCGCAGCTCAAGCGCAGTGCCCAGTATACGGTCGCACTCACGCTTCGCCGTGCGATCTGGTCGTGGATCCAGTACCATCCCACCGAGTTCGCAAGTTTGGCTACCGCCAACCGTCGCTCGGAAGGAAGCCCAGACGTCGTCTTCGACCAGGTCTACACCCTTGCCGACACCACCAAGCGCAAGATCGCCTTCTGGCCTATGCTTACGTCGCTCCTCATCCTCTGTCCAGACTTGGTGGGCAAGGCCGCCCTCGGAGAGAACCGCAAAGCGAGTGGCAGTCTTGCCAAGAAGCTGTCTTTCATCGACGGTCTGCGCAAGTCGCCGCGTAACAATGCTCTCATCGACGTTGCCACGCTCTGCTGCGTCGACCTCTTCAAGGCGGCCGGTGCGGTGCCTCGAAGCGAGAACGGCCTCCGCCTCATCGCCCATGATCTTGAAGCCGAGCTCCGAGAACGCCTGTTCGATCCCAAGCGACCCCTCGCCAGCGGCAACAAGCCGATCGAACTCATGCTCATGATCGAGTTCTTCGCCGCGCTCTTCCGTCTCGACCCTCAACGCACCATCCGCGAGCTCGTTCCCATCTGCATGGCCGAGTCGAGTCCCATGCACTTCAAGATCGCGCTGGTCAAGGCATGTGTGCTGCTCGCCAGCGAACGTCATAGGCTGCCGTGGGCTCCCGACGTTAGCCTCTTGTATCCGCACATCTCTCCTCAGCTCCGTGCCTTCTTCCGAGAAACAGCCTACCGTCTACCGCGCTTTGACAATCGCGAGACGGCACGGAAGCGTGCAGCTTCCAGGTCTGCTGCTTCGAGTCACTTCCGCAACGTCTCGCTTTCAGGATCGGCCGCGACGGCCGCCACCAGCGTCGACGAGCTCGGTCGCCTCGACCTTCTCCAGTCCATCTTGCAGCTGTGGACGCTGGATGTCGCTGCCCTCGCCCAAGGCGTCGACTTCACTCAGACCAACGCATTGTCGTCGCTCTCTGGTGGCATCATTCCTTTCGATCGCGAGAACATTCTGCGCAACGCCATGCCCATCGACAACATGCTCAGCTTTACAGCGTCCGTGTGTGCGTTGTTTTCCACGCCTCCAGAGTTTGCAACGTATCGCAAGAGCTGCGCTGTCCTCCTCGCTCGTGTCCACCTTTCTGGCCTGGTCGATCCTCAATACGCCGAGTTCTGCGATGAGCAGCGTCGCGCATCCCTCTCGTGCCTGCCTCTCTTCTTCACCATCCTTACCGGGCAGCTCATGTCGGCCGATGCATCCGAGATGCAACTCCATTTCCTCGACCTCCTTCGACGATCCCAGCTTCGCCGTGTCTTCTTCATGAACCACGACAGCGAGTGGGCAGTCACGGTGCGTTCGCCCTACTATCCCCCAGAGCACGAGCGCAGGCTCGAGTACATCTGGGTGCAGCTGGTCACTTTGCTCATGATGTGCTCCAGCGACACTGAGGTATGTTCGCGGGCCATGCAGTGCGCGCGCGAGCACGCGCAGCTCACCACCGCCATCAGCGATTACTACGACCCTTTGTCCGACGAATGGATCCGCCTCTACACCGACCTCACCGATCCCAGTTTCCTGCACACGGGCCGTATCGCACAGCAGAAACGCATTCGGGCGCTCTTGCGCGAAATTGAGTCACCGTCGGCAGCCAGCTGGCTTGCATGGAAAGAGGCCTACTCGCGGTGGTCCGCATTGACGCAGCTCGTAGCAAGACCCGTCGCCGAAGACAGCCTCTCCGCACAAGACAAAGCGGCGCAGTGGCACAACTATGCAGGCTTCCTCTGTGCTTTCGGTGGTGCTTGCTTCGCGGCATCTCCTGTCATCAGCTCTGAGATCGAGCCAAGCATCGCTCAAATCTTGCCGCAATTCTCCGACCTGGAACAGCAACCTGCTGCACTGGTCGAAAGGTTCGTCCAAGAGATGGTCGACCTGCTCGTTTCGGATTCGCTCTGGGTGAGAGAGAAAGCCAAAGAAACACTGGGTGTTGATCTCGGCGCTCGCCTCATCGGCATTCTGTTCCGTCAGATCCACGCAGTGCTCAGCGACTTCTTCGACAAGGAGACGGGCTACCCGAAGACGAGCGAGATGTACACAGTCTTTGTCGAGCAGAGTATCGGCGTTGCCACGATGGTGCTCACAAGGCTCGACGAAGCCAAAGCTTCCTCGTCGACATCCAAGGTGGACATTGGTTCGCTCATGGTGCTCTTCGTCGAGTACGCCAACTCGCTCGGCCGCGATGAGCAGGCTTTGCGCATCAAGACGGCCATGTGCCAGATGTGCGAGGCTTTGATGCGCAAGAAGGCAGCCTTTTGCTTCTCCAACGAGCTCCGCGTGCGCAATCGTCTCTTCCAGGCACTCACCACTTGGACCTCGGACGGCACTGAGGATGGTCACCAACCCGGTTCGCTTGATGCTCTCGATCGGCTCCATCGAGACCTTGACGTCGCATGTCTCAAGTGCATCTCGATCTTGCTCGACAAGCTCCCGCTGCTGCTAGCCGACGATGCCCTCCTTCTCGATGACAAGGTGGAAGGAGCCAAGACACGCCACTTTGCGATGTACTTTGGCTACTTTATCAAGATCCTCAATCGCGCTCGTCACTCCGAGACCACCGCCGCCGCACGTGCGGGGGCTATCACAGACTCGAAGATGCTCGCTGGTTCCAAGAGCAGCAAGGCTGATCCTGGGCGTGATTTCGCTCCTCTTCGCGAGTCGGCGATCCTGGCGCTTTCGAACCTGTTGGCATCGAACATCGACAGCGGATTGCACAATTCCTTGCCGCTGGCCTACCACGAAGATCCACGCATCCGCACCGCTTTCATGCGGATCATGACCAACGTGCTCAATCAGGGCACCGCCTTTGACGAGCTTGAACGCATGAGTGGTGCGCGCAAGTCAACCAGACTGGTGGACCTGGTTTGTCAAGAGAATCTGCAGCTGGCTCTCTCCATCTGTCAGGTGTGCCCCAGTCGGGACGTGGAACCGATGAGCGTACTGCTGCTTAGCATGTTTGACGCCAAGGGTGGGCTCATTCGTTTCTTGAAAGCAGCTGTCGAGGAGGAGATTCAGCGCACTGCAACGGAAGAGATGGTTTTCCGCAGCAACTCGTTCTGCACGACGCTCTTGTCGACGTTCGCACGCACGCACGGCTACGACTATCTGCGGTCCATCATGGCGCCACTCATCACCGAGTTTGCACGCAAGCCGGCTGGCTTTTCGGTGGAGATGGATCCTTCGCGTGTGGAACCGGGCGGAAGTGCGCTCAAGAACCAGGCCGCCCTTGAAGAGATTGCACAGTCCTTCGTGGACGCCATCTGCTCTTCGGCGCATCGTGTACCTGCAGTCTTGCGCGAGCTCTGCCGTCACATTCGCACTGTGCTTGATGCGCGCTTCCCTGCTTCGCGCTATCAAGGTGTGGGAGGCCTGATGTTTTTGCGCTTCATCAGTCCTGCCGTTGTGTCGCCGCACATGATCGACATCAACCTGACCGGCCCGAGCAAGGACCTCCGCCGTGGATTGGTCTTGATCAGCAAGATCCTCATCACCCTCGCCAGCAACAATCTGTTCTCGAGCCACAAAGAGCCTTTCATGACGGGCCTGAACGACTTCCTCAAAAGCAACGTCTGGAAGGTGACTGCCTTCCTTGACCAGGTGTCGGACGCTCGCACGGATCCGGATCGTATCTATGCTGCCGATCAACCGCTAGGATTCGGCATTCATCCCAATGTGTACGGCATCGACGAGCGCGACCAGAAGATGTTGCACAAGTTCTTGTTCGATAATGTCGATAAGCTTGGCAAAAATCTGGCGGACCGATCTGCTTCGACGACCACGGCGGATGACATGCCTTTCGATGATGCACAGGTGCAATTGCGACGCAGCGAAGAAGCCAAGCACGTCTACGATGACCTTTGCGATGCGCTCGCCGCAGCGGGAGAGCCCAAGGGTGACGATCTGCCAGAACCTTCGTTCGGCGCTGGCAACTATCAGGACTTCCTTCGCAGACACGCGGGCAGGAACATCGATGAAGAGAGCTATCGGTCCATCTTCTACGAGGGACCTGCTTCTCGTGGGGGTCGGCCGGTGCTGTACTACACCATGCACAAGCAAAGGGCCGATACGATCGACTTTGAGGGTCTCATCCTCTACATCCTGCAGACGCTTGAGATTTTCGCTTACCGACAATTTGACATTGTCTTTGACACCACGGCCTCCCAGCCGTCCAATGTCACGCCGAGTCAGTGGCTGCTCTACTTTAGCTCTCTGGTTCCCGCTTCGATCCTTGCCAATGTCGTCAACGTCTTTTTCGTGAACCCGAACACCGCTGCGTGCGTGGAGCTGCAGTTCTGGAGTACATCCACCTACAGCGATTCTCCACTCAAGCACGAGATCGCAGATCGCTTGACATCGCTGCAGAACCTGGTGCCGTGTTCGACCCTCTCCGATATCGAGACGTGGATCGAGCCGCGCAATCTCGCCTTAGACAAGATGACCGTGTCCATCCTTGGCTCGCCCGCTGAAGTGCGCTTCGATCAGATCACGTTGGTGTGGTACTACCGTACCCTGATACCGGTCACCTTCCTCATCGGCGATGAATACCTGCAAATCAAAGGCTTGAAGCAGCAAGACTGGTTGCCGAATGTTCCAGTCCGGCTCAACGACGTCTTCCACCTTTCCGACATTGACGACGTGCGTTCGATCTCGATTCGCGGCGACGACAACACGTTCTTCCTGTCCTGCCGTAACGGATCGGTCAACTTTGTTTTCAACAGTCGCGAGCGCTCCGAGGTGGTGCAGGCGCTGCGACAGGCCAAGGCTCGCGTGTCCAAGTTCCGCGCCAGCAACGCTGTAGATCGTGTTCTGCGTCCCAACGATGTGCCGGGAACCTTGCTCAACATGGCCATGCTCAACATCACCAGCAACGATTCGGCCTTGAGGCTGAGCGCCTACAACTTGCTGTGCGCTCTCTCCACCTCGTTCAACTTTGGCGCAAGCAGTGCCAAGAAACGACTGCTCAGCTCAAGGGGCCTGGCGCTCCCAGCCAACACGATGGCCTTCGTAACGGATCTCAGCAAAGACTTTGCAGTGGCGGCTCCGGGTGTCACGCTCGAATTCCTGCTGTCGTTCTTCGACGGCTTTGAGCGTGCAGCCCCCAGCCAGAAGACGGTCTGCTTGCACTACCTGTCACCGTGGCTGTCCAATCTGGTCATGTTCGTGCATACCTCTCGCGAGCAGCAAGGCGAGTACCATCGACGCATCAAGGAGATCCTCAACCAGCTCATCAGTATCACCACCAAGCAGACGGATATGTACGCGATCATGCAACGCTGTGTATGGTCGCAGCTGAGCCGTCTCGATGACCTCATCCCGACATTCTTGGATGTCTTTACCGAGGCAGCTATGGACTCGGGATTGCATACGGAGCGCTTCGAGGCCGTGCTGGACACCATGGTGTCGTTTGCCTCGATCAATCTGCGCGGCAAGCTGCTGTCTCGATTGCGCAAGGTTGTCGCCAAGACGGCGCAGAACCCGGTCGTGTCTCACCTGCATCTCAACGCCTCGTGGAAAGAAATCGCGACACTGGTGAGGATGAACGTGGTCCTCTCCTTTACCAACCGGGTCGAGACGCTTCTGTATCTGCCCGAGCTGCTGCACGTCATCCTGCTGCTTGCTGGCAACGGTGTGGATGCGACGCGGCAGTCGCTGTACGGAAGCGCCATTAACCTCGTGCACTCGCTCTGCACCGAGGATCCGCGCGAGGCTAGGAAGCCAGAAGAGGCGATGCCGCGCAGCGCCGAGGCGGTGGCCAAGTTGCGCGTGTTGCTCGAGAAGCTCGCCGAGCCCGAGTCGCTCAAATTGTTCGGCCTGCCTACAGCGACGCAGAGCGGCAATGCCAACGCGGCATTCGCAGTGTCGCAGGACATTGTGCGTGATACGCCCGACAATGCGTCCATCGAGCGGCTTGCGACGCTCATGTACGAGATTGCCGACGTCGCCGCGCCCAACACGGATGCGGCCAATAGCTGGCGTGCGCGACTGGCGAGCTTGGTGACAAGCACCGCTTTCCAGTACAATCCGATCATCCAGTCGCGTGCCTTCGTTCTGCTAGGCTGCTTGGCGCAAGGCGAGATTGACGACGATCTCCTGTATCAGATCCTGGTCTCGCTGCGAGGTTCGATCTCTGAATGGGCGAGCAGCAGCTCAGACATGCCCATGATCAGCATCGTGACGTGCCTGAGCAAGGTGGTCAAGATCCTGCCCACGCGATCGCGCTACCTGCCGCAGATGTTCTGGCTCGGCATTGCCATGGTGCAATGCGGACACGTGCCGCTGTTCAAGGCTGGTGTAGAGCTGATGCACTCGACGGTGGTCAGCATCTGGGAGCGCGGCATGCTCGCCGGCGAAGGCAACGACCTCGTTACCTTCCTGCTGGATGCGCGATTCGAGTTCCGCGACCTAGCATGCAAGCTCGACGACGAGACTGGCGTCGACTTCGAGATCAACTTTTCGTTTGGCATGGCAGCCTTGCTGGTCAAAGGCCTGCGACACCCTTCCACCAAGGAAGCGACGACCAAGCTGATGCGAGCGATGCTGCACTATTGCGGTGTGGACGGGCAAGGCGAGCAAAGATCTAAGAGCGGACGCATCTCGGAGCGACAGTTGGGTTTCTTCGTGGGCCTGCTGCCCACAGCGACTCGAGCGGAAGAGTTTGGACAGCTGCTGTCGCTGGCGGGAGTGGAAGCGAGCGTGTGCGAGTCAGCGGTCGAGGCACGTCGTTCCGGATACAAGGGGCTGCAAGAGTACCTGGACGTTCTGAACAATCGTATCGCATTGCTGCTCGTGACGCTAGTCACGTCGTTGTTGCAGCACGCCGAGTCGGATGCGGAGAGGCTGCTGTTGTATGGCTTCCTCAACGAAGCGGCGCGCGAGGTGCCGGCCATCGTCAGCATCCTGTACGACAGCCTTGCACCGAGCATGAAGGACATCTTTGTCAACTGCTCCAACGGCGCTATCCTCGACGCGGTGCATGGCATTGCTCAAACGGCTGTCAGCCAGCCTTTCTTTGCAGCGCAAGCTCGAGAGACGGCGAAGCGAGGCGGTCCCACGGCTTACCTCGCCGAATCGGGCTACGGAAGCCTGCTGGGCTGCGGCACGTTTGTGCCTCTGATGGAAGGCCGTCGTCACGTACTCTGCAAGCTCAGCATCCAACTCGTCCTCGGTCTCACGGACGTCGGCACGACCTGATCAACTGTCTCCATTATCGGATCGCAAGCATGCACAAGGGGTTTCTTAGGTTGTTGTATCACGGGATTGGTTTTTGTCGACTTTTATTGTATTGTTCGTATTGATTATGGTCATTGCTAATATCAAGTTCCAATGTCATTCTTATGCTGCGTGTGATGACAGAGAGGGTGATGAGAAGTGTTGACGTGCGAGGGAGGCGAGAAGAGGTCCAGCGGGGAGAGCAGTGCTAGCGACGCTATGCGGCAGGGCACACGTGCGGCGTAGCCAACACGCATTCCGCTTCTGGTGCGCGAAGAGAATGAGGGGGCAAGATGGAGAGGGTCCAACACACACAGAGAGGGCAAACCAACCTTGAAGCGTGGCGAACAGGTTTGAAATCGATCCTTTCAAATTGAAAGCTGATGAATACAAAATTGGACGTGTGGGTTGATTTCAAATTTCGCATTTTGGTGGTCCGTTCTTCCAAATTTTTTGCTTTTTCCTCTCTCTTTTTTTTTCCGTTTCTTCCAAACTCTACATTCGTGCCTGTGCCCAGGGAAAGCTGCAGAGCAGGGTTCGAATCCTCAGAGCGCATGCTGCCTGTCTGGGGGCAGAGTGGCTCTCTCTGTTTAGTCGCGGTCCCAAGCTCAGCATCGCTTCCTCTTCTCTTCCATCACCTTATATCGGTATCACTCAAACCCCTAACACATCTGCAATCATGAAGGTATGTTTACGACGAATCAACGGAACACGCAGACGCTAGCCAAAGGATCGCACGCTATCTTTGCAACTACGGCAAGAGAGCCCATTCGATGTTTCCCGCAGGAGGCGCACAGGGACTCTTATCTCGTTCGACGGACGATTTCGTTCAATTGAATGCCCCATCGAAGCAGTCCCGGTGACTGGTGCTGAGTCTTCTCTCGGCAGTCATGTTGGAGTCCTGTCACTGCGCGACTGGATCTATCCAAGACCCGACACTCTCGGAAGCCGTCGGAGGATAGACAACTCGCTGCACAGCGCCGGTAAGGTCGCGCGGCAAGGATTGGAAAAGTGCACATGTTGCCGATGCTGCAAGTGCATAGCTGTCGATTGCGGTATAGCAAGCCCGAGCACGGTCCGTCGCTCGATTTCGAATCCGTGCTGGAGAGCTCGTTGGGGCCAAGCAATGTGGCAGGAATTCAATTTACCACGTTCCATCAGCCGTTGGGCGCTGCTCTTACATCGCTGCGCAGAAAGTCACAATTATGGCAAGAGCGACAGAGAGCTCATGTACCAGGACGATTTGCGGGACATCTATCCTGCACACGGTCGATCCTTGCCCACTCTAGCTACCCGCTTTTTCGTCGAACCCTTGGCTAGTGTTGAGCGCAGCGCCTTTTTTCTCTCCCAAAACACACATCAGACAGGCTGACACGCTTTCCTCCCTTCTACCCTTCCACAGCTCTACTGCGACATTATCTCCGGCGACGAGATGTGCTCCGACGGCTACGAGCTCAAGCTCGTCGACAACATTGTCTACGAGGTCGACGCCTCCAAGATTGTCGTTTCCGACGGCGACGTCGACATCGGCGCCAACCCTTCCGCCGAGGAGCAGGCCGAGGCGCTCGAGAACGGCGCCGAGCAGGTCATCGACATTGTCCACTCGTTCCGCCTCCAGTCGACCCAGTTTGACAAGAAGTCGTACCTCACCTACCTCAAGGGCTACATGAAGGCCGTCAAGGCCAAGCTGCCCGAAGAGGAGCACCCGGCCTTCGAGAAGGGCGCCGCCGCCTTCGCCAAGAAGATCGTCGGCTCGTTCGGCGACTGGGAGTTCTTCACGGGCGAATCCATGGACCCGGATGGAATGGTCGCCCTGCTCAACTACCGCGAGGACGGCGTGACGCCTTACCTCGTCTTCTGGAAGCACGGCCTTCGTGAGACCAAGATCTAAAGCTGCCTCCAACGAGACCTCGCTTTTTGTACCATCTTCTCACACTCAAAAATTCTATCATATCCCACTTTTGCTTTTTGGTCGACAATCATGATCGGATCTGTATTCGCTTACCATGCGCAGAGTCTGTGTAGTGCGGGGAGGGTTGAGGTTTGTCAAAGTGATCGCGAGGAAATGCGCATCTCGTTCTGTCGAGTCTGATCGATGAGCGCAGCACGGGGACACAGCCTTTGACTTTCGTCTCCAAGCCGATTCACAAGATGTGGATTCAAGCGTGACAAATCGACCGGACGAAGGTGTCATCACGAACCGGCCTATACGACGTGACAGCATCCAGCAGCGACAATCGAGCGTCGACTGCGACAACTGTCACACCTAGCAAAAGTACAACACCCAACAGACCGTCAAAGAAAGGACCGTCAAGCAACGGTCGACGAAACAAAAAGGGTCTTCTTGATCGCAGAAATGAAGGCCTCAAAAATCAGGGTCTGTATTTTCCTTTCGCCGAATCAAAGCGTGACGCGGGAAGGTCTGTTCGTGACTGAATCGTGAGCCTATAATGACATGTTACCGGGATCACAACCTGTCTTTGTGACTGTGCTACTGCAGAGCTGTCACTTGTTCACTCGAGCGCGTCCATACCTGTGTCTGCTCTGTCATCCCGAAAAAACACAGCAGTCACGATGACATGGAACTAGAGGTCACGAAGAAACAAAGGAGAGTCGCGTTAGACTTGCAGTGGATCACTGTTTCATTCGGCGAAAGGAATGTCACAGTAGAACCGCAGCAAAAAAAGTACACGCGACCCCTGGCGGGCTCGAACCGCCGACCTCGGCATAACCTTATTGACTTTCCAACAGGCTTTTAACAGTGCCACGCTCTAACCAACTGAGCCAAGGAGCCTACCAGCGAATGATGTTTTGGGATGGTCAGCATGCGTATATATAGCTTGCATTGGCTATCAGATCGGCACGGACCACGTCGAGGCATGCGGTGGCAGTGTCAATTGTGAAAGTTGCAGACGTGGAACTCTGTCATCGACCCATGCTCGGTTGTCTTTAACGTCATCCATCTCTTTCCGCGTCTTCCGACATCGGATCGTTTGGACCCCTTCCTTCCGTTCTTCCGACAGTGACAGGTCAGCACTTTCTTACCTTCGTCGCATACAATGGCAGGATTCCTTAGAGGTGGTGGATCTGGCGGTGCCGGCTACGGTAGAGTCAGCGGTGGCTCCGGAGGCAGCAATCCTTACGGAGATGGCGCCAACAACCCATACACATCATCGTCCTCGTCAGCAGGCCGTGCAGCCGCTTCCGGATATGGCGGTGGAGGAGCTGGCTTCGCAGGAAGTGGTGCTGGTGCTGGAGGTGCTGCGCCTCGCTCCAGTGGAGCTGCAGGCTATCGAGGCGGTGGTGCTGGCTTTTCAGGCGGTGCCGGCTTCTCGGGCGGTGCCGGAGGCTACTCGAGCGGTGGTGCCGGCGGTGCAGGGTATGGCTCCGAAAAGGCGCCGCCACATCATGCTCGTGGCGGCGGTCATCTCGTCGTCAAATGTCCCGAACAGCTCATCCACTCCAATTGCCTCGTTGTCAACGGGCAGGAATGGGGCTCCACGCAGTACATCCTCGTCGAGGGAATGTATGTCTTCACCGCTCAGGCCGACACGACAGGTACAATCCAACCCGGCACAATCGGTACTGCTAAGCTTCAACGAAATTGGGCCGGGCTCTCCATGCCGGGCCATGTAGTCCAAGCCGAAAGCTACGATCCGTTTGCGTTCGGCAACAGCGTCTACCTCGGCAGCATCGATCTGGAGGTGGCCTTCATTCGCAAAGGAGAGGTCGCACCGCAAGCGTATGACACCGCCGAGATGGCCAAGATGTTCGCACGCGCGTTCGAAAACCACATTTTCACCACCGGTCAGTTGCTGGTGTTCGAGTTCAAGGGCATGAACCTGTTAACGACGGTGACTGGCGTCGAGGTGGTCGAATTGCACGAGATCCAGCAGCGAGGCAACAACGCTGGGCAAGGCGGTCAGGGCGCAGCGCATCCAAGCCGCTCCGACCGCGGTATCTTGATCGCCCAGACCCAAGTCAATTTCTCCGCCGCTCGAGATGGTGGCGTCAAGCTCAAAGCATCTGGCAACCGCCCTCCTCCCAACGCGATCCTGCAACCCAACTTCAAGTTTGAGGATATGGGCGTCGGTGGTCTCGACAAGGAGTTTGCCAACATCTTTCGACGAGCATTTGCTTCCCGTATCTTCCCTCCCGCGCTCGTCGAGAAGCTCGGCATCCAGCACGTCAAAGGTATGGTGCTCTACGGTCCTCCAGGAACCGGTAAGACGCTACTGGCGCGTCAGATTGGAAAGATGCTGAACGCTCGCGAGCCCAAGATCGTCAACGGTCCCGAGGTGTTCAACAAGTACGTCGGTGGCAGTGAAGAGAACGTTCGCAAGCTCTTTGCCGATGCAGAGGCAGAGCAGAAGGCTAAGGGAGACGAGTCGCAGTTGCATATCATTATCCTCGATGAACTTGATGCCATGGTGAGGCAGCGTGGTTCCGGTGGAGCAGGTGCTACCTCAGCCGGTGACAACGTTGTCAACACGCTTCTCGCCAAGCTCGATGGTGTCGAGCAGCTCAACAACATCCTCGTTATTGGTATGACCAACCGACTCGACATGATCGATGAAGCGCTTCTGCGTCCTGGTCGTCTCGAAGTGCACGTCGAAGTCAGCTTGCCCGATGAGTTTGGTCGTCGCCAGATTCTCAACATCCACACCAGCAAGATGCGAACCAACGGCGTCATGGACTCGGACGTCAACATCGATGAGCTGGCCGCCCTGACCAAGAACTTTTCCGGTGCCGAGATTGCTGGTCTGATCAAGTCGGCCACCTCCTTCGCATTCAACCGCCACGTCAAGGTGGGCACCATGGCCGGTATCTCGAACGACGTCGAAAACATGAAGGTGCAGCACCAGGACTTTTTGAATGCGCTCGAAGAAGTCAAGCCCGCCTTCGGTGTCGCCGAAGAGGAACTCTCGCAGGTAGTGCAGAACGGCATCATGCACTTCGCGCCGCACATCGACGTCATTCTCCGCGATGGTCACCTTCGTGTCGAGCAGGTGCGTACGTCGCAGCGTACTCCTCTCGTCACTGTCTTGCTGCACGGCCCTCCTGGTTCGGGCAAGACTGCGCTTGCTGCTACGATTGCGATCGCTTCCGACTATCCGTTTATCAAGCTGATCTCGCCCGAGAGTATGATTGGTATGGGTGATGCGCAAAAGATCAACTATCTCAACAAGGTGTTCAATGACGCGTACAAGTCGCCGATGTCCATCATTGTGATCGACAACATCGAAAAGATTGTCGAGTGGGTGCGTATCGGACCTCGTTTCTCCAACTCGGTGCTGCAGGCGCTTGCTGTTCTGCTGGGCAAGCGGCCACCCAAGGACAAGCGGTTGTTGGTGCTGGCGACGACGTCGAACCGATCGATGCTGCACGAGATGGAGATGCTCAACGCCTTCATTGCCGAGATTCGCGTACCCAACATCACTTCGCTCCGAAGCGTCGATCATGTGGTACGACAGATGCAGCTGTTCGACGACGAGAATGATGTTCAGAGATGCCAGCAATTGTTGGCGCAGGCCGGATTGGGTGAGGAAGGTCGACTCAACATTGGCATCAAGAAGCTCTTGTCCGAGATCGAGATGGCTAGGCTCGACAATGATCCTGCCGACCGATTGGCTTCGAGTTTGTCGAGCGCGCAAAATACGGCCATCGATGTGGATATCGATGTCGGTCTGAACTAGGCTCTCGTACACTCACTGAAGCCCTTGCTTTCTGTATTTCATGAACGATCGTGCCCTCGAATCGATGCATTTGGTCGAATAGTGTTCTCGTTTAAGCGTGATGTGGAAGGCCAGCAGCCCATCGTTTGAAGATCGTGTGAATGTCCTGTCTCCATTCGAGTAAAGTTTCTGCCTCTTCAACCGTGACCGACTTCCTCTGACGTTCGTGAGCTTCCGGCCAGTCATCCTTGACCGCATCTTTGGCTACGAGCATGACTTCGTGGCCCGTGTATCGGGCTCGTGGCACGAATCCTGGCTCATCGGGATGCTTGGCTGGACTGTGCTTGTGTGGCTTGTGATCGTCTACAGTCAAGTCTGCCGGTGTGCTGTTGGACAGTGAGCCTGAAGTGGGAGGCTGTGGTTCTCCTATGATACCCGCTTCTTCCCAAAGCTCTCGAACCGCTGCTTGGCGGGAACTCTCGCCAGATTCGACTCCACCTTTGGGCAGGACGAACTTTCCGAAATGTTTGCGAGAGGAGACGAGATGGACCCGAAGCCTGTCATGGACTGTTGCGGACGACTGTGAGGAGGAGGATGAAGGCAGAACCTCGATCGGGATGGCTACGGCCACATCGCGCGGCTTGACTGTTGAAGAGGGGCGGACCGAGTCAGCGAATCTGCTCCTGCTCTTTGTACTTGATAGACTGCGTACTCACCCATGATACCGTCAAAAAGCGGAGCGAATGTCGATGATCACAGTCGAAGAACGAGAGGTGTCAGAAGAAGGAAGATGAGCGGGGCGAGGGTGTTGGACCCTGCGTTCGATGGTCCGTAACTTAGCCAAATCTCGCAGGGTGTTAGGCTAGAGGAAGCGGACGGACCACTTTCCGTCGTTGGTTTCTGAAGGAAATTTCGCAGAGGATCGGAAGAGAATTCGAAGACGGTCCGTCCTCTGCTTCCCTTCATGTGGACTTTTCAACGACTCTTTCGACCTTCCCTCCTCCAATCATTCAACTCTGTCACCAACTTGGCGAATTCTCCTCGGCTCACTGTGCCTTTGGACATCACGATCGACGACTCGACTTGCTATAAGCACATTCTCACGCTTTCGGACCTGCTCCGATCTTGATTTGACTCAGCTTGAACAAGTTTTGCGAGCGAGCATCGCTGCTCAATCGATCGCTAAGCCTATGGTTGGCGCATCCAGCTGGCTGCAGAGAAGCGCCTCGGGCGTCTCTCGTCAGTGGCAATCCTCTCTGATCGGCTCTTCCGCTCCAACCGCTTCGGCATCCTCCGCGCTCAATCATCTTCAAAGTTATCCTTCGTCTACTCGACGCTGTGCATTGCAGCATTCATCCTCCTTTTCCACAGCCTCCAAGCCCCTCAGCTCTCCCGCCTCATCTCGGCCGCCCTCGTCGGCATCTTCTGCATCCTCGTCGTCTTCAGCCACCTCATCGGCCGGCTCTTCTCAGTGGAAGCCTCCACCGCCTCCACCGTCTGGGTCCACAGCAGCGTCTCGAAAGCAGTCACGCAAAGAGTGGCTTCTCGTCGGTGTCGCAGGCTCCGCAGCAGCAGTAGGATCGTGGTACTACTGGTCGAATATTCGTCCACGCCACCAAGCCAACAAGGCGGCTGCAGCTGCACTTGCTGCCAACTCGGCCCCATTTTCTCTCACTGCCGAGAGCAGAACCTCTTTCTCGATTCCCACGCGCCAAGCTCAGGCTGGCGGTCCCACCAACAAAGTGATCAACACACTCACGAACTCCGAGGTCGATCGGCGCCTCACCGAAAACCAGCGGAGCACCCGCGTCGATCGACCTCAAGGCGCATGCCTCGTCGCTCGATACGACACCAACTCGGTTGCGAGTAATGACCCAATCGAAGACAAAAGGGCTGAGGTGATTGTCGAACGTGACCGCGGCATCGCCGACAGCCGACCTTCATCTGCATCCACCTCGCCTGTCTCGCCCACGCCCAACACAGCCACAGGAAGCGCAAACGGCGATCTTTGTTTCTTTGCTGTCATGGACGGTCACGCGGGTTTCCACACCAGTACACTGCTCAGTCAGAAGCTCATCGCCTTTGTGGCGCTCGAGCTTGATAAGGTGTTCAGAGAAGCGGACGAATACGCCGAGATCGCCAAAGCCAAATCTGCCATGCCAAGTAAGCTCTGGCGCGCCATCGTTGGTGGCGGTCCCGCCGCATCTTCAACGAGTGGATCTAGCAGCGGTCTAGATGGTGACCCTGAAGTGGTCAAGAGGGCCATCGCCAAGGCATTCCGCGGTCTCGACAAGGAGATCGTCAATACGCCTGTCGAGTTGCTCAAGGAATACGAGCTCAGCTTGGCTTCCACCTCTTCTAGCTCAGTCTCACCAGAAGGCGGCGCCGGCAATGCACGAAGCCTGAGCTCCCTCGCTCACAGCATCTTCCCCAGCTCCATCAACGCCTCCTTCACAGCCACGCAAAAGAGCGCTTACGAGAGCATCCTTCCGGCCCTCTCCGGCAGCTGTGCTCTGCTCACCTACATCGACTCAGCACGTCAGGATGTGTACGTCGCATGCACTGGTGATTCTCGTGCCGTTGCTGGTTACTGGGACGAAGAGTCGGGCAAGTGGGAGGTCGAAGCGCTTTCGGTAGATCAGACTGGTCGCAACCCCGACGAAGTGAGACGCATGCGCTCTGAGCATCCTCCTTCCGAGTCTGAAAACGTCATCCAGCGAGGTCGTGTGCTCGGAGGACTTGAGCCTACCCGAGCGTTCGGTGATGCCAGATACAAGTGGGACCGCGAGCTTCAAGGTCGCCTCTACGATGCTTTCTTGCCTGGAGGTCGATCTTCAACGCGTGGCCCGCCTCGTGGCCTCGAGACTCCTCCGTATGTCACCGCAACACCGGCAGTCGAATGGCGCAGAGTGGGTGAGACGAGCTCGAGTCCCAACAGAGAGCTTCGCTTCATTATCATGGCGACTGACGGATTGTGGGACATGATGAGCAATGAAGAAGCCGTCAGCCTCGTTGCGGGGCATCTTGCTGGTATCAAGGGCACCATCCGCTCTTCCGAGCTGCAGAGACACACGTTCCAGCCAATTGACAAATTGCATTCGTTGCCGTCAGCTGCCTCCGCT
Source organism: Sporisorium iseilematis-ciliati (assembly GCA_001748505.1). Lineage (NCBI taxonomy): Eukaryota > Fungi > Basidiomycota > Ustilaginomycetes > Ustilaginales > Ustilaginaceae > Sporisorium > Sporisorium iseilematis-ciliati. The sequence continues at coordinate 62,964 of MJEU01000004.1, read as the reverse complement.
CACTCGTCGTCATCATCCAGCAGCGCCACCGCACCCACTGTATTGGCCACCCAGGAAGCCCAGCACGCCGTCAGCACATCTGTAAAAACGGCTTCGTCCGACGAGCAAAGGGAGCTGGCTGTGTCCAAGCAACATCCACTTTCAAAGGGTCCCGAATCGCTAAGAACGTTCCAGTTCCAGGACGAGAACCTCTCGACTCATCTGATCCGCAATGCACTCGGCGGCGCTAACCAGCAGCGGGTGGCGGGTCTGCTCGCCATTCCGTCGCCCGAAAGCCGAAGATACAGAGATGACATTACCGTCAACGTCATCCTTTTCAACTCTCCTGCATCGACTTCGTCTCAGCAACAGTCGGCAGCCGTTCCGAGCGTCGAAGAGGTCAAGGCCAAGCTCTGATGCACTTGCCTTCTTGTGATTGCAACACGGTGCCGTGATAGGCGGTCTCGTGTCAATGTGTAAAATTATGCAAGAAAAGGATTTGGTCCGTGATAAGCGTACGCCTGTGCTTCATTCTGCCGAAAGCCGTGACAAGCATAGCATTTGCCTTTGTGCCTTTCCGAGCTTCGAGCTTGCACTCGAGTTCGAGCTTGAGCTTCACACCTTGAGCAAGGCAAAAGTAAAAAGTTTTGCTCTGCCTCTGTGAGAAGTGGGGGTTGGAGACTGTGCGTGGGCGAGGGACAGGGTTGTCGTGGGCTGCGTTCTCAGACCCATTCTCCAGCGTGGGAGGCTATCGCCAAGCATTGTTCTGCACAGGCGGTACAAAAGCGGCCTCCCACTCCCTCTTGGCGAAGGTCGAAAGCAACTCATGTTCGTGCATTTCATAATCGTTGTCGGATGCGAGCGCAACCAGCGGCGTGGTGAACAAAGAACTCCCAGGCACGGCGTAGCGTTCCGATCGCGAATACTGCAGCTCCATTGTCACTCATCATGCGAACGTTGCGTGATCCGCTCCAGCCGTCGATTGTCATCTAGGCCTCAACTTCATTCCAACGGTTCTGTGCTGCCGAGTCGGCGTCGACAGAGCGGCGTAGTGGCTGGTTTACTTAGCCCAGCTACTCTAAGTTAAGCGGAGAGTTTGCCGTAAACTCAAGATCACCGAACACACTTTGTCTCTTTGCCTCTCGAGTCAAAACAGTGACTGGACCCTCGGAGCTCAATCTTGCCGAACCCGCTTTCACCGAGATGCCGGAGTTAGGTTATGAAAGTATCAAGGTTCAGTGAGTCAATGACCAGACAGGAGCACTTGTGGCTGATCGGTTGTCTAATGTGACGTGTGGTGATGAGCCGCGCTTACCGCCAATGGTTGGGCGTTGCACTTTGCCGAGCAGGTGAGAACTGTCAAAGGCGCACATCCTGGCGACGCCAACTCGGGCATGGCAATCGTCCTTCGAACAATGACGGAGAGGAATGCTTTTGCGTCATATTTACCTTTGTGCGATCACAGTTCGGCGGCTTTTGTATTCGGTACTTGACCACGGCCTGCGGGACCATTCCATTGCGTAGGAGGGAATAAAGTACCACCACCAGACCCTTCCAGTGTTGCATCCCATTGGGGCATTTTTTCCCACCCTGTCACAGAACCCACTTCATCTCGGAAAGTAAACGTCGAGATGAGCAAGCGGCGGTAGCCACGTTGCTGTGTGACTCTCTTTGTCCCTCCCCCCACCTCTACCAAGCCACTCCATCCGAGCCCTCTTTTCTCATCTCGGGACACAACACACTTTTAAGGTGGGGATGCAAGCATCATGTGGGAAAATGAAGCGATGCCATGACAACCCCCGACAGCCGGTACCATCCACCACACTCGCTCTGCAGCTTCCTGCATCAAGTGAAACTTACCCACACTCTTCGCATTAACACAACTTTGTTCTTGGACACCGTTCGGATTCCGATTGCGAGGTTATTCATATCGGACGCTCATGCGTAAGCTTTCGGCTTTCGGTAAGAGCTAGGCTCAGCCAGAGTTTGAGTGAGGAAAGAAAGGGGGGTTACGTGGCGAAAGTACAGTCATCTTCGAGCCAACCTGTTTTCTCTCAACCGGCAGAGTCGCTGTGGCGTTGCTTACTTCCATCATCTCCTGATACGCTTTCGTGCACAACACCTCTACGACCTTGCGCTTTCATTGCTTTTCCAGCTCCCTCGCTCCTCGTATACAGCACAGACCAGCTTCTTAACCATGTCGAATCACACCTATGCAGCTACAAAACAGCAAGGCTCTGATAGCGATGGCTTGAACTTGCCATCCTTCAGAGACCTGGTCTCGTTTAACAGGGCAGATGCGTATGCTGATCCAAGCGACGCAGGACCTCCCGCTCGGGCTTATCGAGAGCATGTCAGTGTCCCCATCTCGCCACGACGACCTCCCGAAGAGGCTTTCGAAGTGATCGGCGTCAAGCGTGCTGCCCATCGTCCTTCTCCTCCTGACGCCCCACCGTCTTTACCACACCTTGACCGTCAAGGCAGCAGGAAGTGGACGCAATGTGAAATCGAGCATCATAGACTCGCTCAAGATCATCGCCCACCTAGTCGCAACCACCATGACGGCTCTCCTTCGCACTATTCACCACGAGAGGCTTCCTACCGCAACCAACGTCCCAATGCACGTGACGACTTTCGTAGTGATCAAGTCAACGGTTCCTATGGTATCGATAGAACTGAGCGCGACGCTGCCTCTCGACAAGACAAGCTGGTGCAAGAAGGCGCTCTTGCTTCCCAGGCGATGGTACGATCCTCAAAACCAGAGCATTCTGTGGTCTATTATCCATCCAATCGTCCGTCGAACAGCAGCGAAAAGTCGTACGCATCCGGTCAGACACGACACGTCAATCATGACGCCAGATCCTCGTCGACGCAAGCCGTCCCTAGCCAAGGCTCGAGTGCGGTGCGAGGTCCTCCGCACCAACTTCAGCAGGAACAGAATCAAAGAAGGCATGACGATCGCCATTTTGATGATCATCGACAGGCTTCCGCAGCTTCTGCTCGAGTTCTGCCTGCTGAACGACAGTACTATCGAGAGCATCGCTCGTTGGAACACCCGGCTGAGAGGTCGCTCTCGGACTCGCCTCAGGTCGCCTATGTTAGTCGAAGTCCAGCCATTTCCTCTTCCCTGCAACAGACTTCCTCGCCAAGTCTGCCAGCTCCTCGAAACCAGGCGAGAATGTTCGACTACTCTTGTGCTCGCCTCCCCGCCGAGAGCCGTCAGCCGATTGTGACTACGAGCATGGGGCCTCCCTCGTCAAGCATGAACTCTCACCGTGGTGTTTCGAGCTCCGCTCATCATATCGACCGGGCTAGGGAGCGGGAGGCTGGCCACCAAAGAATGTCTTCGCATGCACAAGCCTCTTATGCAATCGAGTACGGCGAATACCAACAACGTCGTTCGGTCTATGGCGGCAGATCTGGCGATCCTTCAGACTCTCCTTCTGGCAGAGTCCCTGAGATGGCGTTGCGAGGACAGCTCCACGGCCAGGAAAGATCCAAACTCGAGGGGTCTGGAGCGGCACCCAGGACAATCTCGCCCGTCGATCGACGAAATGCCGACTCGACCTTGCATCGGGATCATAGATCTTCGCAAGCAGAATCTTTCCACCAAGGATATGTCACTCGGTCATCGCCAGACCAGCGAGCAGGACATCGATCAGGTCAAATCAGGGAGTACCAGTTGGTCAATGAGCGTGCTGCCGTCGTCTCTTCATCGGCTCCGACGAGACTACCTCAGCCAGTACGCGAGCGCGAACATGCTCCTCACTCCCTGATTCGCCACCATGACGACGCGCGTCTGCCAAGAACTTCGTCCACAGACCATCCGCGCGACTTCCAGGTTCATCGTCAGACACAGCGAGAGCGGATGGAGGTCGAGCATATGCGCGCTGTTCAGCAACAGAACCAAAGAGCACAGTATCATTCGCGATCTGAGGAGCTGCATCGTCGAAAAGCAGTTCTGGAAGAGCGCACCAGGGCTGAGCGAGGACTTCATTCGCAAGCTTATCCTCAACCCCGACCACAAAACATGGCCAATGCCTCCACCGCTCCCGATCGACGTGAATACCGCCTGGTGAGAGCGTCGGAGACTGCTGCTGTCTGGGAAAAAGAATCGCTCGCCAAGTCGCTCAGCACGAAGGTAGTGTATCCCGTAGAGGACAGTATCAGACAACAAAGAGAACCAGCTTTCGAACGGGCACCGAGCGATGTGGACAGGGCAATTCTTCGACAGGGCTCTTCATACGATCTTATGAAGCATACCTCTTTTCCGCAACGGGGTCGACCTGCAGAAGATTATCGCCAAGTCGACCAGGAACGGAGCCGGTACCCAGTTTCTGGTCGAGCTCCTACTCCGGGCCACGAGCAGCTGCCATCACGAGTTGTCGTCGACGCATCTGGCAATCCTCATTCTGGCCGTGCCATGCCTTCAGAACGCGTGTATTACACTGAACGCCCTGCGCATCACTCAGCAAGAGTCACCGGCGATCAAATGCACCGGTCGTCTTCGCAAGCAACTCTGCTCAGTGAAAGAGGTGTCGAAGCTGATCGTCCCCGAAACTCGCCAGTTGACAACGTCAAAGTCAGCTCTGACCAGCGTTCGGCTTATCGCCCGTCCCAGTCCAGCTCGGCGCACGAAGACGCAGCAGACCGAGGCAGGTTTCCAGACAGCAATCGCGCACAGCCGCCCGTCATCGCCTCCCAGCACACCAGCGTGCAGCCTCGCAACACCGCGGTTCAACACTTTCCGACCCCTCCTTCGAGACCTCTCAAGAGACATCGGGCCGACTCGGACACTTCGCTCGTCCTCCGAACTTCCCGGTTCGCTATGGCGGAGGCGGAAGATGACCCTCCCAAGCCGAGCTCCTCACGCATCGTGCTGCCCTCCCCACCTCGAGCTATCATGCAACGAGAGCCTGCGCAACGGCATCATCCCGAACAGCCAGATGCGCCAAACCAAGCGAGGCCAAGTCGCGCCTCTGAGAGTCCCGCGAAGTCGATCAATGGTTCTGCACCCATCACTCCTCCTCTTTCCTCAACCTGATTCACGCTTCTCTTTTGTAGATACAGTATGTCATTGTCCATTATCAAAGAAAATAGCTTGGTTTGTGAAGTAAGTGTGAGTGATTATGAGGTGAGAAGAAGCATTGAGGCACAGCATTGTGGATCAAGACTGGTACGCTACAGCGCTAGACCGTAAACGACGTCTCCTGGTGCAGCCGCTCCTCTTTCGCTCTCTGCTGCGTCCTTGACGGCACGACGACTCTCTTTGTCGCTCTCTTCGGTCTTGTCTCCATCATCGCGACCCTTCGTCGAGAGGTACGCGAGGAGCGACTCGAACTTGCCACCCACCACACCTGCTGGCTGTGCCGTCAGCGGAGTAGCGATCGAGCTCTCCGTCTGAGCCGACAGCGGTGTGATCGGATGCTCTCGCTGCTGACCGTACTGCTTCCGCTGCCCCATGACCGGCATGCCCAACGGCAACCCACCCGTCAGCGGTGGAGTGTGCAAGCTCGAATCGGCAGTAGAGTCGTCGTTCCAGCCTTCTCCAGATGTCGAAGCGGTGAAAGCGGAGATCAGGTTGACGCTCTGACTCTTCGGTGCTCCGCGTTGAGCACGGTGCTGGGCCTGCCTTGCTGGTAGATCGGCATCGAGGGGCGAAGCAGGCGTCGAGTTGGATCGATTGAAGGATCGCTTCGTGTTCAGCACCTTCTTGGCTGCAAGAGCGTCGTTGATGCTGGCTGCTACGATAGGAGCAGAGTTCGGGATGGGCAGCTCGGGAAGGGGTGTCGTTGGTGGTGGACAGGGTGGTGGAGAGTGGACCGCGGTGGGTGAAAGGATGTGGCTTCGACTGGGCTTCTTGCGGAGTGGGTTGGCGGGTGCGGAAGCTTCGCTGCTGCTGTTGCTGCGATTACGGTGAGAGGACGAAGCGAGGGCGATGCTGATCGGTGGCTTGGCACGTCGCTGTCTCAAAGATCCGGCTTCGGCATCCTTGTTGGTGGTAGACAGAATCGGGTTCGAAAACATATGTCTCAGCCCGACTACCTTGGCACCTCCTTCTTCGACCTGCTTTGCACTGCTTCCACCGCTGCTTTGAGAGCTCGAGGCTTCACTTCGCCCTTCCACCTCGTCCTCGAATTCTGACGAAGGCCACTTCTTCATTCGCATCGCTCCATACTGTCTGACCTTCCTCTCTTTACCCTCTCTAACCACTTCCGCACTCTTTCGCTCACCCTGCATGTTCTCCTTCTCCCCCTTCTTCTCCACACTGCTCTTCCTCGGCAGATGAGGATCAGCCACCGGCGGAGCCATCTCCCTCAAATAGTTCCTCATCTGAATGTGCTGCTGCAACAGCAACAGCGAAGCAGTCGACATCACCGAACTCGATCCCAAACTACCGTAATCCAAGCTCGAACTGCCTTCCCTCCTCCAAGTGTCAGCGGCGTTGGGCTTACCGGGCGAAGAAGCAGAGAACGACATGGTGGCGCCTCGTGGACGTTCGAATGTGGCTTGCATCTCTGGAGTCGGAGTTTTGAGGATTTCGATTCTCTCCCCCTCCTCCTGACCCACTGCAGCGTTCTGAGACAGCGGCTGCAGAGGTCTTTGCGAATCCATACTCTGCGCTCTCGCAGGAGAGGTACGAGACAGGTAAACAGACCGCATCTCGCCTTCCTTCTTCTTCGAAACTCGTCGGAGTGGGTGGTGATCGATCGAGAATCGTTCTTCGAGCAAAGAGGGTGAAATGTAGACTGGTTCACTTCCACTTCGTGTTCTACCCCTCTTGACCGGCTCTTGCAGGTCGTCGCTCGAGGAGCTCGAATCGGTTCCCGCCGATCGAGAAGATCTTTCACGAAAGCTTAACTCAGAACCGTGCGAGAACAAGCTCGGACGACGTCGCTGGTTGTGCGACTCCGAGATCGAGCGTGTGCTCCTTCGCAATCGTTGCGTTGGGGTGGAGGCAACGAGACCGCTAGGTTGTGGTTGAGCCAGATCTTGCGAAACCTTGGTGAAGGGCGAGATGGGCGGATCGACAATCGCGTGCTGCGAGTCGGAGGTCGAAGGGAAAAATAGTCCGAGACAATTGTCCGGTGAGAGGGGTTGAGAGATTTCTTCTTGCTCGTGGATCTCTGAAAAGATATCGGGAACAGAGAAGCTGCGAGCTTTGAGGTCCTCTTGAGCACCGATGAACAGGGATGTTGGGATGGGTTTGCGCTTGACAAGCTTCTTACGTGGGAGTAGGAGATCTTCGGGCTCGAGAGCGATGCCAGCACGTGGTGCGGACGGTGGCGAGGGATAAAGCTGCCTACCGGGAACGACGTCAGAGTAGCTTCTGTTACGGCTGCGCTTCTCTTTGGGATGAAAGCCGAAGAGAAGTCTCGCAAAGACTGCCGATGGAGACTTGATCTCAGGGCTCGGGCTGAACCGCGAAAATGGTGTGTTGCCGGGCGATTGCGGAAAAGTGTCGTCTTCTGCCCTTGCTTTGCCGTCGATGTTCGAAGAACGATAGCTACCAAATTGAGCCTTGACAGAAGCCTCGGCGGTCTCTTCTCCTCGCTTGATCGGAGTGGTGAAGAGAGAATCGCTGATAGGCAAGCGCTGGAACTGTTTCTTCCCCAGCCTAAGCTTAGGATCTTGCGCTGAATCAGACTTGTTCTGCTTGTTCTCGCTGTACGTGCTGTAGGCTGTCGTGTCTTCCGACGTTTCGATAGATGTCGAAGGTCGTTGCGCTAGATCATCAAGGAGGCCGAGAGTCGATGATGATTTGGTGTGGTCCGACATCGAAGTACAGAGCAAGATGGACATAAGAGCATGTCCAGCAGCCAGTGAAGAAAGTGGTCGAGAGGTGAAGGAGAGAAAGATGATGACAGATGAGAAAGGAAGAGAATGTGTCAGTGGCTGGTTGTTGGTGTGAGATGTGGGGTGTGAGCGAGACAGGCTCGCTGGTGGGCGCAAGAGTGAGTGTCTCGGAGAATGATCGAGGACCCTTGGGGTGTCAAGCAGATTTCCATACACAGAGACACCTTTGCTCTTGGCTCAACTGTCTAGGAGACGGTCTGAAATGTGTCGATCAAGCCACCGTACAAGCTGCGTGTCGCGATCTGAAGAGCTGACATCGGCAGCGGGAAGATCACGGGAAGGCGGCGTGGCTGGTGTAACCCGCGTTCCACTTTGCGTCGATCGCAGACCCCCCGAATTAACAAGAGGTCCAATCCTCATCCTACATCCTCTTCCGGGCTACAATATTGAGTGGCGAAGATGACAGAGCAACACTTACCCGTGGCTGGCTGGCTTAAGCCTCAAAAAAAAAGTCGAAGCGGGTGGAGGAGGAGTGGAATGTCTCACCCGTGCCTTCTTCTTCTGACCTACCCGAGAGTCAAAGGACACCGAATGCAGTCGGTCCCTGTCTCACCTATATCTGTATGTTTGTAGAAGACGTGGTCGTCGACGAGTCCAAAAGGACGGAAGAAGAAGATGGGGGAAGGGAAAGAAAAAGGGTTCCTCTCCAAATCGTGAACGAACCTTATTTCTACATCCAAATGCCAGTTCATGTTTCTCGCCAAAAGCGCAATGCACACATGGAAGCGACCTCAAGGGCAGAGGAACTTGCCCACGCTACTGCGAGGTGATCTGCAAGACCTCGAAGAAGAGATGCCAAGCGAAAGATAACGCCACCTCACTTCCCACGGCAGGCACGTCTTCAGTCAAAAGATGCCGAAAAAGTCACTCGGACCCCCTTCATTCCCCTCATCTTTCCACCACAACCGCGGATGCAGTGCGTGCGTCCCGGGGGCTTGGTACGCACAGTCTTTTTTAGCCGCCACCAAGAACGTGTGCTTCGACGCTAAAAGGGGTAGAAGATGCCTTGGAAGTAGAGACTCGTCAAAAAATGGCCACAGGAGAAAGGAGGCAGAAGGGAGGTGGCAGAAAAAGTTGACGGGACACACGCATGAAATGCAGCCCGCATAACTCGACAGCTGCAAGAGGCATGTGGACTGCATATGATCTTCTCAGCACCCGATTTAGCCCCGATTCGAAAGCACGCCACCGCAACACTGGATCGGCAGACAGAAGGCAAACGAGAGTCTTTGGCGCAAGAGATTGCGAGAGCTATGGATACAGTGTGTTGAGCAACGGGAACAGGAAAGAGAAAGTTGATGGAAGGGCGGGAGAAAGAGTAGGGGAAGTCTAAATGAAAGTGTTGTTGCCGCCTGCAGCCGGAGCAATCTTCTGAATGTTGAGCACGACGATGGCCGCCACTTCGTCCTCGCTTCCTGCCGCACCTACGGTGTTGGAAGCAGTGGAAGCATTCGAGCCGGTCCTAGCGTGTCCGTGACTTGTCCGTGCTCCAAACTTAGTCGGGCTTGAGTTCGGACTGGGGCTGGGCGGCGCTCCTCCCGACGGCCTGGCCAGAATCGCCAGCTTCAAAGTCAACGGCGTAGGACCAAACTTGGGCGGGACGGTACCCGACAGCTCCTGCATGCGATCATCCCATCGCAACCAGTGCAGGAACTGAGGCCAGGTGTTGTAGTACTCGAAATACTTCTCGTCCTGAAGTACGGGGTGATAACTGAGCTTGCGTCCAGATCGCTTGCCTGGTGAACCTGGCGCGCCGCCTACCATGGGTGGGGCCGCGGTACCAGCAAGCGCAGAGACGCGGATTAGCTCTCCGGGTCGCACGTTGATGTTGTGAGACCGGATGCGTGACCATGGTGTAGAACCTCCGGGAGGTGCATCATCAGATCGTGCTGACGAGTCGCTACGACGGTGAGAGACGGAGGCTGAAGGAGTGTGTGATGGTCGCGCGCGAGAAGGGGTGGTGGTCGATTGGGGAGTTTGGAAGAGGGCAGCTCCCCGAGAGGTGTTTGAGTTGGCAGACCATGGACGTGCGGCGGCAGAGGCAGCACCAGAGTCCGCAGTGCCTCGCACTGGCGTTTGAGTGTTCTGGTATGTGTCAACGGGAGCAGAGCGGTCAGATGCGCCCGGAATGATGGGAGAAGCAGGTACCGGTCCAGTCGACTGTCTGACAGCTCGTACAGTCGGGCCTCGTGACTGCTCATCGCTCTGTCTGGGACCAGCGACCCGAGTCCGCACTGGAGTCGAAACCGTGTCGGTCGTCTTCATTGAATTTCTTCGGCTGTCAGGATAGCGCACGGCTGAGGTCTCTGCACCGGCTAGGTCCGGCACGTAGCTAGCCGCAGAGTTCCTCTTGGTGTTCTCTGCAGTAGCTCGCATTGTTGCAGCGACCGAGGGATCGTCTTCAGCATCTTCAAAGGGATCATCCTCGTCCGCTGCCTGCGAAGCCGATCCGCTGCGATTTGTGTCAATCGATGCACCTCGCTGCAGATAGCTCTCCAAATGCTGCGAAAGGTTGCGCTGCCCTTGCTGAATATTGACTTGTCGCGGAGCAGGAACAGTACCAGATGGCTCGACGTTGACTTTGCGAGCGTATCCAACCACTGCATCGTCCAAGTCTACTGAGCCTCCTCCGTTTTTACGGTGCTGACCCTGACCCGCAGTCATGATGGGACTCGAAAGACGAGCATCCTTCGAGCGGTCTTTGGGCACATCGTCGTCGCGCTCGGGCGAGTTTTCGAAACCAGCAGTAAGGTTGAAAGCAGGCGAGGTGCTGATGTGCGCATTCCTGTGTCGCATAGGAGCAGAAACCAGAGCACGACGGACTGGCACCTCGAGAGGTGAGTCGAGGCTGAGACTTTCAGTTCGTAGCGCTTCGCTGCGACGTCGCTCAGGAGTACTGGGTGCCGCTGATGTGCTGACTCCGCGAGTCGCCGAATCGTCGTAGAACAGGTTGGACTCCCAGCTGCTGCGTGCGGCAAGACTCTTGGAGGTGGTCATTTGGGACAAGTCGCGGTCCATCATGCCTTCGAGGCCCAGTCCGATCGATACCGGGCGTGCAAGGCCAGCTTGATCGTCATGCAGGTCGTGACCAAGGCTGGCTTCGGTCATCCCTGCTTCGGGAATTGCACCTGCAGCGAAACTGTTGATGGAACGGTTCGATTTGGAAGGCTTCGGCAGTCGATTGAACAGATTGAGTACTGAGCTTCGTCTCGGCTTCTCTACCGCCAGCGGAGAAGGGTTGGTGATCGTGAAAGCCGGTGCGGGGACAAAAGCCGACGGCGCTTGATTCGTACGTGGCGCTACATTCGCCATTGTTGTGACGAGCTGACGAGGATTGCCATCCGAAGACCTTCTTCCATGGCCTTCATCTGAAGGCGCTAGCGTCATCGCATCTGATAAGGGAGATCGGTCCTCACCCTCTGCACGCGCGGCAGCCAGAGCCGCATATGGATCGAGGTATGGGCTTGCTTCTTCGTCTTCCTTTTTGCCCTTGCCTTTCTTGCCGCCTGGACCGAGACTAGCCCATCCGAAGCGAGGTGATCGCTCATCTGCCAAAGTTCTGTCGTCGTCGTGCGCATAGGCGTTGTATGACTTTTCGCAATCCGATTGGGTATCGTCTGGATGCGCACCTCGGAAGTGACGATCCTCAGCGGCGCAGTAGCGACGACAGCAGACCATGAGCAAGATGAGCATGATGAGACCACCGACACTACCCAGCGAGGCGGCGATAGCGAACTTTGCCTTGCCGCTAAGGCCACTAGAGCCGTCATCGGATGAAGCGTCAGAGGAAGCGAAACCGTTCGTTGAGGTTGCTGCAGATGAGGATGCGGCGGTACTGGTCGAGCCGGTTCGGCTTGGCGCTGGAAGCGGTGTAGGCGATGCCGAAGCGGACTGCGGGGTGATGGCGAAGCTCTGAGTCGCAACACTGCGGTAGCCGCTCGGTTCCGTTGATTCTAAGGAGAGATGCACTTGGACGTTCTGTGCTCCGTTCTTTGGGGGCGTGCCAGACAACAGCATAGTTGCGGGGTCAAAGTGGATCCAGTCTCTAGCTGAAGCTGGGTCAAGGGTAAGCTGAGGAGGCGCCTGGCTCGCTCGAACATACTGACCCAATTCCAGCTGGAACATCCTGCCGGGCACTACTTTCACATCTGGCAGAGCTGACGAAAAGGATGACGGATAGACGGTAAGGTGGGCGGAGGCAGAAACAGGTGAGGCGTCTCGATTGCTTGAGTTGGTCAGCGTGACTGGCACAGTGAGTGAGACAGGAGCCGCTGTGGTCAGATTGAACGGCGGCGTACCAGAAAAGCTGCGCGAAGCCTCGTCGAACGAGAGCCACGAGCCGATGGAGCTGGTGTTGGCAGCCACACGCAGCGAGGACGTATTGACTGGATTGCCACTCGAATCGACGATACTTTCAAGAGGAAGCGCGGTTTGGAACGACTGTCCAGCAGTAGCGTTGATGGCAGGGAAAGGCGCAGCCTGAATCAGTGGAGCGCCGCTTACCACCATCTGCAGCGAGCTGTTGACTCCTGCATAGCCGGGAACATCGCTAGCCGTCACGACGACGGTATAGAAGCTGCCTGCGGTGTGAACGTCTGTTGGAGCGAGTCCCCACAGGGTCACCGTTTGATCGAAATGCATCCAGTTGGGCAGAGGGGACCCATCGGCCAGTGCTGAGGAGAGATAAACGCGATGACTGTCCGAAGTGAAGGTGTCGCCCGCAAAGCCGAGCGAAAACGACCAGCCTAAGGGCAGCAGCTGTGCGCCAGAAGGCAAGATAGACTTTGCTCCGAGTGTGGTCACATTGGGCAGCTGTTGAGCAAGCGGCTTGTTGAGCGTGGGGCCCGAGCCGCTCATTGTGATCAGGTGAAAGGGAGTAGATGCTGTGCTTCCGGTCTTGGGATTCGTCGCGGTGAGAGTGACCGTGTCATTTGCTCTCCTTGAGGACCCCGATGCAGGAGGTGTACCGGAGATGGAGAGGTTGGCGGGCTCGAAGATAGCCCATGGAGGAAGGCCAGTGACATTGTATTCAAGCGGAGCCGTCGCATTCTGATCGACGAATGTATTTGCTGCGAATGACCACGAATAGGGCTGACCGAACCTAGCAATGTTGGGAAGCTGAGCGCTTACTGGCCGTTCCACTTGGACCGCAGCGTGAGTTGACGCCGCCAAGATCAGCAGCACGGCGAGCCATAGTGGCGAAATTATGGCTTTCTGAGCCAGCCACATGGCGATGATGCCGTCTCGTTGATGAGTATATGCGCTTGAAAGAGTTAGTTGGGAGTAAAGATGGCAAGACTACTGGCAAATGGATAGACTTCCAAGTGATGATTTGTCCTCGTTCCGCGGGCGTTGGTGACCGGAGATGAGAGATTGCGAAGAAATGGCTGCCAATAGAATTGCGAGAGATGATCTTGTAAAGACTGTATGCTGGAATCGAGCGCGATGTTCTAGAGATTGAGAGAAAGAGGGTCAGGATGGGAAGCAGGGGGGGATGTAGAGGAGGGATGAACGAGAGCAGGTGGGAGGAGGTCAGGTAGAGGATGGTGGTGGACAAGACGATAGTGAAGGCAGCGGATCATGATGGCAAGGCAAGCAACATCGTGGTCAGAGATGGCGATCCGGTGTGCACACGCGGTTCAGCGAGTAAGCGCGATCCGCACAAATGCTATAGCATACAGTAGCAACACTAGAGGCCGGTGGCAGACAAAGCCACGGCGCGTGGATCCAATAGGCGCGTACCTATGACCTGTATGCGATCGTGGTAGTTTCCTTCTGAAGAATGTCAGCACGGAATAGGAACATGGATAGACCGGAACGACGGAATGGTGCATGAGCTTGACGATCTTCAACGCAAGGGGCCGGGCGAGCAGCAAAGCCGCTGCATGGAAGATCCGGCCAGTTCTCCGCAGCGAGACGGGGCTCACAGCGTGGGCAGCGGTGCGACCTTGTGCCGCCAAGCCATCTTTTTCCGGTCAGCGGGAGACTTGGAAAGGCAGGTGCTGAGCAAGACAGCAGCAGATCCCCATTGCTGAGATCGCGTCGTCCAGACGGGGGCTTGGGAATGGGAAGGCAACGCGTTGGCACGCCGATCAGGCAGGTCGAAAGAGGCATGAAACAGAAGCAGCTGCAGGGTCCTGCAAACACGACAGCGCCAATGATCTGCGGCTTGCCTGAACGAGCAAGGCACTGACTGACATGCTGGCGAAGATGCAGAGGAGCGTATGGCATGTAGCTCACGAGCCTTGTCGCCCCCTTGCATACGTCGAAGAACGCGCAGCGCGAGACCCGCTTTACCGGCGGCACGAAAATTTGAGATTGTTAGCTCTCTGCAGCAAACAAATAATGATAAAAAATCTCGAGTCCCGAGATCCACGATTTTTGGATCCAGGGTTTCCACTTCTGGGAAGCGCAGCATGACACGGGCCATCTTTCCTGTCTGACCTCAACCTTCTCAATCCTCACCCTACCTTTTGCCGACAACAGACACACGGACACACTACATCGGCACTCTGATTCCGAGGTCACCGGAGCTCAACCTTCCCCTGTATCGAGATGTCGACCAAACAATACAAGCAAGCGGGCGAGGATGTGTGGAAGAACAGGACAGAGAAGATTGTGAGTCTTTACCAACAACGCGGTCAACCCAGTCTCGGTTGCCTTGATACTGACCTTGCGGCAATCTTGCTCGTCGTAACCCCCCACTTGAACGCGTTCATGTTGCACTTTCGCCATCGCCATCGCCATTGGCTTCGACTCTCGATGCCAACTTGACAAACTAGAATGCGGAGCTTTTCACCTTGACCTACGGAGCATTGGTGATCCAGCTGATCAAGGACTATGAAGACTATGCAGAGGTCAACAAGCAACTCGAAAAAATGTAAGTGAGAACGAAGGGCGGTGTCCCAAGCATTCATCTCAAGAGATCTCAACTGACCCTGTCTCTCAATCATCTGTGCATTCTGTTTCGCTTTCGTTCAGGGGCTACAACATCGGCACAAGGTTGATAGAAGACTTCCTTGCGCGGACGAACCTCTCCAAATGCTCCGACTTCCGCGAGGTAGGCGAGATGGTGAGCAAGGTCGGCTTCAAAATGTTCCTCAACATCACACCCAACATCATCCATCACCAACAAGAGGAGTCGTCTTCGTCAGCAACAGCAGCATCAGCAGCGATCACAGGACAGCAATCTGCAACACAGGCCGCATCAGCACCAGTCAGAGAGTTCAGCCTGATACTGGACGAGAATCCGTTGGCCGAATTTGTCGAGCTTCCTCGGGATGCAAGAGCAGGAGGATTGTGGTTCAGCAATGTGTTGGCAGGTGTGTTGCGAGGAGCACTAGAGATGGTACAGATGCAGACGGAATGCTTCTTCGTGTCCGATACGCTTCGAGGAGACGAGACTACGGAGCTTCGAGTGCGGCTGATCAAGCACCTCGATGAAGAAGCCCCGATCGCCGACGATTGAAGGAAGACCGGCGAATTGGAGACTTGTGGGGCTGCTTCTGTGGCCTCCGCTCAGCCCACTCACCTGACCGAAAACGAGGTCTGATCCCGTCAGCTCGTCCAACTCTTGTACAATATTCTTTCAGATGCAACATCGTGCCAACCAACCCACATCGCTAAACGGACGGAGTGATGTGCGGTATCTTTTGCGAGGAAGATGCTGCGGACCACCGTGCATCTCGGACAAGATCATGCATCGGTCTGCGTCGGAAATCTGGTTGGGTCCCTAAGGTTTTCCTGCAGCTGTGCACAGAAAAGTGGCGCACTCGAAAGTGTCGTTTTACGTCGCGTTTATTTGTTGTGACTTCTCACAGCAGCACCATTGCGGATGAACTGATCTTGTGTTGCACGTCGTTGAAATATGAGCGAGGTCACTGATCAGTCATGGTGTATAACAGCGCCACAGAAAACAATGTGCGCTCTCTCTCGCTTAATGAAGGCTTCGATCCGTTACCACAAGCGCCTGACTTTGGTAGCAACGGACCCTCCGCGTCTCATGCAGCAAGCCCACATTTAAGGTTTGCACAAGACGACTTCATAAAAAAACCTTGAATCCGGACAAGCTTTGCTTAGATTTCTTTCTTCGATGCCGCTTCGGCTTTCCCTACGGTCCATTGCGGACGTCATCGTCGTCGTCGAGGAGAAGATCAGGTTGCGATGCGCTTCACCACCTACTTTGTTGTCTATTTCCCCCTTTCCATCATGCGAGCAGCATCGTTGCTTTGATCTCTTTGATGAAGTGTGCGCTTGGCGGAGGATGCAAATGCAGTTATCTGAGGTGGGTACACTTTCAAACCTTGTTCGTTGTTCACTTTCTCACGCTCTCTCCGAGAGACGGCCGTTCCTTACACACTTTTTTTTCTCTCTCCAAGAAGCTTGAGTGTGTCAGATGGACCGCAACAGACTGTGTAAGGGGCTGCACATTAGCACAGTCTTGTTCGATTAGGGTTTCCCGATTGGTGTTGACTCAGGTGGCGGCTTGCTTTCTCCCACGGTTTGTCATTGCTTTCTTCGAGCATTCCGCCTCTGTCAAGTCTAGCTCTCCAGCCATCGTATGTACCCTGACTGTTACCTGCTCACAGATTGCCGCCTCGACCGTCGGTCTCTGTCCGATTCCCTTGAAAGGGCGGGAAGATCGTATCGCAACGGCTGTCTTCGGAGATGAAGACACTAGTCCATCTCAGAGACTGTTTCCGCACCTTGCTTCATTCAACTATTGTTGCTATCCACGCCCATCATAGAGAGCTGCCGGTACATCACTCCTCGTTCCAGGACAAAGCTTTGTAATTGATCGCTCTTCTCCCACCGTTTCTGACCACTGCTCCGTCATTGCTTCGACTCAAAATATGGCCAATACACGATCACCTCAATCCTTGCCGGACAACGACGATCATCCACAGACACCACCCCTCACTATCTCGGCCACAGACAACGGATCGCAAGCTGCCGAGTCAAGACAAACACTGCTTCCGACTCAAATTCCACGACCCTTCTCTCCTCTGACTCTCGATGAGCTTGGTCTGCACCCTCCTTCAACGCCAAGCGCCCTACTGGATATCATCACACCTGTCAGTCTCCCCTTGCATGAAGATAGCGTCACAGCTGCAGAGGCGATGGGCTCAACGCTCATGTTTTCCGACAAGCCACAGGATGGTCTCACCAATGACGGAGATGGGTCGCACTTTCAAGATGGTGCTCACAAGCCTGACATCAAAGCCTCTGGTGGCACAAGTCTGCTTTCCTCAACATCTTCAGCTCCGACGACGAGCAACGATGATTCCTTCTTGACCTCCTTCCTTCAGAGCCTGACTGGAGAACCAACGGCTCCAGAGCCGCACGTTTCTACGTCGACCGAGATGACCGGCCGCACCACGTCCGCTGAACCAAACCCGCCCACGGTCAACAGCCAATCAAGAGTCAAGGCCACGTCACAGATGGGTGTCTCATCCTTGGCTGACACCTCAAATTACGCCGACCTGTCGAAAGCATCCGCTTCTTCAGCCCGTGGCCACTTCAACAGCATATACCCGATCAAGTCTCAATCCACTGTAGCATCGCATCCTCTCGGTGAGATCCCAATGTCCGACTTCCATCGTCTCTTTCAGACCTCGACCTCACGAGACTTCACGAAACAGCGATGGGCCTCTCCACTTCAGTCGTCTTCGAACTGGCGATCATCTCTACAGATCCAACCTTCGCGCGCCAGGGCAAAGACAGCCTCGAGCACGTCTCAGACCTCGAAGCCGAATCAATCCTGGACTTCTGCAGCTATCCACAGACCAGACAATTATTTGGTTACTTCAACGCCGCTCGAGCAGTCTCAGCCCCGCTCTACAGCAGAGGACAGCCAAACGGATGCTGCAAAGCTTGCTACTTCTTCTCACGGGAGCATGTCAGCGTCTCATGAGTCGGGAAGTAATCCAGCAAAAGCAAAGTGGTCACAGGACGTCCCCGGCATAACACATTTTTCTCTACCTCAAGCACCGCCATTGCAACCAGAACATCGCTATCCCATCTCAATTTTGGAAACTGATGGGAACTACGAGACGGATCTAGAGACGGATCGCGATTCCGAAACAAGTCCGGCTGGCAGCCACAGCTTCGGCTTCACACCCAAGTCGATCAAGAGAAAGTCTCTGGATCCTTTGCAGCTCGATGGTCAGTCTAGTTTGAGCAGCACTTCGCCGGCGGCGTCCTTCGGCTTTCAAGCACAGGGCAAGATGGCCCCTTCTGAGGCTTTCCCCCCCGTCTCTTCCGGTAGCACTGAGAACACCCTCAAGATCGTCCCGCTATCCAACGTCGTCCGTTCCAAAAGCTGGTCGAATGCCTCTCCACCAGCTCCAGACAGATCAGGCACACCGTCCTGGCTCGTCAGGTCTGCTGAAGCATTGCAAGCCGAGCGCGTTGCCCGATCTCATTCGACAGACATCACTGGCACAGCGAAGCAGGTCAATGACACACCCAAGTCCTCCTCAGCTCCTCTATCAGCGCTCAACTCTGTGCTTGCGACGTCAACTACGAACACCACGTCTCGTGGTGCCTCCTACGATTTCACGCGCCAAGCACTCTTAGATCTGATTCGGCGAACAAACTTGGGTATGGCAAGCAATTCTTCTTCAAGCGATAGCAGTGGCTCGACGAACACCAAGACGTCGGACAGCTACCAAGCTGCTGCGCCTGCTTCAGTGGCTACATCAAGCTCGAATCCGGCGCCTTCGTTCTCAAGCACCGTACCAGCCGACCTACAAGCGCGGCTGCAAAGCTGGCAGCAACACCGCAAACGTCAGAGGGCACTCGAAGAGACTGCCAACAAAGCATCAAAGGGCCAGGACACATCCACCGCTTCGACATCGCAGAACACCTCACGACGACGATCGATACCGAGCAGCAGCACCTCCCTGAGCGCGACTACACTGGAAGACCAAATCCGATCCAACAAGCGCAACACTACAGAAGAGCAAGAACAAGAGCACAAAGCTCGAAGGCAGGAGCACTACCAACGACTGCTCTTCCAACTCAATGCTCAGATGCAGATGAAGATGAGGATGGACTTGCAGAAGCAAAAGCAGAAAGAGTCGCAGGACAAAGCCCAACGTGAAGTCAATTCACCACGCAAATCCGACTCGAGCAAAGAGGTCGAGTTCCGAAAGCCTTGTCCACCTTCGAAAGCTTCTACAGCGCAGAATGCGGGCTCGGAAGGTTTTGGTGTCTCGAATCAGACTAGCGAAGCCACGAACGCTACAGCTCATGGTTCGAGGCCCGAGAGAACCGCAACTCAGGCTGCCGATCAACCAGCGAGAAAGGGACACCACGCTCGGCCAAGCATAGCGTCCTCGGTAAGTAATCTTCCTGCGGCCAATCCGAACGACGAAACAGCGGGTATGACCGCTCGTGAAACATATCACAATGCATACGGCGTTCTCGGCCGCCATGCGACTGCACTGCCTACCTCCTCATGGCCAGTAAGCTCCAATGCCGCGGTCTGGAGCACTCGACGCACCGGCAGCGCGTCCTCGAGTTATCCATGGCTCTCAGCACAGCCGAGTGGCTCTACTCCTTGGCAAGGTGTCTGTGCGCCGCATTACGATCCTTGGAGCAACACGTACACGCCAGCCTGGCAAGGTCAACAACCTAGCTTCAACCCGCCTTTCTGGCATAACTCCGCCTCGGACGCAAGCAATGCCGTCTTGGGGTCACGGACGGCGGCAGCAACCAGCTGGACAGCTGGAACCGAAATCGGTGCTTCAGATAGCTCCAATCCGATGCTAGCGATGGAGCTTATGTGGAAGCATCCGAACTGGCGCCGCGATCTGGACCCGGCTTCAGTTGCTTCAATGAACAATTTCGCACCGAGCAGCACGAGCACTTACACGCCTCAATACGTGGACACTTCCTCTTTCGCTATATCTATGGCGACCGCAAGTGCCTCGAGGGCAGCTGGTGCTTCTCAGGTAGATGAGTCAGGCAACGCACAGCCTTCCTCTTCAGCGGACAACTCGAAAGTCAAAAGACCCGTCTCGCCAGGAGCAGAGGTGGTGTTCTGGGCGGTCAAGGGCGAAAGCTCGGTGAAGATGATCGGCACAATTGACAGTGTAAGTATCTCGGTCTGCTTTTGATGCTTCTAGATACTCTGAATGCTAATACTCTCTGGCCCGGATACGTCGCAGATGACCGATCAAACAGCGACTATCGTCGTTCCTTCGGCGGCCGCAGGATCCAGCAGCACCTCTAATGCCGGGGCTGGCGCCTCTACATCTCTTCAGAGTAGCGTTTCCGGTCAAGATGATGATGACATACGAGTGAGTGCACAAAAGAGTTTTCCATGACGGGTTGACTTGGCGCTGATCGATGAATCACCCTCTTCCCCCTTCTCACCCGACAGGAGTACTACGAGAACATCCCATTCGTCAACATCTTGGCCAAGGATCAGGCCGCTCTACTTGGTCTTGCATAAAGCTCAGAATAGACTATGATAAACTTTACTACTACAAAGGTCCCTCTCGGGAGAAAGATGGCAGTCTGTGTAAGGGCAGTGCTCGACAGATGGCGACATCATACCAGCACGGCGCGGCGTCGGGCGGGCGTGGCGAAAATTTCTAATTGTTAGGCCAGTACTCGCACACAATTAGAAAAATTCGCGCAGGCTGCTCGGAAGGCGGAAAAGGAGAGGACGCGCGTATCCGGCTGCAGCGAGTGATCTTGCCTTTCTCCACTTCTCGCAACCAACACGCTCTTCCTCTCTCGACATCTTCATCCATCATCTCGCATTCGCATTCGACGAGCGGCAGCAACCTTTAACACCTCACAGTAGCCACGAACGACCCACCTTTCATCTCATCGACGCATCACGTACACCCTCCTCAGACCCTCGTAGCCCGACAGGTCACAACAGAATGGACGTCCACGCACTCCACAAGTCGCTAGTAGCGGCCTTCTCCTCCAACAGATCCAAGCCGGAAGAAGTCACGCTGCTGCTCACAAAGCTCAAGATCGCCCTTACCGAACACAACCTGCTCGTGCCCTCTGCGGCTGCAGCCAGCACATCGTCGTCGTCCGATCTCATGCTTGCACGCGAGGTGCTCGAGATCGGCGCATTCTACTCTGTCCGCATCGGCGACATCCCAGCGTTCGATCGGTACATTTCGCTCCTCAGCCCGTTTTACGACTCTTCGCTCCCCGCTTCGGCCCACTACGAACCTCTGCTCGGACTGCGACTGCTGCGTCTGCTCAGCTCCAACCAGATCTCGGCCTTCCACACGCTGATCGAAACGCTGCCCAACGGCTTGGTGAACGGCAGCAAGTTCCTGCAGCACCCGGTGAGCCTGGAACGGTGGCTGATGGAGGGGAGCTACTCGAAGGTGTGGAGGTTGAGCAGGGAGGCGCCACCGCAGGACGAGTATCGGTTCTTTGTCGACCTGTTGATGGACATGATCCGCAACGAGATCGCTAGTTGCGAGGAGAAGGCGTACGATAGTCTGGCACTGCACGATGCAGCGACGTTGCTGTTCTTTGATAACCTGGAGCAGGTGTTGGGTTTCGCTCAGAGCGTAAGTTCACACTGACACTGTCGTAGCGGATGAAGTGGACAAGACGATAACTGACATCCCATCTTTGATCATATTTTGGTGGAATACACAGCGAGGCTGGCAAGTCAATCCAAAAACACAGGTCGTGTCGTTTACGAATCTCAACCCGGCCTCTACGACGGCTATCCCGAAGAAAGCGACGATCGCGACCAACTTGGTTTTCGCCAAGGAGCTCGAGTCGATTGTATAGATGTCACGTCTGTTTTGCACGAATGCAATCTCAATTGTAAGAAACACGCTTGCACTCACGGACATTCTCGCACATCAAAGAGCGAGCGTCTGACAATCTGCGAAGACACACCAACACCGAGCGCTGAGACAACGTCTTCAGCTGCATGTGCAGATACCTAAGATTGCAATGTGAAAGAACCGCCAAAAGAATAATGTCCATGAAAACCACCCAGCCCTTACCCCCGCCTCGGCTGCGCCTGCGCTTGCCCGCCTCTCGCCCTCCCGTGCTCCAGCTGCGGACTCATGCTGCCCCTCGGCGTCAGACTGTCGTCTCTCAACTCGAATCCGTTCTGCCTTCTCGTCTCGCCCTCGCCAACACCTCTACCGTCTTGTGGTGGTGAGCGTCCGAACCCGTTCATATTCGGTGGTGAGAAACCTGCCTGTGAAGTTGTTGTGTACTGCTGTTGCTGTTGTGTTTGCTGTCGTTCCAGTTCGGCCTGCAGCTGTCGTGCTAGGGCGGATGTTTCGACCGGTGTTTGCTGCGGAGTATTCGCCGGAGCCGGAGCGAACCCCCACGTTGGGTTGGAGGACGAGCTGGATTGGCTACCCCACGAACCGGGTCCGCCTGTCGTGGAGCCGAAGAAGGTCGACTGTGTGTAGTACTGCTGAGGTTGGTGCGAAGAGGAGGAGGAGGAGGAGAGCATGGCTACGTCGGCGTCTAAGGATGAGCTGTTCGGTGGAAAGTTGCGCCGTGTGAAGGCGTATGAGGGGTTGGACGGTCCAGCGGTGGAGGTGGACGCCGTACCGTTGGAGGTAGGGTGGTGTTGTGGGCCGAGAGACATCTTGAGCGATTCCCGGATCTCGTTGATCTCGTTACCGCGATCGCCGGCGTGGAAGCCGTGCTGCATCGACCCAATCAGGTCGTCCATGTTGAGCGCCATCGTGGAGTGGTTGTGTGGTCAGGAGGATGGCTGTGCAAGGATGGCTGGTAGGGGTTGGCGGAGATGTGTCGTCCCAGTGAAGAGGTGAAGAGGTGCGACGATGCGCTGGTAGGAAAAGTACGAGTCTCGATAGCGATTGTCGCGTTCGGCTGCGTGGTCAGGAGCTGAGAGGTAGCCGTCCTTCGTCCTAGTTGGTCTTGACTTGGCTTGGTAACGTGCGATTGATGCTTTGTTGCCTAGTCGTTAGACTCGCAGGATGAAAAGATCAAGGACCGGGATACAAGTCAACACTCTTGCGCAGTAACAAGCAATTCCTGTGTCTGTCTGTCGAAGCGCGGTCCTCTCCTATCAATCCAGCGTGATGGTGTGTGCGTGTGTGTGTCGAGGGGGAAGCGTGCGAGCGAGTGGTCTGGAAAAGTTAGGTGGTGGAGATTGGAGTGGATGGTGTTCTCATCGACTGCGCGTGATATTTGCCGTTTGCCCTTTTGCTTTTGCCTGCAGAGTGAGAGCGGGTCCGCTTGGGAGCTGTGGCTTTTTGTCCGCGTTTTCAACGTGTGTGGGCTGATGCTGCGCCGGCGAAGCGGAGGCGGTTATGTCACACGGCGAGACGACCGACTTTGGAGAAAAAAAAGACTCGCCGGATGCCGGTAATCTTAGCAGACCTTTTTTTGGCGCGAGCCGGCGCGGCGTGAAGGTCTAACAATTTCAACTCGAGCGCCGCCAAAGCTCGGAGCAGCTGTGAATGATGATGAAGCACTTGCGAAAGGTATGAAGACTAAGGTTCAATGCAGGCTGGGTGGGTCTGATTGTAAAGGTACGGGTATACATGATGAAAGTGGTCGCCGGCTAAGTTTCGCCTGACAACTCGTGAAAGCGTTGGTGCGCAATCAGCATGAACGGCCTGAGCGTCTCACCGCAACGTTCGCAGGACACTAAGTCTGTGTCTGATTCGTCTTGCTCCTCATCGAGGACTTCTTCAGTGTCGATTTCGTCCGAGATCTCTGATGCAAGCGACGCCGAAGTAGATGATGAGGCTTGGTCAGGAAGCCCTGATAGAGGATACAGCTCGTGGTCGTGCTGCATCCAAACTTCCATCTCTTGGCCACAGATCGAGCAGCTTAAGCCCGCAGCCGATACGGCTTTGCCCTTCCCTTTGTCGACTGGGCTTTTAGCAGCGACATTGTCTATGGGTTCTGTCGAGACGAGGTCGATCCCGTACTCCTTGGCAATCTCATCCCTCAACTCGGGCGGAAGACTAGCCAAAAAGCTTTCATCGATCTCTGCTCGTCCATCCGTTTCACCAGCACTAGCCTTTGCCTCCGCTGATACCGACGCCGAACCACTCGCAAAGAAGCTCCCTAACGCCCTCTGCGGCCTCTTATCACTCAATTCCAACGCTGCAATATTGATCAGATTCATCCCATCTCCCACCACATCGTCGCCTCCGATCAACGCACGCAACAGCCCTCTACACGCCTTTGCTATCGCTGCAGCTCGAGCTTCTCTCGGTTGATTCAGCTCAAATATCTCTACTGGCATCTTGGTCTGCTTCGATATTCTGTTGCTCCATCCCTGCCGAACGCTCAGCCGTAGCTTCATAGGGTACCGAAGCCATCCGCCTTTTGCGACTGCAGCTGATGATGGTTGGGGCTCTTGATAGTCTCGAATCGTCACAGCTTCATTCTTGATGACGGTCTCTTGGCTGAGCGGTTGGGGTGGTTGCTGCGGAGTATTGCCTTGTGTGGTGAGCTCGAGCTCGAGTCTTCGCAATAGGGAGAGTGAGAGGCGGCTGATCTCGGCATGGATCGCGGCACCGCGTAGACTCGGGTACGGATAGGTGTCCTCGATCGAAAGCTGCAGAGGAAAGTCCGGCGCCGGAATCACGGGCTCTGCATCGCGACCACTGACCAAGGCCCACAATCTTGGCCCGATCACTTCGCCGAACAACCCGACCATGTCTTCGAGCGATAGCATCTTCCTCGCAGTGCCCACCATCACTTTGACTTTGACCTTCTCTTCTTCATCGTCTGATACACTTGTCGGTTCCATGAAGTTAGAACGTGGTCGAACATTGTTCTGTCTCGCGGACGTGCTCGGGTCGGGATGAAGATGTTCTCGGATCTTGTCGACGACCACGCGGCCGAAACCAGGCAGCTTGCGAAGGTCCAGCGGATCCAAGAAGGCATTGATGTGCTGCAGCAGATTGGCTTCAGAAGACCTAGCTCCGGTGTGTAGACCCGCAGTCAGAATTGCTACCGGCGGACAGAACGTTGTCTGTTGATTGGGCTTGTTCAACGCACCCACCAGCTTTGCAAGTGACTTGCTCGGTGCAATCCCAGCTGAGCACGTCAGACCGACCTCGTCCGATATCCGTTGTCTAATGTAGTAGGCGAGTCTGGCAGCAACTAGCATGCGCTCTTGCCACCAATCTGGCCGGTTCCGCTCCAAGTGCTCTGCTGCTTCGCTTGGGTGTATATGTCCTGGAGGGTCAGCAGGCCAAGCTTCGTACTCGAATCCATATCCGTCGACCTTCTCACTCTGTCCGGGCGCATTGAGATCGAACCATCGCTCCGCTTGCTTCCCTTTGCTGAGCGTTGAGAGATGATGATCAATCATTTCGGTCACATCACAGAACAGCTCGTCCATCCCGAGCTTCTCGACCTTCTTGTCCCACACGATGGACCTGACCAGCCTCCATACCTGGCTCGAGACCTGTCGAAAGTAAGTCAGATCTTCACCATTGACCAGGACCATATCCGGACATTTCTTCATAGCATCCTTGATGCTGTCGAGCTTGCCGACGCCGGCTGCACGAGCCTCGTAGCTGATGGTCGCGACGAGCGCCTTTTGTTGGATGCCGATAGGGATGCCAATCAGAGACGGGTCTCTTTTGCGGCAGGCTGAGACGTAGAAGGCATCAAGATCGAGTGCGATGATGACTCGGGATGCGAATGAGGGTAGCTCGGAAACAACGTCCTGAGAAGTCCCGGATGAGCTTCGCTGGCGCTTGAGGCTTCTCGAGGGAGAGCCACCTTGGGCCGTGTCCCAGAAAGTGCTGCTGTGATCGCTCCTCGCAAGCTTCTTGGAAGGCGAAGTCGAAGGGCTCCGCCCCATCATGATATCTTGACTCTGTAATCCTCCATGGCCATGCGAGACAAAAGAGGTTCACAGTGACGATTCTAGCGAAGGCGATGATGGTTGGAAGAGAGGGAAGCGAAACTTAGCCTCGAGCCGCAAATATGCACGTCCGCAAAAGTCCTCCACCTGTGCGCTGAGCTCGTGCCGGCAAAAAAATCACCCTCTTCCAGCCAGTCGTTCACAACTTCGCAAGCGAGACTCACATCACACTCCAGAAGGCTGACGGGGACCGCCATTTCTTCTCAAGCGGGATGGCCTCTTTGTCGTCAGAGCGATCGGCAGTGCAGCCAATGTGGACATTAGATGAAAGCAAGATTCATATTTTTACCAAGACGAACAAGAGAGTGAGAGTATACAGTGGAGATTTGGCTCGTCTAGGAGGCGTACTGGTACTTGTAGGCGAGGTAAGCACTGAGCAAGATGAGAGGGACAAACATGAACAAGGGGCTGTAGAGCAAAGAGAGTAACGAATGGAGAGTTCAGTATGCTGGCAGCTAGAGGTCCTGTGCGATGAGAGAACACCTAATACTCACTGGCTGTTGACGTTGGTGTTGTTCTCGTTGGTCACGGCGCCGCTGGTAGTCTTGATCTTCTGCGTCTGGTTGGTGTCAAGTCGATCAAACGAGAACAAGGTCAGCTCGACTGTCAAGAGACGATACGGGTACGACAAGCAACGATTCCGATCAAGCACAGATCGACAAAGGCGTGTTGCCGTCGGCAACACGAGTTTTGCGAGTCGGCTACGAGCCTCTGTTGCGGAGTCGTGTTGGCAAGAATGTTGCTGCTGTTGAAAGGGATACTTACGCCGCCCTCGAGCTCACCGACGAGCATGGGTCCGAGGAGCGCACGGGCATCCTCAGAGTGACCGACATCCTCGAAAGCCTCGGTGGCGTCCTTGCCTGCCTCGGTGACAAGAACCTCGTCACCACCCGGATGCTGATTTGCGCAAAGTTACAATGAGCAATTCGACGCAGGTACGTTGGCAGAGAGCATTGCGAGTCCAGGAAGTGGACCGATCGTTGTGTGAGGTTCGGATGAGAGTGTGTGAGTGTCGTGTGTGCAGATTGAGAGCATAGAGAAAGGGTCAAGAACGTCAGTACCGGATCAAGACTTGGACATAAACCGAGGAGCTGCTCCGGTAGACACAAGACTAGTCAAAGGATGCGGTATCCACTCAAATCTCGTCTTGCACGGGAAGCCCCTTGAAGGAAGATGAAGCCTACCTCGTCAAGGAACTTGCTGACATCGTAGACTGTGGGTGTCAGAAGCGGAAGATGGATTTCAAAGGCAGATAGATGCGTCAGTCGTGTCAGTCTCGCGATGGTCTCCCCGAAGACGTGGTGCGGCGCCAAGAGAGGTGCAGTCGTGTGTGTCAAGATTCGATTGAAAACGCACCCTTGCCGTCGATGAGGAGCCAGAGGTCGTCGTGGGAGCCGTGGTCCTTGAGCTGCTCCATGGTGATCTTCTTGGATTCGGATTCAGACATGTTTGCGGATGTGTCGATGCGGTTGCGATCGGGTGAGGTGTTGGTTGTGATGTGGTTAGTTGTGGGGAAAGAGGAAGCTTTGATAGCGATTGATTCTAAGGTTAGGAATCATTCGACTGTCGGCTCTTGGTTTCAGAGAAACACACGCACAAGCCTGCCCTGCACTGCCAAAGGACTGAGCGCATTTTGTGGTTGCAGATGGCTTTGTCTCTCTCTTGTCGCGAAAATGGGAAATTGTGATTTGAAAGTCGCCCTTTTTTGGACCGTGAAATCCATCTTTGCGCTGTGCGCTTCCAACAGAAGTGCGGCTACAGCGTTCACACGATTCAGTCCAGTCGACGACACACACACATCACTCGCTACAGCCTCGGTGTATTACAAATGCAATTGTGAATAGATCGGGGCAGGCTCTTCTCTCTCCCTCACGCTTCCTTGCTCCGCCTTTTCCCCCCGCCTTTTCCTTGTTGACGATCTGCGTGGTGCTTGGTGCGTGGTGTTGCAAACCCACCATTACGTTCCTTGAACGCCGTAATCCATCCTTGCTTCCACTCAACCCCGCACATTTGTTTGGGCGTGTTCCTCAGTCTCTTTGCAAAGACATCGGCTAAAGTCGCGGGCTCCAAACGCGAACAAGCCAGAGCAGGATCAGCACGCATACACACGTCACTCGCCATCCTCGCTACCGTAGACCATGCTAAGCCCACCGTTGCGTCCCGAGCCCACACAAGATTTCGACGCTACGCCCATCCAGGCGTAGCCCTGCCCTTCCCCGCACTCACATCACCTTTGTGCGTCATTACAAAGTACCGATTGGCTTTCACGCACGCCTGATCCTTAGAGGACAGCCGCCCCGAATGATGTTTGGCGAGCCTATCACTGTGCCTCTCGCGCAACGGCATTTTTCTCTACCATAACAGGCATCTTCTCGCGCTCGGGTTTGCAATCGACAAAAAACAAAAGATGATCCAAAAATGGGGCTTGAAAAACAAAATCCACCCTTTGTATGATCTTCTTGACGAGAAGAAGGACAAAAAAAGAAGAAGCGACCTCTGGCGGGCTCGAACCGCCGACCTCGGCATAACCTTATTGATTTTTCAACAGGCTTTTAACAGTGCCACGCTCTAACCAACTGAGCCAAGAAGCCGATAAGATGATATTTTAGAACGACCAGAATGTTATAATATAGCAGCACTGTGTCCAAGCCAGGCTTGAGAGATTCGGCCTGGTGAACGTTGGTGTGGAGTTAGAAAGAACAACACGGAGACAAGCAAGACCTCTTCTTCCAACTCAAACACGCCCCTGTCATGCCCATGTTCACCACACCTCTGCGCAGGTAGAGACTGCAATCGAGCTGGTTGAGTTGACGCGCTGAGGCTGTCACTCGATGATCGTCGTAGCCTGCGCGGCTCGAGTCTTCCAGCATGGGCCTCATCAACCTCGTCCTCAAGACCGTCATCCTCATCCTCGACCTTCGCGATACTTACGACGCTCTCTACGCGGTTAAACTCGAAGAGATCGGATGGAACGAGCGCCGAGTGCTCGTACGCAACGCTCAGGATGGGACCAAGCAGCTGACAACACGCAAGCGTGTCGGCACTTCGAAGCGCAAGGCCGCTGTCAGGTCCGCGCTTACGACCGTCCTTGTCTGGAACCTGTTCAACAAGCTCGAGCCGCTATGTGACCGCACTGTCGCATGGTTTGTGCCGTTCTACGACTCCTTCAAGACTCTCTTACTCATATGGATGCTCTTCACCCGAAGCTATGGCGCCAGCATTGTCATCTTCCGCCTCTTGGCTCCGATGATTCGGCCCTACGAATCGATCATTGACGGCATCTTCGCATTCACACAGTCGCTATTCGTCTGGCTCGCAGCGCTTTTGGCTCCCACTACGCATAAATGCGTGGGTTTATGGCGAACTCTTCGAGCAACGATCGTGGCACCGCAACTGTCACCTTCGGTCGTACCTGCGTCGTCTGGTCACAGTGAAGCACCGCGACGCAAGACATCCGCCTCTTTAATTGGAGGGAAAGCAAGAAAGAAACCGCCACCGCCTTCATCGCCACCCGCCTCGGTCAAGGCATCATCAGCTTCTGCTATGACCTCTCAGGCAAACAGTATTCCTACATCACAGCCAAGCGTTGTCACAGCAAAATCCCGTCAGGCACCCCTCAAAAAGGCATCACACAGCAATCTTGCTGCGACACGCCGAGTCCTGCAGGAGCTACCGGTACCTCGCCATGCCTTTACCTCAAGTCCATCTCAAGCGGGTCTGTCAGCGCCATCTACGACCTCTGGAGCAGATGAACCTACGATCGATCGTGCCGCCCCGGTTGGCAACTCGCCCGTCGTCAAGACAGAGCCTTCCGAAGCCAGCTTGCCGCATCCAACTTCAGCAATGGGTCCACCACCGACGCCACCGACTGCCCTTCAGAACTACGCATTCATTCCGGGGATGACCCCGCAGCGATCCGGGCCAGCCTCATTGATATCACCCACGCCACGCTTTCCCGGCGGCTTTTCGTTTTCGGTTGCAGCTGGTCAAGCTTCCGCCTCGACAAGCGCCAACCCTTTCCAGTCGCAGGCTCGAGTGCCCCTCACAACACAAATGGCTCCGCTGTCCCTTTCGTCTCAGCAGGCTGGACCCTCAGGGGCACCATACCTGCTAGGATCACAAAATGGTGTGAAGAACAACGGCTCAATGCACGAAAGTGTCGCTTCTGCCAACGACGACCGCATCGTTCCTCCACCGAACGGCAGCAGTCCTCTTCGCAAGGTATCGTCCTCACGGTCACTAAAGGGCAAGGCTGTTACGGGCTCCTCACACAACGGAAACAAGTCATCGGTGTCCTTGAATGGAAAGAAGCGTGCTCGTGCGGATGATGCCGCTGATGGAGAAGGCGATGAAGCAGGAAAGTTGGCTTCAAAACCGACCTCGCCCAGAAAGCGAGTCAGAGCTGCTGCTGTTGAAGGTGCGACGAACAAGACAGTGGCCAGCTCTGCAACGGCAAAGGCTCAAGTCAAGAAGACGACCTCGAGCAATGGCCAGACAGCCGCGCCACGCAGGAGGGTCGCAGCAAATGGTACGACTTCCACTGCCCGCAAGGGGACCGCGCCCAGTCGACAAGGCTCTGCATCAACAGCCGCGGACGAGGAAGCACCGACCAG
Organism: Sporisorium iseilematis-ciliati; assembly: GCA_001748505.1. Classification (NCBI taxonomy): domain Eukaryota; kingdom Fungi; phylum Basidiomycota; class Ustilaginomycetes; order Ustilaginales; family Ustilaginaceae; genus Sporisorium; species Sporisorium iseilematis-ciliati. The sequence continues at coordinate 32,634 of MJEU01000004.1, read as the reverse complement.
CCGCGCTCCTCATTCTCCTGGAAAGAAAGCCAAGGCTCCCGCCACCAAGTCAACAGCCGCCCCTGCAAAAGCAACAGCACAGCGGGCTGCGGTCAAGAAGGCCTCCACCGCGAGCAAATCTCGCAGTCAATCTACCGAAGCTGTTGAAGTATCAGATCCGCCGCAGCGCCTCACACGTAGTCGCACCAAGCAGAATCTGGCCGACTGAACTGTCATCACTTTGTCATGTCTGACTCGTTTCGCAATGCATTTCACTTCTGATGTTGGGAGGGCCCGCAAAGTACGAGTCGCCTTGAAGACTTGCAGTTTTGCACCGAGCTGAAGGCTGCTGTCAGATCGGGCCACTGAGGTCAACGCAAAGCCCCGATTCCGATCTCAGGTTTTTTGTTTTTTTTCGGGCTGCGGAGAAAAGGATTTTTCTTTTCTTTTCGCAAGATGATCTTCTTCGTGCAACTACTTTTCGAGTTCTTCTCTTCCACCACATCAATCGTCATCACACTCAGCGCTATACAGAGCGGTCTCTTGGACTGAATCTCTGATGCGTCTGTGTTCATCATGAACCGCTCCATCACCGGCGCTTGGGCCAACCAGCGCAACAGGATCTCCCTCAATAGTCCACTTCCTCCCTCTTCGCCGTCTTCAGCTGGATCCAATATACCCGTTCCGCCCCCTCCCGGATCCGCTGCCGCTGCTGCTCTGGCTCGACAGCAACAGGCGCAAGCTCAACAAAATGGAGACGCTTCGACATCAAATAATGAACAAGTAGACGCCGACGGATCAGCTGCCGCTGTTGCAGCTTCTCCAGTTGCTAGTGGTTCAGCTCCCAGAACACGCCAGAGCTCGCCGAACCCTGCCTTGGTCGCATCCACGTCATCTCCAGTAAAGCGCAAGTCTCGCTCTTCACGCATAGATGCCAGCGGCGCCGCTGGCTCGTCGTCCACATCCTCCTCGTCAAAGCGACCTAAAGGTCTCGTCTCCAAGCTCATGAACACCGCCGAAAAGTATACCCCTCCTGCTACACGTCTCGCAGACCTCGGCGGCATTTCTCACGCTATTGAGAAGATTCTCGAGCTCATCGCCATGCCACTATGCCATCCCGAGATCTACGCGCATACGGGTGTCAAGCCACCTCGTGGTGTGTTGCTGCACGGCCCACCAGGGTGCGGTAAGACCATGCTAGCTGGCGCTGTAGCTGGTGAGCTTGGCGTGCCCTTCCTTTCGATTTCAGCCCCTTCTGTCGTCTCTGGTACATCGGGAGAGTCAGAAAAGACCATTCGAGACACATTCGACGAGGCTGCTTCCATAGCACCATGCATCCTCTTTATCGACGAGATCGATGCCATCACACCAAAGCGAGAGACGGCACAACGAGAGATGGAGCGTCGTATCGTTGCGCAGCTCCTCACCTCCCTCGACGATCTCAGTTGGGAAAAGACCGACGGAAAGCCAGTCATGATCATTGGTGCCACCAACCGACCCGACAGTCTCGATCCTGCACTCCGACGAGCAGGACGTTTCGATCACGAGATCGCTATGGGTGTCCCTGACGAGGACGGCCGTGAACAGTAAGTGTCCATTATCATCCCCTTCCCTTCCTTTCCGACCGGGCTGTCAGCTGCAGACGGGTAGTGATTCGCATGATGCAGAACATACACAAAACGCTAGCGGCAATGGGCCGTTCTGTGCGTTTTGGCCTTCGGGCCTCCCATTCAAGTCCCTGATATCACAACCTTGTCTGCGGCACAGCAGCCAGCTGAGAATCTTTGCAAAGACTCGGAAACGATCGGAAGAATGCTGACTTTTTGTTCGCCTCTTGACTTGCCCACTATAGAATCCTACGAGTGCTTGCACAAAAGCTTCGTCTCGCTGGTGATTTCGACTTCCGCGCCCTGGCCAAAGCCACCCCAGGCTATGTCGGTGCCGATCTTACCGCATTGACCTCGGCTGCAGGTATCATCGCAGTCAAGCGCATCTTCCAGCAGCTCAGCGACTCTGACTCGCTGCCGTCCAGTCTATCCGCGGAACGCATTTCTCAAGCTATCGGCCTACATGCGAGCAACAACCAACAAGACGCAACTGCCACAGGCGATGTCGAGATGGACGACTCCGACATGCCTGCTGCTGCTACGCCGCAGGACACACCGGACGCTGCTCAACCTGCCGCAGTCGCAACCCCTGCAGTGACAGAAAATGGTGTTGAGGCATCGGGCGCAGCCACTCCGGCAACGGCTGTCGAGCACGGCACACAGGCGCCAGCACCTGCCACCGTAGCGGCCACGAACGTCCGTCCTTCGGCGACCTTCTTCGATGCGCTTCCTGAACACGTGCGTGACTCGTCCATCGCATCATTCCTCAAGAATCATCCATCACCCCTCACCGACGCGCAGCTCGCACCTCTTGCAATCACCAACGCCGACTTCCTCGTCGCTCTTCCCTCTGTTCAGCCCTCGTCCAAGCGAGAGGGTTTCGCCACCGTGCCGGATGTTTCCTGGGCCGATGTCGGCGCCCTTCACTCGACGCGCGACGAGTTGTCCATGGCCATCGTCGAGCCCATCAAGAGGCCAGAGCTGTTCCGCTCCGTCGGTGTCTCTGCTTCTTCCGGCGTGCTTCTCTGGGGTCCTCCAGGTTGTGGTAAGACGCTCCTCGCCAAAGCCGTCGCAAACGAGTCTCGGGCCAACTTCATCTCGGTGAAAGGACCCGAACTGCTCAACAAGTACGTCGGCGAATCCGAGAAGGCCGTCCGTCAAGTGTTCGCAAGGGCAAGGACATCTTCGCCGTGCGTCATCTTCTTCGACGAGCTCGACGCCTTGGTGCCACGCAGAGACGATTCGCTCTCAGAAAGCTCAAGCAGAGTGGTCAACACGCTACTCACCGAGCTCGACGGTTTGGAATCGCGCGTTCAGACCTACGTCATCGCTGCTACCAACCGACCCGACATGATCGATCCTGCCATGTGCCGACCTGGCCGTCTCGACAAGCTGCTCTATGTCGATCTGCCAAAGCCAGACGAGCGACTGGAGATTCTCAAGACGATCACGAACAAGACGCCGTTGAGCGACGAGGTGGATCTGCAGACTATTGCGTACGACGCCAAGCTCGAAGGGTTTTCGGGAGCCGATTTGGCTGCGCTGGTTCGCGAAGCTGCTGTGCTGGCGCTCAGGGAGACGATTCTGTTCCACAACTCTCAACCCGCGCCGACGGTCCTTCAGCCGAAGAAGGGCAAAAAGGGCGAGCAAGAAGGTGTCAAGGTCACAGTGATGCATTCTCACTTTGTTGCTGCGCTGTCGAAGATCCAGCCCTCTGTGTCTGCTCAGCAGCGACGCAAGTATCTGTCGCTTAGGCAGAAGCTGCAGGGTTCGGTGCCTATCGATGGAGGCTCGAGTGGCGGTAGCAGAAGAGGGCGGTTTGAGGGCGATGGCGATGATGCCAGCGCTCCTACGCCTGCGCAGTAATCGTACACATCATGTATTTGTATCGTACTATTCAATCAGACAGAGGTCCAATCGATACCCACACAGGTTTGCGAAGAGTGATGAATGACATTGAAGATCGTAAGCAACACAATTGAAAAGGACATGAAAGAGCACCGCACTCTGGGATAGAGCTCGTAGGCGTCGTCCTCAACCCTATCACAGCTCAATCGGCTGGTTATGACCGGCACACCAAACTTCGTCGAGCTGCAACTTCCAGTCTTTGTCAGTGTGAATCCTGACCCTAGCGCAACCGTGTCTCTTCGCTTTTTCACCTTGCGCCTCGGTCACGTGGATCTGGTACGTCTCGCCGAGCGTAATCATCTGACCCGCGAACAGAACAAAGTTTGTGTCGGAACCGTCGATGTAGCCTTGCAGTTGTTCCGGGTTCGGAGCGGAGAGGAACTTCTCCAGTTTGACTTGGGTATCGAAGCACACCTTGGGCCTGTGGTCGTGTTTAGCAGAGGGCGAGTGTTGGTCGCATAGATGGTGGTAGGCGAGGTTGTCGCGGACGAGGCCGAAGGTTCCGGTCGGATTGTGGCAGCCGGCGGTGCCGCAGCCGGGTTGGGTTGGGTGTGGGTGGTCCTCGGGCTCGTGAGAAGAAGTGGGGAGCGAGAGGACGCCGGTAAGGGCGAGAGGGAGGAGGGTGAGGATGGTGTTGAAGGAGGCGTGCATTTTGAAACTCTTTGCGAGAGATTTGAAGGGGTCTGTGCGGTTTGGGAGTTGAACTGCTGAGTGATGACGATGAAGAAGAAGCGAGGGATGGAGGGTCTTTATATCCCTGCTAGCCCCGACGATCTGTTGCGAGGCTGATATGCTGCTGGTGCATGGATCAGCATCATCTTCGTCCATTGTAATTGACCATTACGTGAGGGATGCGGGACACCGTACCAATAACCCACTTGATCCTCTCCTCAAGTCACAAGTCACAACGGGACACCCACTCGATCCTTTCTCAAGTCACGGCGAGACACAGCATTTCTTGTCTAGAACCCACTCCTCCTTCTTCGCTGCCAAAGATGTTGTGTGTCACTTTGATGACTCTCCTTCATTGACGTTTCGAGTTGAGATTGTCGAGTTGTGTCCCACCATATTTCCGTCGGAGCCCCGTCTCCTCCTTTGTTCCCGCACATTGATCCCACCACGTTTCATCACCCACGAGGCCCCATGACCATGAGGCTGTGTCTTGGACTCGGGATCGCATTTGGACAAGCGGGACGAGCGGCTCGTCTTGATTGCTTCATCGAACTCGACCCGTTTCTAACCGGATGCCCGTCTGGATAGTAGTACTGATGAAGCGGTGTAGGTTGGGACGGCCTCGAATCCCAATCGGGCCTGGAAATGTTGTGCACCGCATGACTCGCTGAGGTCAAAACGCACAGACTGGTGTTTGCCCTAAGGTGGACGTCGCTTTCCCGATTCTGGAATGAAGTCCATAGGTCTCGGACCGCGTGACAAGGTGTTAGCTTCATCAAGGTGCATGGTGTGGTCCCGATGCTCGCAAATTTAGAAGGTTCTCATTCCCTCCGGCTATCCGGAACCTCAGAGACTGATCTTCTTGTCTCGTGGTCGAGGCTCTCACTGACCACGCACTGCGGTGGTCGAGGCTGATCCTTCTCATTAGGTACACATCCTCTCATTCCGTTCAGCACGCTCCCATCGAGTTCGAAAAGTGATTCTGATCGAGCATGTTGACATTGGCCGAGTCTGAAGCGAATACAACAGCGAGACAGCTCACCTGCAAAGCTCAAATATATTGACGATCAACACGCCTACAGCAAAATCGGCAATAGCTTCCCAGGACACCAAGTGAGAAGCGCTTTGACGTCCCGCTTAGGCAACCTATACATCTTGACGTCCGTGCAATCTGGATCCTGCTCCTTGCCAGCTATCTTCGCCGAGCGCTTCACATGTATCTCAACATCCGTCAAAGTGACAGCTGCATCGGGCCGGAGCATGAAGCCTACAAAGCCAAGAAGTCAATGAGAAGGCGAAATCAGTTTTGTTGCGCTGCTCTTTCTGTTAGGCAGTGCGAAGCTCACTCACGCTTTCCAGAGCCATCGATGAAGCCGTCCAATTTCGAGGGAGAGGGGTTGCGAAGATTTCGAGCAACATGGAGAGTCGTCTCGAAGCATGCGCGAGGTACTGCGGGCTTGAGAGTTGCAGCTTTGCCCTGGTCGCAAAGAAGGTGGTAGGCCACGTCGTCCATAATCAGGCCAAAAGGGTCGGCTGTGCGGTTCGTGATTGTCGTGCTGGCACAGAAGCCAACCATCGCGAATATGAAGAGGAAAAAAGACATTGTCATGCTCATCTTGCAGAGAAACATTGCGGTGAAACTTGTTTGATGTGTTCTGAGAGTGCAACAATGTGAGGTGGACAACATCCTCAAACTCACCCGTTTGAAGTGAGTAGCATTCCTTTTATCATTCGACCTCCATCTGAAGCTGTTCGAGATAGAAAGGAATGAAGAACGTCGCTCGGGCCGGTCGGGTGGCGTTCGAGTCTCACTTCATATCAGTACGTTGGCGGTTGTCAACAACCGCGTTTCAAAGTCACCCACGGACGCGACAACACCATCCCACATTTCATATGAAAAGCCATCTCGGGGCGTTGTGATGCAACTTGTGATGTGAACCCGAGACGGTCCTGCCCCAATCTAGCCCCACCGCTGTTCAATTTGTCTCGTCATCGCTTTGACACTCGTATGGGCTTAGGTGACAGAGCATGTGACATAAAAAGCCATCCAACTCAACGCTTGCCGCCGAACTTCCAGCCACCGATTCTCACCAGCATGCAGTTTCCGTTCCTTCACACAGCGCTTCTGAGCGTCCTCATGACACATACCGCTATTTCGGCAAGCGAGTCAAGCGGCTTGTTCGACAACTCGGCACACGGTCAGGCCGAATGGAATCGATACTGTGCTGGATCTATTACGAAGACGGACGACTTGTTGCCATATGCATGCTTCACGATTCACGACGACGTCACCAAGGCTGCTCATACTTCCTCGCATGATAAGCTCGGCTTTGCGTCTGCGTCTGGACAGGGTAAGTGGACACAACACCGTATAACATCTTCTTCAATTCGATCGGGTACCTGACGCAGCCATGCCTTGCGCAATTGACAGACTTTGTCGTGACGGCCCCGAAGGCAGGAGAGGACAGCAGCGTGGAGTTCTTCGCTAGCGGGTTCTGGATAAGAGTTGCCTTCTCCGACGCTCTCAAATGTGCAAGAGTCGCCGTTAGGGTCCCAACGCGAACTCCGCGGCGCATGAGAAAGGAAGGTGAAGAGCCTGCTCTCGAGCCATACATGGACGGTACGAGCTGCGTTGGTGCTGATCGGAAGGCTTTCTCATTGTGATCTCAGTGCCACATATTCAACTCAGATTTGTGTCTTTGCACCGAACTATACGACGAGTGACACATGGCTCAGTTGTGCTGAATGAGAGTTGACAAATGACTGGATTACTAGATTACCCCGAAGGGCCGAGCATCATCTGGGAGAACCAAAGCGAAAGATCATGCTACACTATTGGCCATGAGCTTCCCGAACCCCACGTGTGACGTGGCTTCCGAGTCCTTCAGAAAAGGGGGACGGCAGGCTGACCTGGGCAGTAAATACCGTTCCTGATCTCATTACCGTTGACGTCTTGAACGTCGTAAGCGGCGCACTTCTGATCGTTGATGTTGTAGTTGACGTTAACGATTTTGCTTTGGCTGCTGTACATGCCCGATTTTTCGTTAACTGCTTGATACATGACAAAGTCTGTACAAAGGCCAATGGAGAATTCTGTTTAGCTTTCAGCCTGTCCGGTAATGGAGACATGAGTGTGTCTCAGTGGCGGACGATCGGATAAACTATGTGATTGAAGACTTACTCCGCTGATCGGCGCTATAAAAGCCATGGAACCTGGTGTTGATCGTGATACCAGTGACGTCAGCGTTCGAAGTGAAGCAGACGTGAGAGACTCTTTTCGAGGGATTGGCACCACAAAGAGCACCGAAGCTGAGTCCGGGGCTAGTGGGCTCCCAACCACCGGCTTCGACAAGGCGAGCAACAGCAGCAAGGACGACGATAACAGAGGCTGGAATCTTCATTCTGACGTCAGGTTTGTCTTGAGATGTTTGTGGACAATCGAAAAGGATGAGGTGGTGGTGAAGGAGAAGCAATCCTTTGTCTTTCGGCGTCAGATTTTATAGGCATCGGAGCACAAGTATGTCGGCATCGCACCAGCCGCTCAGCAGTGACCCAAAAGCAACTGAGCCCACAAGGACTGCTGAGAGTCGTCGCTGTAAATGCTGTCAAGGCCTCCTCGCAGCATTGGGGGTACTGTATCCACAAATGAAGGACATCAACAAGTCTGCGAGAACCTGTCCATCATGCACCAACTCGGCGAGCGTGTGAAGCTCAGGTGGGGGCGACTCTGTTAGTCAAATGTGATACTCGCAGTGACTTAATTTCACCCTGCATTCATCCTGCATTCACTTATCAGAAGCAATCTGCGCTGGGAGTGGCCCGAACCAAGTAGCTCGCCATTCCCACCCACTTACATTGTGCACAGCCCCTGCAAAATAATGCCGAGAGTGCGCCATCGGGACCTCATCCCACTAGTCCCACTCAAAATCAGGTTTGTCAGAGCTCAAGCCGATGCCGATGGTCTAAAATTGCGACATTGATGCCATCGCTGTGGGAGGTAAGGAGAGGCGCGACCGCGAAACACACATCTACTCTACTTGTCACGGCAGCAAGCAAAAGCATGGCTAGGAGATGCGGGCGGGCTAACCTGAGCTGGAAACAGCGATTACCTCTGTCGGTTGGAGTGAACCCTCTACATTCGATTATTGCTGACGGAATAGCCCCGCTCGCCGTTGCTTCGTGTCAGAGGGATGAGATTCGCAAGCGTTTGAAAGTACTTAAAGGCTCTCGAAAGTGTGACCACTACCATTCTTCCTCCATCTCCCTCCACCGTTGCTCTCACCACCTGATCCGCCTAGCATCAGCATGCTCAAGCCTGCTTTCGCTCTACTTGCCACGGTCATCGTCGCCGTGGCCGTCCCCTCTGTTAGCGCTCTCGGTCAATGGGATCTCGCGCCTGACCAATGGACCGTCGAGAATCTCTGTGGTTCAGGTGGAAATTTGACACCCCGCGTATGCTTCACTACCGACGTCGACGTCTCCAGGCCCGATGACAAGTTCAAATTCGACGGTAGTCTTTCGAAAGACGGAAAGAGTGAGTATGGACTCCTGTGAACAATCGTTTTGGCGGTCATTGGGAGAAGACGCTCATATGTTTCCATTTTTCCCAAAACAGAGTTTGTGATCTTTGCCCCGCCCGATAATAGCCCTTCTGTCGTGAAGGTGGCCGGCTACATTATCTACGTCGACTTTCGAGTGCCCAATGCAGACCATCATTGTGCTAAGGCATGGATCACAGAGCAGAGTTCGGCCAAAATTGTTGATCAGGGCACTTTCTGCACGGAGAAGGATCGTTGGCTCCACGTTCCCGCTCACAAGTAGCAGGTCTCCTTCGGGTCAGATGTCTTTGGCGCCAACCTGATCTTCGACATCACATACTCAGCCATGTTCTCCTTGCGTGAATTCAATGTTGTCCGCTTCAGATTGCTGCTGTAGTGTGCGGTCTGTGCCACGTCCGACAAACGTCAAGTGAAAGAGTGCCACGGCGATCAACGGTCGAGCGTTTCATTTGCTCCTGGCGGGAACTTGCAAGGGTGGGCTGTGTGTCGAGCCCAGCGTCGTATGTTCCTCTCTCGAGGATGCAAGCCTCCCACCCTCTGATGTTTTGTTCGTTGTTTTTCTTTCTACCCAGATTTCGTTATGATCTACGACGGTCTAGGAACAAAGCTTGTTACGGACATATGCACTATCGAGCTGAGCCCCTACGCCGAAGGGACGGCATCTGAGAAGAGAGACTGTCTCACAGCACGGGTCACACGGGACTCGACTACAAACTCGTTAAACACCGATGTAGAGGTCTGTGCAACGGACGAGAACCTTGACGTTATCCCCGAGGAATGTTATCCGTATGTGCCCGATCTTAGCGGCTGCACAACTTCACATTACCCTTTCCGTCCAACGTCAAATTCGTTTCACACAGAGAGTATCTGCCTGAACCAAGTGACATATGAGAGACTGTCATTGAATCAAAAGATATCACGTCGACGTTCTCGCCGATTAAAGGATGAAAGAAGTGCCACCCCTTGTCGTCACACCGCCTGCTCTGATTGATTGTTGCGTATTCGGCGTACGACGTCCTGCAGGGGCTGTGATGAAGAGAACAACGCCGGTGGCGCCGATGATCAACTCGAACGGGACCTTCATTTTGTTTTGGCGGGACTGGCATGCAAACGATCTCGTTTGCCACCATCTCATCACACAGCCACACACTTTGCCGTTGCGCTTGCCTCATTCGAAAGCATCTAAGCTCAGCGCACCGTGCATTCCTTGTTCTCGTTCCACCACCTATCTTTGCACTTCTCAATTCAAGGCAATCCTCAATTACACCATGAAGGCAACATTCGCATTCCTCACTCTTGCCATTTCGGTCTTCACCAACGCTGCCTCGGGCGAATGGCTCAAATCGTCCTATGGGCACGACGTGGCAGCCTTCTGCAATCCCAACGGATCACAGGTCTGGACTCCACACGCATGTATCAGTGTCAAGCCCGAGTTTGTCAAGAATATCGATCAAAAGGCTTCGAACTTCCAAGGATACGTTTCTGAGGACCAGAAATGTAAGGATCATCACGATCCTACCTTGAAAGCTTTTGGTCACTTGTGAACTGACTCATGTTTGGCGACACCTGACAGCTTTCGTCATCCTCTACAAAGGCGAAGAAATGAAGGTCGTTTCTGGCACATGCACGATTACATGGGCCAATAACATACCAGGCGAGCCGAAGCCGAGTGCGGAAGAAGGATGCCAACGCGTTAGACTTACGACGAGCATCAGCAGCGGTCTCGAGGATGTCTGTAAAGTTCAACCATTCACGATCACGGAGGATTGCAACTAGACCTGGTCGTGATCTCTGCATCCGTCTTTCAGGTGTTAAGGATGCCACAGGTTGAGAGTTTGACCAACTCCGTCCTTTCCTGGACAGCCTTCTGCTTGTCGTATTATCCCGTTCTGTCACGTTTCAATTCATTACAAGTCAATCGATTCGTTGAATCATTCGCATTGAGCCTGCGTGTAGGATTGATGGTTGCGTATTCTGCATTACGACTGTCCCACTTGCCAGTTGATCGCAAGGAACTAACGCTGGTGGATCCGATCAACTCTCGAGCGGGACCCTTATCTGTCATGGCGGGACAAGTGGGAGGACCTGCTCTTTGAGCCCACGATACCCTCCCCAAGGAGGTCCCACACAACCTCGCCTGCTACATTCTCGCTACACAGCCAGACTTCGAAACCACATTTAAAACCTCGAAAAGGAGCGGCCTCCTTGCTCTCGTTTCAACAATCAACATCACCGTCTCGCTGAAGACAACCTTCTAAAAGTCACTATGAAGCTCAACACCCCTTTCCTGGCTGTCGCCATCACCCTCGTCTCGACCAGCGCTGTCATGAGTCGATGGACCTCATGCCGCGTCGACGACTACTGCCGCACCAACGGTTCAAAGGTCGGCGTGCCTCACGCTTGCTTCGAAACCGACCCCAAGTTTATCGACGCTATCAACAGCGAGGCTTCCAAATTCGAAGGCTGCATTACTTCTGACCGTAAAGGTGAGTGCGAGAGCCATTGAAACGACTTCAAGACAAAACGCTTTACTGACATAGCTCTGAGGCGACTGTTACGAAATAGCTTTCGTTCTCCTTGACAAGAAAGGCGTCGACCAGAAGATCGTTACTGGCAAATGCGATATGACTTGGGGTCGCAAAGTCGGCGGAAAGAAAGGATGCGTGCATGTCCACGTAAACTGGCAGGACCCAGCCACCGGCGGAACTATTGATCATGATATCTGTGGAACCGACGCAGTCACCGTCGACAAGGAATGCTACTAAGCTCTGTACCCGGCTTTCAGGTGAAGACCTTGACCGACTCTACCCCTTCTAATGAACCCCTTTTGTCACGTTCGAAACTCAATGCAAGTCGATCGTTGCCTTCAGATTTACATTCAATGTGAGATATTTGGTTCGCTTTGCTGAGAATTGAGTGACCACGCAACCAACAACTTCTCAACCTTCACACTCATCGCAGGCACCGCGTCCTGTTTGCAACAAATGTATTGCCATCGCACCTACGGCTCCATCTCAACACCCTTCGTCGCGCCCTGTATCACACTCTGACCTGGCGACGCACTCCAGTCCATCAACAGCAGCTCCAACCGCACCGTAGCAGCCTTCACGTACGGCTTGTCCTCTCCATGCTGCAGCCATCCAGCCTTCTTCCCCTTGACACCATCGTTCAACAACAGCGCAAACACCTTGCGCATCTGCTTACCGTACACCTTCAACGCATAGCTTCCGGCAATCTCGACGAACACCGACCAGATCGAGGGACACATTGGGTGGTCTAGGAACGCGATCTTGCTGGAAGACGGTGTGAGCGCACGCACGCTCCACCGCCACATCGTTGTCGAGCGCAGATGGAGCGGAACCTTATCAGTCTCAACCGAAGAGCTGCCCGGTGGCGCAGTGGGAACGGTCTGCAGGATCGCAAAGTAGAAGGCCGTGATACCACTCATCCGGTTCGAATAGTTCTCCGTCGTCTCGTCCGCCGACTTATACCCCATCACCTTACGATACGCCGCCTCGTCCATATCCTTCGTCCTCGCCGGCCACACCGGCACCACCCACGGACACTTCTTACACAGCCGCGCCATCAACACATCCGCCAACTCAACATGCCCCAAAAGCACCAACCACACCACCACCCGCGCTAGCGGATACGCCGTATCCTGCTTAGCAGCCACCTCTTGCTCCGCTTGCCGGATCAAACACTTCGAAAGATGGTTGAGAATCCACGTATAGACATCACCCCCGCCACCTGCAGCAGCCTGCTTCGCAGCGACGAGGACGGCCGCGATCGCCTGTGTGATCCGCGTGATCTCCTGACGCGAATTTGTCAGCTGTCCGATCTTGGGCGTGATCTGTCGCTTAGCTGCAAAGCACTGCTTTCGCAGATCCGGATTCGACGAGATGCTCGGCAACACGTTGGCCTTGATGTGTCGAATCTTGGACATCCAGTCGTCGTACTCTGCAAGCGCTGCTTTGCGGATGTCGTCCCCTGTACCGCCCATAGCCCGAGCCTTTGCCTGTTCCGCTTCCGTTTCCTTCTGCTTGGCCGCTTCCGCTTCCGCTTCCTGCTTGCGCCGCTCTGCATCAGCCTGTGCAGCCTTCTTCTCCGCTTCGATACGGTCAAGTTCGGCTTGTCGTGCTGCAGCCGCTTTGCGCTCAGCTTCCTCCTGTGCCTTGCGCGCTGCTTCGAGTCGAGCTGCTTCATCTGCGGCCACCTTGCGTGCTTCGTTCTCCGCTGCGAGGATACATGCGTCGATACCGGACCATAGATCTTTGTTACGCGCTTCGAAAGCCTTCTTGACCTCGGCGTCTTCTTGAGTGCGACGCATGTTGAGAGAGGAGAGCAGAGCTTGCACTTCGTCTACATCTTTGTCTTGCGCAGCAGCGGTAGCTGACCTTGATCTTGATGGAGGGGCAGCGGTATCATCGCGCTTTGAAGTGCGTGCACGAAGCCAAGCAAGCTGGGCCGAATGGCGGTTCCACTCTTCCCAATCGTCTCCGGCTATTGAAGCTAGCTTGACGGCGGAAGAGTTGCCGCGCCGGCGTGACACTTTAGAACGCCCGTGTGCACTGCGTGTCCGTGACGAGGAAGCACCGCCATCCCCTTCGCTATCTGTTGAGTCGTCCTGATCGTATGGCGAAGTCTGGGGCGAAGAAGAGCCATCCGAGTCCACCTCGGCCTCCTCTCCCAGGTCAGAATCTGGTCCGTCGAGAACACCACTATCATCTTCGTCAGAGGAAGAGAGCGCTGCATGATCGTCATCGGAAGAGTCGTCGTCATATGCGTTAAGGTGGCTGCGATGAGATCGCTTGGATGGTCTCATCCATGGCGGTACTGATCCCGAGCCACTGTGCGTTGATCTGGCCAGTCGCTGCTGAGAGGATGATGCAACGCCGGAAGCGTCGAGCTGCGATGTGGAAGGCGATGGGGCGCGAAGACCAACCAGTTCGAACGAAGGTGTCGCACTCCTCCTGCGGTTTTGCTGATGAAACGGCAGCGGTGAGGTCGAGGATCCATGCTGAGTGCGGCTGCGCGGTGTCACCTCCGTCGGAGCTCGGTTGCCGTTATCGTCTTCATCGTCACCGAGGAAGCGTTGTTTGCGTTGTGTTCCGGGCGTGGTCGAATTGTAGGAGGAAGTGTGACGCAAAATCCCTTTTCTAGTCGGTGTCTGTGATGATGAAGACGATGCGAAGTTGGCTGAAGATTTCGCGATCGAATGCTGATGTGGAAGCGACTTTCGAACAACAGTTGGAGAAGGCTGCTCGTCCGCTGAGACGTCTGATGCCGAGTCGAGCGTGAACCTCATCCTGAAAGCCAGGTAGAGACTTGAAGCCCTGCTATGCTCTTTGAGAGGAGGCTTGCAGGCGTCGCAGTGGTCTTGGGAAGCAACGATGAAGATGGTGATGAGTGTAGAAGAGAGGTCGAGAAAGATGCGGTTCGTGTCACTTTTCGTTGAGGCACAACGCTCCGGTTTTTTTTCGACTGTCGCGCTCACAAAGATAAGGTCTAACAAATCCGAAAAATCTGTCCGACTCCCGAGTCTTCATCGCTTTGCAGGTTTCTGTGCATTTTTGCCACACCTAAAAGGCTCCGAGGCCGGCTATCCAAGTCTTCCTGAAACCCCGCATTGCTCTTTGTTCTGACTCCTTCTCGCGCTGGACGACAGAGCAGCTTTGGTCTTCCTCTTCATCCTACGGCAACCGTATGCAACGCTTGCCACCGTCTCTTCGCGGCCTGCGTACCTGTCGACCTGCTCCTCGTTTCATCTTCTCATCACATCAACTTGCGTTAATAGCTACGCTTCGACTTTCGAGCTTGCCCGCCTACGCCGCCTGGACGTCTCATCCATCCTACACAAAGATGACAGCTCCTTTTAAGCAAGAAAAGCACGACAGGCTCGCACACGATGATCCCGAGCACGAAGACTTTTTCGGTCCTAGACCACCGCTAGGCTACTTTGCCCTGCGTGCTGCGACATCGCAGATCCTTCTTCCTCTGACAGTATCCAACAAGTGCGGACAAGCATTCAGGTGGCGATGCAATAAGGTATGGGAGCCACGCGCTCAAGGCAGCAGCACCGATACATCATATGAAGAGCAAATCGAGTGGTCTTTGTGCCTCTCAGATCGCGTGGTGCTGCTTCGTCAAGACGAGCACCGCGGCTTCATCTACCACAAGACACTCCTTCCTTCATCAAGTACTTTACCCAGCGACGGCAAGAAAGAGCTCGAGACGAGCAGAGAAACAACACGCTTCCTCGTCGACTACCTCAGCCTCGACGTGCCTCTCGAGCTCCTGTACACAGAGTGGGCGGAGAAAGACGCCGTGTTCGCGCGCTTCGCAGCCCGCTTCTCTGGCCTCCGCATGCTCAGACAAGACCCCTGGGAATGCCTGTGCGCGTTCGTCTGCAGCTCGAACAACAACATTGCACGTATCGGACAGATGGTGCAGAATCTGTGTACGCATTTCTCGCCGGTGCTGCTCGAGCACTCGTATCCGGCTCCACCGCCTTCACTGTACGGTGATGGGCCGTTGAAGAACGAAGGCGAGGGAAGCAGCTCGGCGAACAAGGATGTGGAGCAAGGGGAAGTGAGGATAGCGTACCACCCTTTCCCGCCTCCAGAGGCGTTGGCGAAGCCGGGTGTCGAAGAGAAGCTGCGAGAGCTGGGGTTCGGGTACCGAGCTAAGTATCTTGCGAGGACTGCGCAGATGCTGTGCGAGAAACATGGAAAGAGCAGGTCGAGGAATGGGAAAGAGAGGATGGCGGATCACCTCGATGAATCACATTGGCTGTTTGGGATCAAAGCTGAGGACGAAGGCACCCATGCATCCCTTCAGCAGCCCAGCCCGCCCGTCTCAGCAGGTGACAGCATCACTAAAGAAGAGCAAGATCTCGAACCGGCCAAGAAGCGAAGCCGACGAACGAGCTCGCGCTCAGCTCCGGTGTCTTCCGCAAGCTCATCTGAACCGCCATCAGGCCCAGAAGAAAAGCGATTCTCCTCAGTCCGAGCCTACCTGCAACACCTCCGCACCCTCCCCTACCGCTCAGCCCGATCCGAACTCGTACAATTCCCCGGCGTCGGACCCAAAGTCGCCGACTGCATCCTGCTCATGTCGCTCGACCAACCCTCGTCGATCCCGGTGGATCGGCACGTCTTCCAGTTCGCCGAGAAATGGTACCGGCTTCGAACGAAGAAGTACGAAGAGATCGCCGACCACTTCCGCGATCTCTGGGGAGAGTATGCGGGTTGGGCTCACAGCGTGCTGTTCACTGCGGATCTGAGGTCGTTTGCGGATTACAATGTGAAGAAGGAGGAGAGCGGGGAGAGTGGAGGAGGAGGATTTGGGGGGAAGAAGGTGGAAGAGTTGGGTTATCCAACGCCACCACCGAGTCAGAACGTGGTCAAGGAGGAGCAAAGAGTGGAGCAGTTGCAGGCGGTTCATTCACCGCCGAGAGTGGCGATTCCGGAGTTGGTGCCTCAGTCGTTGCAGGGCGATGAGCAGGTGACGCTCGCAGAGAGGATAAAGAGTCGACCGAAACGGAAGAGCCGGCTGAGCTCATAGGCTCTTTTCCGATGCCTATTTTGTGATCTCATGTAACCTATCACCAGTCATCGTAGAACATCATTTCGAGATCGGAAAGAATATGATTGAAAGGGTGCATCGTGTCTACTTGCGAGTGCGGCGATTAGCATTCGGATTCTTCCTCCCATGCCCAATGACAGGCAGATTGCTCTTGTCACGCGAAGCGAATTGATTTCCCAAAAAGATATCGCCCGTATCCCACGCCTCTTCGTATCTCACCGAGAGCGAGTCTTTACCAGCCCGCATCGCCTTTTCCAAAGCACGCTCCTCTTTACGCTTCCTGCTGGCTTCCTTTGCGAGAGCACGTTGCCATTCGAGCTGGTCTTCGCGCAAGATGAGACCAGACCCGCCGGTCTTGCCTCCCGAAGCGGAACCTGGTTTGGGAGCAGGGATCGAGTACTTGGTACCGCGCAGGTTGAAGCGGTAGTTCTTCTTGAGGTGCAGTTGGAACCCGCCTTTGGCAGTGTCGTCGACGGTGACGGCGACTTTGGTGAGTGTGGCGTTACCGCAGACGGGGCAGAACTTTTTCTCCATGTCCTTGCACACCTTCATGCAGGCATGGCATCGCAGGACGAACGACTTGACTGCGCGAACGCGCGAGCCGTGGACTCCGACGAGAGAAAGACCCATTTGCAGCAGGACGTTTTGGACGGCAAAATCACCAGTGATGCAGGCGACGGTCATGTGGCCTCCTTGCGCGTTGTTGCCGTTGGCATCCCATGAGAGTGAAGGTCGAGACTGGATTGATGGATCGTTGTAATCGCGCGAGACGTGGTGCTTGCCGCTGGTTTGAGCCTTGCCTTTCGCCTTGCTGCTCGATTCGACGCGCGACCAGCCTTCCTCAAGCGGCTCCTCCGGTTCGAGCAACTCAGCAGGCTCTGGCACGTCATCTTTGACTTGTTCCGTATACTTCCAGCCGGGCATGCGGTTGTCGGAGACAAAGCCCATGCTGAGGTTCTTTGCCTTTTGCACATTGTCAGGGGTGATCCAAGCGCCATCGCCTTCCTCGTCCGATTCCTCATCGGTGAAGTCTCCCTCAACCCAGCCTTGATCCGGACCCGGTTCGTCATGCGATGGGGACAATTGCTCCTGCGCTTCGTCCTCTGCTGCTTCTTGTGACGGTGGTGAGGTGGCTTCTGTGGTCGCCTCGGCTGCCGGTGCGTCTTTGGCTTGCTTCTTGGCTGCCTTCTTCTCGCGATTTTCCTTGATGCGCTGTGCTACGAGCTGATCCGCGGTGAGACCTAGTGCGGCAGCCTCTTCTTCGAGCTTCTTCTGCTTTGCTTCTGCCTTTTGCTGTCGCTTCTTGTCGATGGCAGCCTGACGAGCTGCTTTTGCATCGGTGGTGGAGGCGGAGGCAGAGGTCGAAGCTTCGTTGTTGGTGTCGCTGGACGTCTTTGCAGCAGCGGTCGTAGTCGAAGATGCTTCTCCCCTTTTGCCATCTGGACTCGTGCGGATGCGCTTGGTGCCATGTCGATGAACCTCCCTCTCGTACGTAAGTGCAATCACCTCCAAATCCTGTGTCGAGAGTACGCCAATGTCACCCGTCTTCTTCGCAAACTCGGTTGCTGCGACCATACTGGCAGGGCCTGGCTGGACGACATGAAGCTTGAAATCGGGTCGAAGTTGCAATGACTCAAGATACTCGCGGGCTGAAGCATGCTTGATCTCTTCGATGACGCGCGGTGGGATATAGTATTCGGAGGCGAGTCCGTCGAGTGGCGCTCGCATGATGAGTGCACCTGCATCCAGAATGAGCGTATCGATGCGTGGCTTTTTGGTTCTCACGCCTGCTTCGGATGAAGCATCATCGCCGACGACTGAGGCTGAAGTGGAAGCAGCTGCGTTTGACGATTCGGCAGCATCCGTTGCTGTTGTCTCTTGTTTCGGAGCAGCAGCCGATGCTTTGGCACCAGCAGCTGCCATTGCCGCCCAGGTCGACATGATGAATGAGTATGCTCAGTAGCTGATTGAGCTACTGAGAGCGGGAGTGGATAGACGGAATTCGCAGGTGTCCTTGAGATGGTGGTTGGACGATACCCGATGACCAGACCATCCACCTGCTCATGAAGCGTTGGCTCTCGAAAATTTTGGAAGCTCTTGACCAATTTTTCCAAAAATTTGTCTGTTTTAAGAAAATTAATTTTTAGAAGAAATCAGGGTCCAACGCTGAAGTCCTGCCGGCCGACATCAGACTGCGCTACTGTATGCTGTGTGGAGGATGAAGGCTCAATTTTGGCTGAGCTGCAGGTGTGCCTTTGCTCGAGCCAACCTTTGGAGTGATCCGACTGATGTGAATCATCTTGTTCACCTCTTCTCAATCACACTGTGACTCAACGACGAGCAAGTGACTACGCCCGATTTGGCGGCACACGACTGGCTGTGATCCATGCCATAGCAACACTCGCAACCATCAACGCTAGAAAGCATTCGAGCTGAGTCGGTCGGCTTCGTTCCGTGTAGGACCTGTCACATCTCCAAATTCCTGGAATGATTATAGCATGTCCCTTTGTTCATCCTCGAACTCGACGAATTCGGACGCCCAATAAAACCTTCATTTGGCAACGACACCTTTGTCTCTGCATCTCATCATCGCCTCGAGCTCCTCTCGCTGCGCAACCTGTCCACCAAGATGGGAGCCGCACTACCAGACGAAGTGATATACCGCATCTTCTCCTATCTCGATTCCAAGTCTCTATCCAGCGCCTTGCAATGCAGCACTACTTTCTATAGGATCGCCACATCTCCTGCCTTGTGGGAGCTTCCGTATCTCGTGCGCTGGTCGACGGGAGACGATCAGAGGGAACGCGAACGAGGCACCAATGAATGGCGTAGACGTCGAAAGTTGCAAAGACTCACTGAGCACGCACGGCGAGCTGCAACCGAGTTAGGATTGGAAACTACCAACACATCCGCAACCCCTTTCCGCTTCCTGCAGCTCGACAAACAAATAGATCTCTCAGATTCACCTCACCTCAATCTCGACTTCTATCGGCTCTTCCTCGAACGCATTCGCATTGACCAGGAGGTTCTCGAAACGCTGTATGACCAAGTCGAGACAACGCACAACCGCATCCCGGCAGTCACCTCCCTTGCTCAGCGTTTTGGAAGCGATGCCAAGGATGTACTCGCTGCTGTCATTGCTGCTCAACAGAGCCGTACATCTTGGAGCCCCAGTGGGCTTCCCGAGAAGCGACACTCCGCAAAGCATGATCTGGCATACGACACTCAAGGCTACCGTCTGACCGCCTATCAAGCACACTTACCGACCACCTTGCGATCCGACACGCACCACCTCGTCATCCTATACCATGCTAGAGAGATCCTCGAACACCTTCAAAGGCGTGAAGCCATGCATAAGATGAGCAAGCTCTCTCAAGCGATGCGCGATCCAGCCGCGCCTCCTGCTTCGCTCCCGGAACCCTCAGATTCGCCGTGCATCTCCCTTGCAAATCAAACCGAGAACGGCATCTCTCTGCTATCCTTGTTCCGCGGCGGCGAAGTCACATACATCGAGGAGCAGCTCGACATTCTTGCAGCAGCTTGCGATCTTTATCTCCAACAACATCTTCCACAAGCGATCAAGCCGACCGAAACCGGATCCTTTGACATCGACGCCGCAAAAGAGATGGCCTTGGCAATTTGCGATTTCATGGCCGATCATGGTTTCCGCGGAGCTCGAGACGATTGGTTCCGTGATATCGACAACAACTTCTTGCACCAATGCTTCACCACGAATCGCGAGACTCTACCACTCACTCTCACCATCATCTTCTGCGGCATCGCTAACCGTCTCGGACTGGCCGCATCGCTATGCAACTTCCCCATGCGCATCGTGGCTGTTGTCATGGCTGATCCCTCAGCACCATTACCAGCACCGACCGACCAGCTCTCATCGGCGCCTGAGGGGATGTTCTGGGTCGAAGTGTCTGATCACACAACCAAAGCTTGTGATGCGCTCGCACCAACTCCCACCGATCCATTTGCGAGGCGGGCTCCTTGGCCGCAGGAGCGCCATCCCATTGTGGACCACGCAAAGATGGCTCGTTACTTCAGCTCAATGCGACTGACTCCCGTGGCTGACTACTGGCGTCCCGCACAATCCAATGACATCATGCAGAGGGCCGCGAATAACATTCTGCAGAGTGTACAGCATTCGCAAACTGCTCGCAGAGACGCTGCGACCACGGAAGCAAGAACCGCCAGAGAGGTCACGGAGCTGTTGAGGACGGTGAACATTCTAAAGGCGCAGTGGGCCAGGTCGTCACGGGCGGATTATGAATTTCTCAGCCTGTACCACGGACGTCGCGATGAGGTTCGACGGGTTTCCATCAGACGTCAGGTAAAAGCTGCCTGGTTTTCTGAGACGCTTGCCGATGGGGAGTGTATCGACGAGGACGAAACAACCTGGCTTGTTGTGAGGAGCTGGCGCGTTGGATACACTTCGGAATCGTTCGCAAGAGTGTTCGAATCGGGAGCATTTCCGCTGGACCCCTACTCTCCGTTTCATATGAATGGACAAACCACTAGCAACGGCTGGACATCTCGGGCCGTCGACTTGTGTGCCCGGGTAGGTCAGTGGCAGGAGCATGACGAACAGGTGGCAAAGTACGCGGCCGTCAATGTTTTTCTCAGGCTGGGCAACAACTTTCTGGCTAACGAGGGCGAATTGATCGCGGGCTTTGTGCAGAATGACTTTCCCCTCGACGTCGAAGTAATGGAGAGGGATTTGCTCGGGGTTGTGCATCCGGATACAGCGGGAAGCGCGAGCATGGATGACGATGAGGCGAGCGAAGGGAGCGATTCGAGCACCGAGGCGAGCTTTTCGGCTCGAGACGCTACGGGTGATAGGATGCCGACAACAGAGGATGGGACGGAAATCGTGCTTAGCCCTGGCGCAAGAGCTACGGTGAGCCGGATGCTGGAGGCTGTGCGCGTGCAGGATAGTAAAACTCCACATATCCAACGAAGAGCTGGTGTCAAAGCCAGGCGGAAGCGGAAGCAGAGGACACCCGTAGATAGCGCAAGCGGGATCGAGGAAGAAGAGGATGGAGCGATAGACCCGGTAGCGTACCGCGTGGGTACCATTTTCCGTCACCGAAACTACGGCTATCTAGGCAGCATTTTTAGCTGGGACCCTCACTGCGCCGCACCCGAGGATTGGATGATCTACATGGGCGTCGATCGTCTCCCGCCGCCCTCAAATACCCGTACAGCTTCAAGTGCCTCGAATCCTGGGCGCGGCGGCCGACATCAACCATTCTACAAATCGCTGGTTGAAGGAACGTCTCGCTACGTTGCTGAAGTCAACGTCGAACGCATCTCAGCACCTATGTGGATCTACGGACTCCCACCTGACGAGCCACGGTTTACCTCGGAAGAGATCGAGAGGCGTAAGGAGCTCATGAACCTAAAGTGGTCCGTCATTGAAACGATGCGACAAAGGGTCATAGGGCGATTCTTCCGATGCTTCGACCAGCGCAGAGGTCGCTGGAGACGGAATGCGCAGACGAGAGAGATCTTTCCCGACGACTGGTCTGACGATGATGACGACAACGACGAGGAGGAGGCAGGCAATCATGGTGATTCGGAGAAAAGCAACGTTGAGAAGCTGTCTGAGGACGGGCATTGGTGAGAGCTGCGTCGCTTCACCTTGTCAACCATGACACAGGCGCAGGACCGACTGATGCCCTCAAGCGATATATGTATCACTCACCACATCAGCCAATCACACAGATACGTCTATTAATGAAATGATTGCTGTGCGTGAATCAACCGAGACCAGCGCCTCGATACCACCGCAGCTTACCATCATGACTTGCCGTAACGAATCGAGTCATCGAGCTCGACCCTGCCGCTGTCGCCGCCGCCGCATGTGCTCCATCTGCCCTCTCATCCTCCGCCTCAACCGCTCTTGGCTGGAAACAAAACGCACCAATGGCCTGTGTCTCGCCCCCATTCCAAACCGGCGTACCCTTGGTAGGAGAATTCAGGTCCCAAAACTTGATACTCTCATCCGCACCTACGCTCGCAAATACACTCGCTTCGCTCGTTGGCGCAACCCCCAACACCCAGCCCTTATGACCCGTCAGCGACGCCACGGTCCCTCCAATCCTGTCTCCTGTCAACGCCGACTGTTGGGGTTGCATGATCGGTTTGATATCGTGGACGCTAATCGTGCGGTCGTCTGAGCCGACTAGCAGGAGGTCGAGTGTGAATGAGAGTGCTCGGATCGGCGACGGGTGGTCCAGATATGTTGATACTAGGGTCAGATCGGTGGAGGAGAGAGCGTAGAGCAAAACTTGGCCGCTATTCGTGCCGACTGCGAGCAAGTTGCCGGAGGGGTGGAAGGCGAGCGAAAGGCCGAAGAGGTCTTTCTGTTTTTCGAGGTTGGGAGGTAGAGTGGCGACGCTTAGCAGCTCGCCGAGTGGTGTGGTGGAGTGAAGTGACACCGTTGCGCCTGCTCCGACAGCAGCAAACAAGGGCTCTGCAGGGTGGAGGGCCGTCTTCCACGCTTCCGAAAGCTTCGTTTGCGTCGACGTGGTTGCGAGTGAATCGATGGTCCCTCCGACCAACGTGGCTGGGTCGTCCACAGGCAACGCCAACAGCGGTGGATCTTGTCCCGCCCCCTCAGCTCCACCGTCCCCCTCTCCAGCCGCATCCCTGACACCACGGAACGCCTTCAAGTCCCAAATCGCAATCGACCCATCAACAGCATTCGAAAGCGCCACATCACCAGCAGCATTAGTGGTTATGCAATGCACCGCATTCTTATGCACCTTTGGAAGCGCGCGATAGCACAGCGCCGATCGAGCATCAGACGCTTTCACATTGCCTTCGCAGTCACCCGAAAGGATGACACCTTGCGAGGAAGAGGAAGAAGGAATCCAGCAGACCGAGACGACGGGCGAGGTATGGGATTGTGATGGGTGCGATTCTTTGTCGCTCAGAAATTGCAGCGACTGTAACCAGAACGTGACGAAGCGATACAAGTCAGTATGAGGATATAGATGAGTGAATGGTGCAAGGAGGCGAATGAGCTTACCATGATGTCTATGGGTTGAGGCGAAGATGATGGTGAGGTTGAGAAGAAAAAAGACTGTCAGAAAGTTGGCCAAAGCAGGAAAAGTGGAGAAGCTGAAGGGTTCGGAATTCGGGGTCAAAAAAGGTCGCGCTTCTTCTGCGCCAAACATGCTCAGCCATGTCCTTCCCTTCACCATCACGACCATCCCGGGACCCCACCTCACCTCTTCGGACGCTGCTCTATCCCAGCAACGAGCGCGGATCCTTCAGGCGGCCGAGACTCCTCATCAGCAACGATGACGGTCTGCAAGTTCTTCCTACAGAACCGATGCGCATACGGCAACAACTGCAAGTTTGAGCACCCACAAGGCGGCGCTTCTGGCCCAGGGCGGAGCGGGTTTGGACAGAGCGCGTTCGCGCCACCTTCCGCTTTTGGAGGAGGTAGTGGAGGAGGAGGAGGAGCTAGCGCGTTCGGTCAGCGCAGCGCTTTTGGCTCAACCTCAGCTTTTGGCGGGAACAACAATGCAGGTGGGAGCGCGTTCGGTAAGCCTGCTGGAACGAGTGCGTTTGGTGCGACTGCACCTAGCGCTTTTGGAGGTGTTAGCGCTTTTGGGGCTCAGAATACCGGGTCAGCTTTTGGAGGAGGTGCAACGAGCAGCGGATCGGCGTTCGGGGCGCCAGCAGGAGGAGCGAGTGCTTTCGGGTCCACGTCAACACCAACATCGGCATTTGGGAGCGTCAACAAGCCCGCTTCTGCCTTTGGATCTTCGGCACCTGCATCAGCTTTCGGGTCGTCACAAGCGCCAACTTCTGCATTTGGGTCCAACTCGACACCGCCGACGTCGGTATTTGGGTCTAGCACGGGCCCGTCCTCGACGGGTGCGACGTTCGGATCGACGTCCAGTGGGTCTGCGTTTGGATCTACATCGCAGCCTTCTGCGTTTGGTTCTACGCCGTCTTCTTTTGGGTCAGCAGCGAATCGGTCTGCGTTTGGAAACACCACCACCTCAGCGTTTGGCTCTACAGCGACACCGTCGGCTTTCGGCACGTCGTCGGCTTTCGGCGCACAGGCTCGACCTTCGGCCTTTGGCACTCCTCAACCAACAAACACGAGCGCTGCAGCAACACCAACATCGATCGCGTCCAACTTTGCGACACTCAACCCCAACACTCCCTTCACATCCAAGACGAACCAGTACGGCGACTCCAATCTCCCCGAAGTGTCTCTAACCGCTGCCTCGATCGCCGAAGATTTGGGACCGCAAGGTCGACCGCTGTGGAAGTTATCTGTGTATGGACCAGCGAGAGGCGAGCCTAACCTGATTGGTGGGAAGGACGTCAGTCAAGAAGAGTTGAGAGTGATGGCGTATCAGGCGAGGGCGAGCGGGCAGGAGGCGGCGTATGCGCAGCACGAGCAGAAGCTGGTGAGCGATGCAGAGGCGGAGTATGCGAGGATCAGGAGTACGGGTGGTAATGAGGTGGTGAGGTTGGCGGAGAGGAATAGGGAGGAGAGGAAGAGGCAGCTGCAGCAGCAGGGTGGAGCGGCGACAGGAGGAGGAGCAGGGGGAGGAACGGGAGCGGTGAGTGCATTCGGTCAGCCTTCGGCGTTTGGTGGAGGAGGAGCGTTCGGAGGGGCGGCGAATCAGACAGCAGGTGGATCTGCGTTTGGGAGCACGTCTGCGTTTGGAGGGGCAGCAACGACGTCTGCGTTTGGACAGCCAGCGACTGCCTCTGCTTTTGCTCAGCCGTCGACATCGGCTTTCGGTACCCCTGCTGCAGCAGCACCAACGACGAGCGCTTTCGGTGGTACTCCTGCTACAGCTGGACCAACAACGAGCGCCTTTGGTAGCACCTCTGCCTTTGGCGCCTCCAATACTCCAAGCGCATTCGGCACCACACCCGCAACCACCGCCGCACCAGCATTCGGCAGCACAACCACCTCTCACCCAGCACAACCTTCAGCATTCGGCGGCACATCCGCCTTCGGTGGTACTGCAGGATCAGCATTCGGCGCACCTCCAACAACACAAGCACAGGACCCCTACAAGTCTTCCGTACCCCAAAAGCAGGATCTCACCACAGACGTGCTAGCGCTCTTCGAAAAAGATACGTTCGAGTGGGGGAAAGTGCCGTTTATCGAGCCGCCTATTGATGTACGTTGAAAATGCGGTCATCGGAATACATTCGGCATTTGGTACTACGAGATGCGATTATACAGCTGAAAAAGTGTAGAGTGTGATATCAGCGAGCCTTGAGAACAGCTACATGAACAACGGCGCCGTTACCCATCCACCCGTCCTCTGATTCGTCCTCTTGCAGTTCGCCGACGATCTGCGCTTGAGCTTCTGCACCGGGAGCTTTGGCAGGGGAGAGATCGACGCGCTCGCCCGGGCGCGTTCCTGCGAGGCGCCCGACGCCGAGCGGGGTGGAGGAGGCGTTGAAGGGGGAGATGTATTTGGCGCCTGTGTTGGCTTCGGTGTGGGGGATGGAGGGAAGGTGACCGGATGCGACGCCTGCGTGGTATCGGGTCTGGTTGGTGCGTGAGATCTTGGTGAGCGTAGAGTAGACCCAGTTGACGTCGGTCAGCGGGGAGAGATCGTGCGGTTTGTACGAGGGGAGGTGGGATCGGACGAGGCTGTAGCTGGCGGATGTGCCGGAGCATTCTCGGATCAGCCTTGGTACGAAGCCTTGTTCCTCGGCTTCTTCTCCATCCGTCGACATGACTACATCACCGTCTCTCGCCTTTGCTGTCCGAGCAGTACCCAAGTCCATCTGCGCAAGACTACCCTCCAACCCTCCTCCTCCTCCACGACCGGTTCCACCCTTTCCAAACGGCCTAGCCACCCTCTCCGGCTCGAACCCACAGTACAACCTCGTATCAAACACCCTGAAAACCACGTCGTCGACGCGCAAAAAGAACCTCTGCAACACCAGAAACCCACTAGGCATCACGCGCACCTTGACGTTCACCATGCTGCTCCCGTTGTCGGCCAGCTCGTCTTCGAACAGCACGATGTCGTCGTAGAACAGGATCGGCTCGCCGGACGAGGGGCCGAGGCGTTCGACGGGGATGCGGTCTCGACTGGGGTCGGTGCCGGGTTCGAACCACCGGAGGGTCGGTGCGGGAGGTGGGGTAGAGAGAGGTTGGAGCGACGGTGAGATGGAAGGAGCGACAGTGGAGGAGGAGGGGGGAAGGAGAGGTTGGGGGGAGATGGAGTTGACCGAGCCCGGCCAGGTGGTCGAGTAGGTCCAGTCGTACTCTTTGGCTGCTGTGATGTCGGTCTGAGTACCAAAGTGCGATGTCGAGGTGCCAGACTCGTCACTTTGACCGACAACAAACTCACTCCGACTCTTCCCCCACTCTTTGGCGTAAGCGACCTTTATCCCCTTCCCCTTGGGTTTTGCACCCATCCCTCCTCCTCCCACTCTTGCTTCACTCGGCGCAGCTCTACAGTCCACACCCTGCAAACGATTCTCCGGCAACACGCCGTCAACGCATCGTAGCGTACGCACAGCATCGAAGCACAAACTAAACCCGGAAGCCGAATGCTGCAGCACCAACGAGTTGTGCGGGAAGGCCATCTCCGGTGGCGGGATGCCGAGGAGGTCGCCGAGGGCATCCATTTCGAGGGACGAACCGATCGGGCCAGAGGTGACGCGGATCGACCAGCCGCCGATGTCGATGCCTCGGGTGGTGGGCGTCAGCGAGGGCGCTGTCGAGGATGAAGACGGTTGCGAAGCGGGTTGGGAGGCGCGCGTGGTCGAGTGAGACCACGTCGTGGAGGCTGGGCCGGACATGGTCGGTAGTGCTCTGAGGTCCGAGCAAAGTCGGTCGTGATGGTGGTGGTCGTTGAAAGCTCGCCAGAGACGAAGAATGTATGAGAGTAGGCGATCAAGATGTGTGGACGAAAAGATGGGAAGGAAGGTGGAAAAGGAAATGCTTCGTGCGCTCTCAAGCATTTGAAAGTCTACGGACGCGCGCTCAGGCGGAGAAGGGGGGAAAAAGAGAAAGGTTGGACCCTGAAAGCTTTCTCACCACCTTTCCAGCAGCCTAACCCTCATCTCACACACAACACAAAAGCATCTCAACGCCAACCGCAACTCACAAAGACCACAACGACAGCAACTGCCTTGCTTTGCACAACACGGAATGTATAGTGTACAGAATGACAACAGACCACATCACCGGAACTCTCCTCACTTCTTCCCCGCCCTCCTCTTGATATTCGCTTTGGCCCTCTCCATCTGCTTCTGCTCGCTCCTCTCCGTCTGCAGTGTCGACATGATCTTGTCCATCTTCTTCTTGTAGCTCTGGTCCTCCTCCTCGCGATCCTGCTTGCGCACCTGGGCGATGAACTGGTTGTCGCGACGCAGTTCTCGAATCGCGCCCTTGCGTTCCTTCTTGATGAGTGCCTTCATCTTTTGGATCTGAACGCGTTCGACGTCGGGGTCGAGGGCAGACTTGCGGTCTGGGTTGTAGCCTTGCTGGTCGAACTTGGGGACGTGGGAGGCGATGGCGATGGCTCGGTGGGCTTGAAGGCGGAGGTAGCGGCGGGAGGAGGCGGCGAGTTTGAGGGTGCGGTTGAGCGAGGTGGTGATGGATGAGGAGGTGGTGGAGGGTGAGGTGGAGAGAAGGGTGGAAAAGGGAGTGAAAAGCTCGATGTAGGACGTCGAGCCAGAGTAGAGGTCGCTGAATCTGGTGGTGAGCGTGAGCGCGACTGAGAGAAGGGCCGTGCGCTGCTGCTCGTCTCCGTCAACATCCGTCGATTTGGCCGTGATAAGACTCGGTAGATCCACGGCTTTCTCTGCCAACTCGACAGTCTCCTTGCCGGTCAAACGCAGGTGCTGCGTATGGGCAGCATCGACATCTGGAGTCGGGATGCCATACTCCTCCGCCACGCTACGAACCTTTGCCAAACCTTCGCGCTGCTGCTTCTTCTCACCACCCAAAGAGGCAAGAATGGCAATGGTCGAAAAGAGAAAGTTGAGCGCTTCAGGGAAAAGACGCTTGCTCTCGCTCTCGTTCGAAATCACCAGCGAACAGAGGAACAGACCCGAAGCGATATCGCTTACGGATCGGATCCTTGCGTGTGCCAAGTACTGCGCAATGAGCAACGCCAACGGCGTAGTCACGTTATGCTGCTTGTCCGACGTAGGCCACACCGTGCCAGCCAACCGGAGCAGCGTCAACTCAGGCAAACCTGGCCAGGTCCTTGCATCAGCCTCGATGGGACCTTTCGCAAGCCCTCGCGAGAGGTTGCGCTGCATGAGGGCGAGCTTGCTGACAAAGTGTTCTGCGGAAGCGGTGGGGTAGCTCTGTGACAAGCTAAAAATGTGTGAGATGAGCGAATTGACGATCGCAAAAGCAAGTTTGTGCTTTTCACCGGTGGTGGACTGATGCAGCTGAGCTTGACCAGCCCAGTGGAGGCAGTGGTCGATCAGCACGCCAATGAGGGCTTGCAGACGGTACTTGTTGTCCTCGGCTAGACTTGGGTGGTGGAGCGTACGAATGCGCTTGATGACGGTAGGAATGTGCTTGGGGTCGATCTGATGCTTTTCGAGGAGCGACAGCAGCTCGTCGTGTGTGGCAGGGCAGGAGAAGGTGAAGGGAAGCTTGCTCTCTGTGACTGGAGTGTGCTTTGCTTTGCCGGCAGATCCCGTTTTGCCGCTCTTCGATGAAGAAGTAGCCTTAGTGGTGCCGGTAAGTGCTTCGTGATCCCCCTCCTGCTCCGACTCTTCGTCCTCGCCAATTTGAATGGCATCGTCTGCGTCGGCAAGGTCGGCGAAATCGTCTTCGTCATCGTCGTCCTCGTCATCATCGTCGTTGATCTCGACACCTTCCGCTGCATCCTCGTCATCGTCCTCATCTTCGTCCTCTCCATCATCCTCTTCGTCGTCGCTCTCGTCTACTGCCCCACTCTCGGCAAGACCAGCACCGAGACCGTACACATCACCAGCGGTCATGCCATCGACATCAAAGTCGTCATCAAGATCATCTGCCTGTGCAGCACGTTTGGGTGCTGAGCTAGAGCTGGCGCCCTTCTTACGCTTTCGACGGCCACCATCTTCCTCTTCGTCTTCATCGCCCTCGTCGTCGCTGTCGCCGCGCATTCGTTTCAAGCGCGCCTTCTCGGCCTTCATGAGTCGCTTTGCTTCTTCGGCAGCAAGCTCTTCTTCGCTCTTGAGACGATCCTGGGGCTTTGCTCTGCGTTCGAATGCCAGTTCGCGGACGAAAGTGTCGTAGTTGCTGGCGGGTTTATCTTGCTCTTCTGCGGTAGAAGTACTAGCTCCCGCGACGGCTGTGGCATTTGCGCCGGTAGCTGGACCGGGGAAGACCGAGATCTTGGCTTTGGCTTTAGGATCGACAGCTGGTGCTGGTGTGGGGACGGCAGGCTGCTCGAACAGCAAACCTCGAATGTCGGCGAGCTCGTCGTCAAGCTGTTCTCGAAGTTCATCGTCGGCATCCTTCATCTTTTGACGCTCGAGCTTGTGGAATTTGGACTTTGCGATAACTTCGCGCATGACGTCCGCCTTGGACTTGTCACCGTCTTCGTTGTCGCCGAAACCGCCAAAGTGGCCTTGTGCAGTGAGTCGTCCTGGGTCTGATGAACAGCAAGCAGATCCAAAAGGATGTAACGATTGTGTCAGTGAGTGTCTCCTTTGAAAGAAGGCTCGATTTTGAGCAGTGGCAGCAACACAGCAGCAAAGGTTCTCTTTCGATGCATCAGAAATCTCCAGTAGAATCTTTTGACCGTCACGGGTTGGCGCTTTTCAGCGTACTTGTGTGTTGAGTCCGGATCGTTTGTGTCGCCAGTAGCAGATCATCATGTGCATCTCCGAGCTTCCTTGCCGTGCTGTGCATACTTGCATTGTGCGAGCTTTTGGATTCAATACATACCTTCGTCATCATCATCGTCTTCAGGCAGTCGAATGTCGGCCAGATCATCCAGGCCGCTCAGTGACTGTCCGTAGTGCGTGAGAAGCTCGTCGTCGTCGTTGAGATTGAAAGCGGCACCTTTTGCTGCTCTTCTTTGCTTTTCTGTGGCGAAACGTTCGAGCATCTTTTCCTCTGGTGTCATGTTGGCATCGTTTTCACCAAATCGGCGATCGACGAATGTTCCTGTGCGGTTGCGTGCCTGCCATTCTGGAAGGAGCGTCTCTCTTCTTTGCGCGAGACCGCTGGCCTTAGCAGCGCCAGGTCGACCCACAGCGCCCTTGATCTTGCGACCGAGCACTTCATGCTTGGGTTTCGTGACTTTTTGATCGAATGGATTCAAGCCTGCAACGATGGCGTTGATCTTGTTGAGACGAGCTGCAGCAGCATCCTTTTCATCTTGACCGCCCTTCCGTGAGCGAGACTTTTTGGAGAGCTGACGACGATCCGTGACCCCAGAGCTGTGAAGTTTGGATTTGAGCTGAGACAGCTGCGAGCCACCGCCCTTGGCCATGATTGCGAAAAAGAACTTAGTACGACCCCCTAAGTCAAGAAGGTGCGCCGATTAGTACGATGTGGTGCCTCGCTCTCCTTGCTGGTTGGATGAGTACTCTATGCAGATGCCCGGCGAGTTAGTGGAAAGGGTATATATGATGCCGAGGCTGATGGTGTGGTTGTGGTCCAAAGTTGACTTTGAGAAGAACCCTTTCC
Source organism: Sporisorium iseilematis-ciliati (assembly GCA_001748505.1). Lineage (NCBI taxonomy): Eukaryota > Fungi > Basidiomycota > Ustilaginomycetes > Ustilaginales > Ustilaginaceae > Sporisorium > Sporisorium iseilematis-ciliati. The sequence goes on along the minus strand of MJEU01000004.1, from coordinate 1,657 downwards.
ACAAGTCAAAATTTCTTGACTGCGCCCTCGAGAAGGGGAAAAAACCAAAAAAAAAAATGATTTTTTTGAAGAATTAAATTTCCGCGGTGGAGGAAAAAACGAATCTCCCGATCTGGTACGATGTCGGTTCCGAGTGAAATTGGTCGAGATGGCTTTTGGAAGGCTCAAACGCGCTCAAAAGCAACAATCACTGCTCTCTGAACCATCACATCGATCAACGTCCAACCACTCGACACACATAGACGACAATGAGCGGTGCAGGTAGGTTCAGTGCACGAGTAATGCTACAGCTAACAAGATCGTAGCTTCAACAGCGATCATCGGCAGTTACGATTGGAGCTAGGATCACTGACACCTCGATTCCCCACAATGAACCAAATCTCGACATCTTTGTCCCGCCAACTGTTCCTCGATGGATTCATTCGCATCATCAGTTCCATTCCGACAGTGAGTATTACATTTTCGGCATCCTGACAGCTTCTGTGAACTCCAGAAGAGCAGCCCGCTTACATTCGACATCTTGCTATCGTCAATCACCTACAGGGATCTCCCTCCTTCCGGAGGCTACCAGCCCATCCGATACAAGCGTAACTTGCCCGGCAAGAACCTTTCCGGTCTCACTATCTTTGGCGGTGTCATTGCCGTCTGCGCATACGGTTTCTACAAGGTCGGCCTTAGCAACTTGGAACAAAGGTGAGTAGCAGTTACCTCGGCGCAAAGCTGATCAACATGGTCCAAAGTACTCATTCTCATTCTGCCTCTTCGATCTTGAACCGCACAGAGAGCTCAAGAGGGAGCGCGCATGGTCTCGAATTCACCTCGTGCCCGTCTTGCTCGCCGAAGCAGACCGAGATGCATACCGACGAAGCGAGGCTCAGATTGCACGAGAGAAGGAGATCATGAAGGACGTCCCCGGTTGGGAGGCCGGCAAGTCGGTATACAACACAAAGCGATACACTCCACCCAACTTTGTCGTGCTCTAGATGTCTTTTCGGCATCAAAGCACCACAGCAAACAGCAATCGATACTATTTCCAATGATCAGAAGCAACTACCGCATGTCAAAACGGCAGCCCGAAGCCCAAGTTATATATTGGGTGGCACGACGGAATACGCCGCGGGAGAAGAGTTTCAAAGCTGCAGTCTATTCCACGGCGTCTTCGTGATGCTGACAGTGCCGACAAGATCAACCGCTGGTCTGGCGAGCACGCTCGCTGTCGAAGGCACATCGGAAGTTGATCAGGCACAGAGGAGGTTGATCAAGTTCGCCTCGTGCCGATCTCTTTTCACATGAGTTGAGACACATGTTGAGACACGCGAGAGTATGACGGCTTCTTCTGCTCTCCTTTCAAAGAAGACCACTTGCCTGTTGCAAACAGATCCAAGCACTTGGCGATGATTATAGCATAATAAGCCTATAAGCCTACCTTGGGAGATCATGGACGGTTATAGGAGCGTATCTCCTTCCGCTTTGAAGAAACTTGCTGCACTGACAGGCGACGCTGCTTCCATCCCGCAACTCTACCGAACGATGTGTCACACAGCAGCTGCTGACGGGCAAAAAGTGAGTGCACTCCTCTGTGTGAAAGGTGCAAAAAAGAATGTGTGACAAGAGTGGGATTCGAACCCACGCCCGAAGATAGCAGGTTTTTCCGAAT